>NBAY01000054.1:0-305980 GCA_002794775.1 Porodaedalea pini | reverse complement strand
TCGTTCCAAAAATGGGGAGGGGCTGAACACTTTTCAGAACCACCTGTATATATGATATAATATATAATCTTCTATACCATATCATAGGGCTTGTAATACAGACTGTACTTTGAGCTAGAAGTTTTAAATATGATTATACTATATACAGTACAGTGCAGAGTGCAAAACTGAAGAGAACAAGAAAAAAAAATAGATCTGAGGTCCAAAAAAATAGCTAAGCTTGACCTGTGCTCAAATATCAGGTACAACATTTAATGTTCATAAAATTTGACTGATGCTTTAGAGACAAGTGTGACAGTATAGAGACTGCATTCTCAAGTTTATAACTAGAACTGTATATGATAATAATATTGTATATTCTTCTGAGACTAGGTATTACTGAGTGAGACAGAGAAGTTTGATTTAGTGAGCCTAGAAAACTAGTTTATGGCCAGTTGGGAGTGCCCAGTTGGAAGTACCCAGTTGGGAGTGCCCAATTGGAGCACCCAATTGGGAGTGCCCAACTATTTGGGAGTGCCCAACTATTTGGGAGTGCCCAATTGGGAGTGCCCAACTATTTGGGAGTGCCCAATTGGGTGCCCAACTATTTGGGAGTGCCCAATTGGGAGCACCCAACTATTTGGGAGTGCCCAATTGGGAGCACCCAACTATTTGGGAGTGCCCAATTAGGAGCATATTTGGGAATTGGATGCCCAACTATTGGGAGTGCCCCAACTATTTGGGAGTGCCCAATTGGGAGTGCCCAACTATTGGGAGTGCCCAACTATTGGGAGTGCCCAACTATTGGGAGTGCCCAACTATTGGGAGTGCCCAACTATTGGGAGTGCCCAACTATTGGGAGTGCCCAACTATTGGGAGTGCCCAATATTGGGAGTGCCCAACTATTGGGAGTGCCCAACTATTGGGAGTGCCCAACTATTGGGAGTGCCCAACTATTGGGAGTGCCCAACTATTGGGAGTGCCCAACTATTGGGAGTGCCCAACTATTGGGAGTGCCCAACTATTGGGAGTGCCCAACTATTGCCCAATGGGAGTGCCCAACTATTGGGAGTGCCCAACTATTGGGAGTGCCCAACTATTTGGGAGTGCCCAATTAGGAGCGCCCAACTATTTGGGAGTGCCCAACTATTTAAGAGTGCCCAACTATTGGGTGCTCAGGAAGTGCCCAATATTTGGAAGTGCTCAGTTGGGTCTCCTTTTTATTCCTGCCCAGGAATCTTTTTTATTTTATTTTTGAAATAGAAATCATTATGTCATGAAAATTAGAATATGTCTAGAATAGAAGCCTTGGTAATTCTACAGAGAATTTCTCAATCTTTCATTCTAGACTCTTATGTCACTGCCTTGCTTTCAACTGGTGGCAGGTGGTCTTGACTCATGCATCCTCTAAGAGGCTAACCCAACTGCTTATATCACAATGTCAAAGCAACTGTTTCACAAGGCCTATTCTCAAGACCACCTGTGGAGGGCACCTGCACATACTACACAACTGGGTCTGACACATTGGTGGCTCTTTGCTGCATTTCACCGTAAGCTGTGATAGCTCTGCCTCATCCATCTCAGGCATCACCTTGAGCTGTACAAGCCAAATGGCTGGTACAAGGTAGAATAATAAAGTAGTTGCATGCATAAAACCTGCTTTCATTTCATTTTGATGATGAGGTTGCTGCCCTGCTCCTCAATAGTGCTCTGTATCTTCTCAATTGCACACTCAAGATGCTCAGTTGCCATGTAGTGCAAACTCAAAATAAGTATAAAGTGAGACAATTACAACAAACACAGTGTACCTTGTCAGTAGCATGTGTACCCAGCATATAGAGAGGTGGCACAATGAGCCTTTGACGAGAGAGACACCTTGCCTTCCCTCTTATCCAACTGATGCCATCAAGATGTGTGATCACCTTGAAAGCGTAACCCTGATCAATCAAGAACTGTTGTCGTTTCATGCTGTAAAACATCTCCTGCATGTCTTTCAACACAAGCAAGTAGAAGAATGCATTGAAGCCCTCATTGTTACGTCGCTTTGCACGTAAAATCTGCCCAAGACGTTGCACCTCCTGCCTCCACAAGCCGAAGTGCGAGGAAATCTGAATGAGGCATGTCGCCTCAGGCAGATCAATTGAGGTGTCACCCACCTTGGACAGGAAGATGGTGTTGACTTTCGGGTGGTGCTGGAAATGTTGCAGTACCCACATATGCTCCACTTGCGACATCCCACCATGTATATACAGTTTCCCAAGTTTTTGGGCGTAGTGCTGCTTTTTTGTTAGAATACTTCATCGATGTAGAACTAAGGGGCGTACCTCAAGAGCATAGACATTGTCGGAGAAATAAATGATCTTGTCACCCCTGTCCTCGTGGTATTTGATGAGGAACTGACATGCCTGGATCTTATTCGGGTTCATGCAGTACAAAAGCATTCACTTTCGACTCTGCTCACGTAGATACTCGCGGTAGAACTCGGGTGTCCTGGGGCATCAGACCTCTGTGCACTGGACATTCGCAATATGTCCCTTCGCGGTGAGGTCCATCCAGTTTGCCTCGTACAGCTTCGGCCCAATCATGCAGTTGAGGTCTGTGATCTTATCGTCCTCACGTACAAGTGTCGCAGTGAGCCCCAGCTTCGAATGCGCCTTGTTGTCGTGACGACACATCGGAACATCGCCGCTGGCACGACATGCACTTCGTCAAGTAAAATGAAACCCCACTCGCGACCTTGAAGGAACTCCATCATCTTTTTGACTCATGGGATCGATTATGTGTGTTAGCGACCATCGAGTATGTCGAGACGACGATGCCGCTGTCACCTGCAAACCATAATCTGTCGTAAGGACTTTCTCCATAACATGTTGCTTTGTTCCACATACCTTCTTCTTCTGATCAGCAGTAAAAATAGCTATCTGTTTCTCTGTGATATTGGACCATTGCATAAACTGTTGCTTCCACTGCATGACCGACACCCTACAGAAAAGATGAGCAGGTAGTCCGAGCTGTTCGGTATCTACTCACGATGACGTGGCAAGGACTAGACAAGACTTCTTGATAGTGCACGCTGCCGTGACACCGACAAGTGTTTTTCCAGCACCGCATGGAAGTACAATTATTCCAGATCGAGCACGACTACGACAGGAAGCGATTAGGATGAGGAAAGAGCAGATAGAATGCTACGCACCCATTCCCGAACATCTTACTCAGGCTCGTCTCCTGGTACGGACGGATCACAGTCGACGGTTTGAGATCAATGTCAAGGTTGGCATTGATCGTATCATTGCGGAAGTCGTACTCCTCGAGCATAGGATACTCGAGCTCATTACAACGCTTTTTAACGTCCTGCAAAGCAGTGCGTTAGAGAACGGTTAAAATGCACTGATGATGTACTAACATCTTCGTATCGTCGATCTCAAAGGCATGGACATTGTCATCGTCCTCATCGATTTCATCGTTGTCTACGCCGACAACACTCGTGGATAGGTCTGCATCTGACTGCTTGCTTGCCCCCGCAGCATCTGCCACCTGCCCGCCAGCGCCCGCCTCTTTCGTTCCGGGAATCACAAGCCCGGCTTTAGATGGCGACTTGGACGTCATGAGAGCTGCAGTAACTGCATCGTCTGGTTGTTGCTGCTGTTGGGGAATGACACGTGCTTCGCGGATGACGTTGTCCTTAAGCAGGTGTTGCAACGTATCGGGGTGACTTGACTCGATGAAGTACTTGTTGTGCTTGAGGACGAGTTTGACCTTCCCGTATGACATGGTACGCTCGCGGATGAAGCCCACGATCGTGTCCGGAACAGGCACCTTGAGTCTGTCAATAGACGTTAGAGGTGGAAAGCGGTTTACATACTTTTGAAAGACGATTGAGGACCTGTGGTATTAATATGAACATCACCAAGAGAAAACAAACGCTCGGATGCTTACCTCTATGATATCCTCGGTCTGCAACCCGACCGACACAGCAGCGTACAGCGAATACGCAGTAAGTTTGCACTCGTGGATGAACGCGGGTTTGTTTCAGGACTGTTTAACCCAACTACAGTCTAGAAATGATGAAACGGAGCTCACCTGCTGACTGGCTCACTAATCGCCACTAAGAAGTCCTGCGCCTGCTCTGCAATAGGTGAAAAGCCCTCTAAGATGATGTGCCCATCCTCCGGGCTGATCCACAGTGGACGCGAAGCATGGTCAGGCTTGAGATGCAACGACGAAAAATCTTGGTCCGCGATATGTGATACGAGTTTATTCTGTGCGCGTCGGTGTGCTGTAAACGTTGACGACCCGCCAGGTCCTGCAGCACTGTCCTCTTCATCCTCGCGCGCTCTACGCTCCTCTGCGAGCTTGCGCGTCAGTGCACTGAAGTTGATAGTGGCACCCCTTGGGACCAGAGAGGTCTCTGCAGGTGAGTCGGGCACTTCGTAGTCTAGGTCGAGGTATTCGTCGCCGTCGTCTGCTCGTGGGCGCTTTGAAGGGCCAGCACCGTCAGCTAGTGGTTTAATCAGTCAATGAACATCTTCAAGTTTCAGCCAAAACTCACTCTGCTGACCACGCTTACTCGCCATTGTTCACCTGCCGTTGTCTGTGACCGATTCTGACTCAGTGGTAGCTCACGTTTGAACGTTCTTCGTTAAAAAGTCAGTTCGCCGGCTCGCCCCTCACTCCCGTGCTGAGCTTCTTCTCCGCGAGCCCCGTCACCTTCCCTCGCACCACCCCGATGTAGCAGAGCGCCGACTGCAGGACGCTACGTCTCGTGCATGAACGGCGAGGCGAGTGCGATGCAACGCGTATGCGACGAAGTGCGCAAGCATATTCGGTATCACTGGTGCCCCTCCTGATCCTGCTGTTGCGGTAGCGGGGAACGCGAGACGACTGCGGTCGAGGACGATGTGGAAGAGGTGGAGGACGACGGAGGAAGGATCTCGGGGCAGTTGAAGGTATGGCTGACGAAGCGCGCGCAGAGCTTGCTGGTGTCTTCGTGCCCGTAGTAAGTGTCGATTGCCGGTGGGGGTGCTGCCGGCGTGGGGTGGTGTGAGTGGTGTGCGCGCGGGACTGCCGATGACTGTTTTTTTTGTCGAACGTTTTCGGCGCAGTCGGAGGAAAAAAACGTGATAGAGAAAAAGACAGCGATCAACAGCCGCTCATCACTCAAGTATCAGAGATCGGGGGGAAAGAGGGGGGATGCTTACAAAACTCGAGGTAGTCGCTGCGGCAGCGGCGGACACAGAAGACGATTTCGCAGGTGGAGGGGGGCGTACGTCGCACCACGCGGCGGAAGGGCGAGTGGTTCGAGCTGGCACTCGATGATGATATCGAATGCTGATGCGGATGGGGGTGGGGATGGCGCGGTGCGTGGACGATGGCCATATTCGCTGCGGCGGGCTCTCTGGCTCTGGGCGTTGACGAGCATCTGTGAGCGTCGAAGGACAGGTGGAGTCGATGCGTGAGAAGAGGTCGCTGCGAATGTTTTGATCGGAACGAGATCCTTCTCGGACACAACGGTTGCGTCGCGTTCGCCGAAGTACTCAATGAGAAGGGCGGATGGGAAAACGGCTGACGTCGATGTTGAAGAGCGTGGATCGTCAAGGGGGGCAGGAGGAAGAGGCGAGGAACGCGTGCTGTGTGAACAGGGTGAGGGAAGTTGAACCGCACCAGTGCGGCAGAGATGGAGGGAAGAATGACCAGCAGAAAGGAGCACCCTGCTTCATCGGGAAGCCCTGCTTGTCGTTTCCGCCAGAGAAGCGAAAGACGTAGCCCTTGGACTCATCACCGAGCGAGTCACCGGGGATGCCTGGGACATCTTCTTGCCGTGGAAGATGCGGTAACGACGCTCATCGTCGATGTCGATCGTCTTTTGCTGGCCCGTCGCCGGGTCAGCGATGTCAACACTTCATGGCCGGTGGTGTCTTGAGGAGCTCGTCGTGTTCTGTCCCTTCAGGCAAGCAAAAAAAATGCTGAAAAGTAGTTATTAGTATATTTAGATGGGTTTTATGAATATTTTTTTTGCTTACCTTGAGTGTGTGGCTAGTGGGACACCTGAGCTCGTCGTCGATGGTGAAGACGAAACGATACGAACAACGACGACGCGTTGGTTGTGTTGCCTGATTTGGCCGATCGACACGTCTTAAACAAGCAATCAAAGCATTCCGAGTCTTTCGGACATCTCGAAAGACTTAGCTGTCTAGCTCAGAACATTTCTACAGACGCGTTTAAAAATACAAAAAAATATGGGATAGTTTTATTATGTATGTATCTCTAGAATAGCCAAGAGTTACGCGTCCAACGCGTTTTTTTATGGTGTTATAAATACAACAGTAATCCTCACATGTAGCACTAGGCCTCCAGAGGCATACACCAAAGTAAAATATATTCTGAAAGGCCTGACACCTATTCTGTCATGAAGTAAGTATTACACTTTGTATGTATGCAAGGGTTCAAGCCAATCAGACAAGAATTGACTTCATAATAGAGAAGGAGGTGACTTCATGAGATCTCCTGAATCTGAGTGTTTTGTATATCCTGTTCCCATTTTTTACTTTGATGGCACATAAAATATTGGGCATATCCAGAATAGATATTTCTATGTTTCTGTAAATTTACAAGTTTCCAGCCTCAGTGGTTGGAGCTGGGTGAATTGCAAAACATCGAAAATCTTGGGTTTAAGAGGTTCAGAGAAAGCATATATTCATGTTGTTGCTTTATTCCAAACCTCAGGAAGCTCTATAAAATAGATATTAATACTTTATATGACTACAATAAATGTAATCAGGTGCTAGATCTCGGAGTTAGAGGAAAGTTCTGAAGGAGGAGAGGAAATACATGCAAAACTACTCTGTGTTTCTTGGATTTGCGTCGAGTTTCACAAAACATGAACTGTATCACCTCTCATTTCACTCCCCATTCCGAACTTTTCCCTCACCCACAAAACTAAGGGTTGGATATCTTTCTTGGACCATACTTAAATACAAATAACTAAATTTGTTGAGCTTCTCATACTTTGAACCAACCAAACAACATGAATATATGCTTTCTCTGAACCTCTTAAACCCAAGATTTTCGATGTTTTGCAATTCACCCAGCTCCAACCACTGAGGCTGGAAACTTGTAAATTTACAGAAACATAGAAATATCTATTCTGGATATGCCCAATATTTTATGTGCCATCAAAGTAAAAAATGGGAACAGGATATACAAAACACTCAGATTCAGGAGATCTCATGAAGTCACCTCCTTCTCTATTATGAAGTCAATTCTTGTCTGATTGGCTTGAACCCTTGCATACATACAAAGTGTAATACTTACTTCATGACAGAATAGGTGTCAGGCCTTTCAGAATATATTTTACTTTGGTGTATGCCTCTGGAGGCCTAGTGCTACATGTGAGGATTACTGTTGTATTTATAACACCATAAAAAAACGCGTTGGACGCGTAACTCTTGGCTATTCTAGAGATACATACATAATAAAACTATCCCATATTTTTTTGTATTTTTAAACGCGTCTGTAGAAATGTTCTGAGCTAGACAGCTAAGTCTTTCGAGATGTCCGAAAGACTCGGAATGCTTTGATTGCTTGTTTAAGACGTGTCGATCGGCCAAATCAGGCAACACAACCAACGCGTCGTCGTTGTTCGTATCGTTTCGTCTTCACCATCGACGACGAGCTCAGGTGTCCCACTAGCCACACACTCAAGGTAAGCAAAAAAAATATTCATAAAACCCATCTAAATATACTAATAACTACTTTTCAGCATTTTTTTGCTTGCCTGAAGGGACAGAACACGACGAGCTCCTCAAGACACCACCGGCCATGAAGTGTTGACATCGCTGACCCGGCGACGGGCCAGCAAAAGACGATCGACATCGACGATGAGCGTCGTTACCGCATCTTCCACGGCAAGAAGATGTCCCAGGCATCCCCGGTGACTCGCTCGGTGATGAGTCCAAGGGCTACGTCTTTCGCTTCTCTGGCGGAAACGACAAGCAGGGCTTCCCGATGAAGCAGGGTGCTCCTTTCTGCTGGTCATTCTTCCCTCCATCTCTGCCGCACTGGTGCGGTTCAACTTCCCTCACCCTGTTCACACAGCACGCGTTCCTCGCCTCTTCCTCCTGCCCCCCTTGACGATCCACGCTCTTCAACATCGACGTCAGCCGTTTTCCCATCCGCCCTTCTCATTGAGTACTTCGGCGAACGCGACGCAACCGTTGTGTCCGAGAAGGATCTCGTTCCGATCAAAACATTTCGCAGCGACCTCTTCTCACGCATCGACTCCACCTGTCCTTCGACGCTCACAGATGCTCGTCAACGCCCAGAGCCAGAGAGCCCGCCGCAGCGAATATGGCCATCGTCCACGCACCGCGCCATCCCCACCCCCATCCGCATCAGCATTCGATATCATCATCGAGTGCCAGCTCGAACCACTCGCCCTTCCGCCGCGTGGTGCGACGTACGCCCCCCTCCACCTGCGAAATCGTCTTCTGTGTCCGCCGCTGCCGCAGCGACTACCTCGAGTTTTGTAAGCATCCCCCCTCTTTCCCCCCGATCTCTGATACTTGAGTGATGAGCGGCTGTTGATCGCTGTCTTTTTCTCTATCACGTTTTTTTCCTCCGACTGCGCCGAAAACGTTCGACAAAAAAACAGTCATCGGCAGTCCCGCGCGCACACCACTCACACCACCCCACGCCGGCAGCACCCCCACCGGCAATCGACACTTACTACGGGCACGAAGACACCAGCAAGCTCTGCGCGCGCTTCGTCAGCCATACCTTCAACTGCCCCGAGATCCTTCCTCCGTCGTCCTCCACCTCTTCCACATCGTCCTCGACCGCAGTCGTCTCGCGTTCCCCCGCTACCGCAACAGCAGGATCAGGAGGGGCACCAGTGATACCGAATATGCTTGCGCACTTCGTCGCATACGCGTTGCATCGCACTCGCCTCGCCGTTCATGCACGAGACGTAGCGTCCTGCAGTCGGCGCTCTGCTACATCGGGGTGGTGCGAGGGAAGGTGACGGGGCTCGCGGAGAAGAAGCTCAGCACGGGAGTGAGGGGCGAGCCGGCGAACTGACTTTTTAACGAAGAACGTTCAAACGTGAGCTACCACTGAGTCAGAATCGGTCACAGACAACGGCAGGTGAACAATGGCGAGTAAGCGTGGTCAGCAGAGTGAGTTTTGGCTGAAACTTGAAGATGTTCATTGACTGATTAAACCACTAGCTGACGGTGCTGGCCCTTCAAAGCGCCCACGAGCAGACGACGGCGACGAATACCTCGACCTAGACTACGAAGTGCCCGACTCACCTGCAGAGACCTCTCTGGTCCCAAGGGGTGCCACTATCAACTTCAGTGCACTGACGCGCAAGCTCGCAGAGGAGCGTAGAGCGCGCGAGGATGAAGAGGACAGTGCTGCAGGACCTGGCGGGTCGTCAACGTTTACAGCACACCGACGCGCACAGAATAAACTCGTATCACATATCGCGGACCAAGATTTTTCGTCGTTGCATCTCAAGCCTGACCATGCTTCGCGTCCACTGTGGATCAGCCCGGAGGATGGGCACATCATCTTAGAGGGCTTTTCACCTATTGCAGAGCAGGCGCAGGACTTCTTAGTGGCGATTAGTGAGCCAGTCAGCAGGTGAGCTCCGTTTCATCATTTCTAGACTGTAGTTGGGTTAAACAGTCCTGAAACAAACCCGCGTTCATCCACGAGTGCAAACTTACTGCGTATTCGCTGTACGCTGCTGTGTCGGTCGGGTTGCAGACCGAGGATATCATAGAGGTAAGCATCCGAGCGTTTGTTTTCTCTTGGTGATGTTCATATTAATACCACAGGTCCTCAATCGTCTTTCAAAAGTATGTAAACCGCTTTCCACCTCTAACGTCTATTGACAGACTCAAGGTGCCTGTTCCGGACACGATCGTGGGCTTCATCCGCGAGCGTACCATGTCATACGGGAAGGTCAAACTCGTCCTCAAGCACAACAAGTACTTCATCGAGTCAAGTCACCCCGATACGTTGCAACACCTGCTTAAGGACAACGTCATCCGCGAAGCACGTGTCATTCCCCAACAGCAGCAACAACCAGACGATGCAGTTACTGCAGCTCTCATGACGTCCAAGTCGCCATCTAAAGCCGGGCTTGTGATTCCCGGAACGAAAGAGGCGGGCGCTGGCGGGCAGGTGGCAGATGCTGCGGGGGCAAGCAAGCAGTCAGATGCAGACCTATCCACGAGTGTTGTCGGCGTAGACAACGATGAAATCGATGAGGACGATGACAATGTCCATGCCTTTGAGATCGACGATACGAAGATGTTAGTACATCATCAGTGCATTTTAACCGTTCTCTAACGCACTGCTTTGCAGGACGTTAAAAAGCGTTGTAATGAGCTCGAGTATCCTATGCTCGAGGAGTACGACTTCCGCAATGATACGATCAATGCCAACCTTGACATTGATCTCAAACCGTCGACTGTGATCCGTCCGTACCAGGAGACGAGCCTGAGTAAGATGTTCGGGAATGGGTGCGTAGCATTCTATCTGCTCTTTCCTCATCCTAATCGCTTCCTGTCGTAGTCGTGCTCGATCTGGAATAATTGTACTTCCATGCGGTGCTGGAAAAACACTTGTCGGTGTCACGGCAGCGTGCACTATCAAGAAGTCTTGTCTAGTCCTTGCCACGTCATCGTGAGTAGATACCGAACAGCTCGGACTACCTGCTCATCTTTTCTGTAGGGTGTCGGTCATGCAGTGGAAGCAACAGTTTATGCAATGGTCCAATATCACAGAGAAACAGATAGCTATTTTTACTGCTGATCAGAAGAAGAAGGTATGTGGAACAAAGCAACATGTTATGGAGAAAGTCCTTACGACAGATTATGGTTTGCAGGTGACAGCGGCATCGTCGTCTCGACATACTCGATGGTCGCTAACACACATAATCGATCCCATGAGTCAAAAAGATGATGGAGTTCCTTCAAGGTCGCGAGTGGGGTTTCATTTTACTTGACGAAGTGCATGTCGTGCCAGCGGCGATGTTCCGATGTGTCGTCACGACAACAAGGCGCATTCGAAGCTGGGGCTCACTGCGACACTTGTACGTGAGGACGATAAGATCACAGACCTCAACTGCATGATTGGGCCGAAGCTGTACGAGGCAAACTGGATGGACCTCACCGCGAAGGGACATATTGCGAATGTCCAGTGCACAGAGGTCTGATGCCCCAGGACACCCGAGTTCTACCGCGAGTATCTACGTGAGCAGAGTCGAAAGTGAATGCTTTTGTACTGCATGAACCCGAATAAGATCCAGGCATGTCAGTTCCTCATCAAATACCACGAGGACAGGGGTGACAAGATCATTTATTTCTCCGACAATGTCTATGCTCTTGAGGTACGCCCCTTAGTTCTACATCGATGAAGTATTCTAACAAAAAAGCAGCACTACGCCCAAAAACTTGGGAAACTGTATATACATGGTGGGATGTCGCAAGTGGAGCATATGTGGGTACTGCAACATTTCCAGCACCACCCGAAAGTCAACACCATCTTCCTGTCCAAGGTGGGTGACACCTCAATTGATCTGCCTGAGGCGACATGCCTCATTCAGATTTCCTCGCACTTCGGCTTGTGGAGGCAGGAGGTGCAACGTCTTGGGCAGATTTTACGTGCAAAGCGACGTAACAATGAGGGCTTCAATGCATTCTTCTACTTGCTTGTGTTGAAAGACATGCAGGAGATGTTTTACAGCATGAAACGACAACAGTTCTTGATTGATCAGGGTTACGCTTTCAAGGTGATCACACATCTTGATGGCATCAGTTGGATAAGAGGGAAGGCAAGGTGTCTCTCTCGTCAAAGGCTCATTGTGCCACCTCTCTATATGCTGGGTACACATGCTACTGACAAGGTACACTGTGTTTGTTGTAATTGTCTCACTTTATACTTATTTTGAGTTTGCACTACATGGCAACTGAGCATCTTGAGTGTGCAATTGAGAAGATACAGAGCACTATTGAGGAGCAGGGCAGCAACCTCATCATCAAAATGAAATGAAAGCAGGTTTTATGCATGCAACTACTTTATTATTCTACCTTGTACCAGCCATTTGGCTTGTACAGCTCAAGGTGATGCCTGAGATGGATGAGGCAGAGCTATCACAGCTTACGGTGAAATGCAGCAAAGAGCCACCAATGTGTCAGACCCAGTTGTGTAGTATGTGCAGGTGCCCTCCACAGGTGGTCTTGAGAATAGGCCTTGTGAAACAGTTGCTTTGACATTGTGATATAAGCAGTTGGGTTAGCCTCTTAAGAGATGCATGAGTCAAGACCACCTGCCACCAGTGAAAGCAAGGCAGTGACATAAGAGTCTAGAATGAAAGATTGAGAAATTCTCTGTAGAATTACCAAGGCTTCTATTCTAGACATATTCTAATTTTCATGACATAATGATTTCTATTTCAAAAATAAAATAAAAAAGATTCCTGGGCAGGAATAAAAAGGAGACCCAACTGAGCACTTCCAAATATTGGGCACTTCCTGAGCACTCCCAATAGTTGGGCACTCTTAAATAGTTGGGCACTCCCAAATAGTTGGGCGCTCCTAATTGGGCACTCCCAAATAGTTGGGCACTCCCAATAGTTGGGCACTCCCAATAGTTGGGCACTCCCAATAGTTGGGCACTCCCAATAGTTGGGCACTCCCAATAGTTGGGCACTCCCAATAGTTGGGCACTCCCAATAGTTGGGCACTCCCAATAGTTGGGCACTCCCAATAGTTGGGCACTCCCAATAGTTGGGCACTCCCAATAGTTGGGCACTCCCAATAGTTGGGCACTCCCAATAGTTGGGCACTCCCAATAGTTGGGCACTCCCAATAGTTGGGCACTCCCAATAGTTGGGCACTCCCAATAGTTGGGCACTCCCAATAGTTGGGCACTCCCAATAGTTGGGCACTCCCAATAGTTGGGCACTCCCAATAGTTGGGCACTCCCAATTGGGCACTCCCAAATAGTTGGGCACTCCCAATAGTTGGGCACTCCCAATTGGGCACTCCCAAATAGTTGGGTGCTCCTAATTGGGCACTCCCAAATAGTTGGGTGCTCCCAATTGGGCACTCCCAAATAGTTGGGTGCTCCCAATTGGGCACTCCCAAATAGTTGGGCACTCCCAATTGGGCACTCCCAAATAGTTGGGCACTCCCAATTGGGCACTCCCAAATAGTTGGGCACTCCCAAATAGTTGGGCACTCCCAATAGTTGGGTGCTCCCAATTGGGCACTCCCAACTGGGTACTTCCAACTGGGCACTCCCAACTGGCCATAAACTAGTTTTCTAGGCTCACTAAATCAAACTTCTCTGTCTCACTCAGTAATACCTAGTCTCAGAAGAATATACAATATTATTATCATATACAGTTCTAGTTATAAACTTGAGAATGCAGTCTCTATACTGTCACACTTGTCTCTAAAGCATCAGTCAAATTTATGAACATTAAATGTTGTACCTGATATTTGAGCACAGGTCAAGCTTAGCTATTTTTTGGACCTCAGATCTATTTTTTTTTCTTGTTCTCTTCAGTTTTGCACTCTGCACTGTACTGTATATAGTATAATCATATTTAAAACTTCTAGCTCAAAGTACAGTCTGTATTACAAGCCCTATGATATGGTATAGAAGATTATATATTATATCATATATACAGGTGGTTCTGAAAAGTGTTCAGCCCCTCCCCATTTTTGGAACCGATTGACATGGCCTAAGCAGGAAGGTGATTAGCATGAGGGAGAAAACACTGGTCATTGAATATACATGATTCTTCCATTATTTGACAGGAAATAATGTATCTTGAGTGTATGTATATAATTGATACCTGTATAATTTTTTTCTAGACTGATTTTGCTTGAAGGATGAGGAGACAGATGTCAGAATGCACAGAATGGAGGTTTGGATCATACAAATCACCTTCCTGCTTAGGCCATGTCAATCAATTCCAAAAGCAGAGGGGCCAAACACTTTTTGAAACCATCTGTAGGAAAGTACAGAGTGCTCTTTTGGCTTTAATATCTCAATTCTTGTCAGAAAAGTAGCTAAATTCATAATTTGACTAATAGCAATAATTATGAACTTAGGCAATGTTTTAGCAACATTTTTAATGACATGCTAATGCTTTTGTAATAGCACAGCTAATAACTAGAAGATGTTGTTACAGAGCTAATTCAGTGCTATAATAATTAACTATTTTATCATAAAATGTCATATGCATTTAGTCAAGTCAACCCAAGCAGCCAATGTAGGGTGATACAACCTCAGTAACACTCTTATGAAGACAAGCACAACCTAAACACACAAATAACTAATGTCATGATAGCCAAGTACAAGCATATTATTATACTATTAAAAATGTTCCTAAACAGGTTATTAAAGAGTGAAGTAAGAAAATAAAGAGCCTATTCTGTAAATTTTAGGTGTTCAGACAGGCAATATTCTTCACTGATTCTTCCCTAGTTCAAATCTGAAGTTAAAGGCATAAAACTTACTGAAGGATGATCTATATGATTTATTATGATTTTAAGCAGTGACTGTGTATAGAAATGTATATTCCCTATCTTGTTTGTCTTAGCTTCAGAAACTCTAAAACTCTGCCAAACTTACTTAGCATTGACTGTCTTTAAGTATTTATTCTGCACCCAAGAGAAACATCTAAAAATCATAATAGCTTACATAAATCATTATTTAGCAAGTTTTATGTCTTTAGCTTCAGATTTGAACTCAGGAAGAATTATGGAAGAATATTGCCTGTCTGAACACCTAATCTTCACAGAATAGGCTCTTTATCTTCTCATGTCACTTGCTGCCTCATTGATATTTGGCAGTAATTAAACTATGTATTTAGCAATTTATTAGACATGAATTAGTGAAGAATTGAGTGAAATGTTGATTCTTGAAGCCAAAGGAGCACTTTCTGAGATGCAAAAAAGGTGATTGTAAATACTTCAGCAAATGACTGTAACTCAGATCAAAGGTCAATTCATGCAGCCAGTAGTTTGCAACCTAATCAACAGCAAGAGTGCTAAATTGTAAGGCTAAAAACAATAAAATACAGCCTCTAATGGTCCCAGATTTTATGGCAAAAATGAAATTGGGTGTGCCCAAAAGTCCCCCAGACAGTCAGTGACAGTGACACATTTGGGCACACCCAATTGGGAGTGCCCAGCAGATTGGGTGTGCCCAGAAGATTTGGGCATGCCCAATTGGGAGTGCCCAGCAGATTTGGGTGTGCCCAATTGGGAGTGCCCAGCAGATTTGGGCATGCCCAATTGGGAGTACCCAGCAGATTTGGGCACTCCCAGTCATGATACCTATTAGGTCAATTAGTTGCGTGTACGAATTGCCCTATTAGGTCTCCTTGAAGGGGTGGCCTGAAGTGCGTGTCGCGTCGTTCATCGTCCGTCTCCTCATACTTCACACAAAACCAAGCCAAAACAAATTATGCACGTCCACATCCCCCAGATTTATATACATATAATAAAAATACAATATATACTGAATAAATTATGCAAAACTTGTGGGTATTTAGTAACCAGTGTTTCCTCCCTCCGCAAAAATGACTGCAGATACACGTTTTGGCATGGATTTGATTTGTTTGTTGATTTGTTCGATTGTAAGTGTGTCCCAGGCCTCCCTAGTGGCTGTGATGAGCTCCTCCTTCATCCTCCTTCATCTCAGGGACTGAGTTATGACCACAAATGATGTTTTTCCAGTCAAACCAGACCGGTTCAATAGGGTTGACATCAGGAGATACCGGTGGATGAGGGAACTGGGGAATGTTGTTGTCCTGGAGGCATCGGATAGTGGCTCTAGCAGTGTGGCAGTGTGCATTGTCCTGCTGGAACTTGAGGTCATGGCGCTGAGCACAAAGCTGGTTGAAGGCAGGGATCAGAACAGGCAGCAATACTTGCTCCTGGTACCGGGCAGCAGTCATCCCTCCACCTCGTCCTCCTGGATAATTCAGGGATAACAAGAGGACCCTTGTAGTTGTGAGCTATGCATGCCCAAACCATGACGCAAAGAGGAGACTGTGATGGTCTATCAAGGATACATTGGTGCTCATACTCTTCATGTGGTTTTCGGGTAACATAGACATTCCCAATGTTTCTGTCAACGCAGACATAGGACTCATCAGAAAAGAGAATGGACCTCCACTGCTCTATGCCCCACCCCTGATGAATCCCTGCCCAGATGAGACGACATGCCTCCTGAATTGCTGTCCTCTTCAGACACCTCCTAACCTTCCTCCGATGCAAGCCCTCCATTGCCAACTCCTGTCAGATGGTGTTGCGACCAATTCCCATTCGTTTACCCAGGTGCTTGAGAGGCATGAAGTGGTATGTTGTTGCGTACTGAATAAGAATCTCGTGCATCATAGCATCAAGTTTCTTTGGTCATCCTTTTTGCAGTTAGTTTGAGGTCAAGCCAGAAGCCAGCCATTTCTTCCAGACTGACTGGGCCATCATTCTTGGGACATTTTCAAGTCTAGCTGAGCTCCTGATAGATGCACCACCACGAATAGCACCAATAATGTGATTTTTTTTAGGTGAATCAAGCTGGTGGCGGACCATAGAGACAGCAGGCAGCAACAATGAACAATGAAAACATGCAACACGAAGGTTTGCTCATGCGGATCACTTCCTTCATTAGGTTATGCTGATCATAGACCAAAAACGGGGGGGCCAAAGACTTTTCAGAACCACCTGTATCTATTTACTCCATATGATCATATCTTCAAAGTCGTGCTCTGCCTTTTCTGCTCTGACACCTAAGGTACGTACTTCCCCATATCTAATTAGAGAGTGTTCAAGACCCTTGGAGTCCCTCTAATTAGGTGGGTTCCAGGGTTGTCTCTATTACTGAGCTCAATACTGAGCTCAACTCTAGGCCTTAGTCACTGGGGAGCTAGGCACTGGTAACCAGGGCACGCCGGTTACCAAGGACGTGCGTCGCTTGCCAAACACAGCTTCAATGTGTCATTCAAACTCTGCATGTTGTCAATGTCGATCACGTGTTGATCAAACACCCGAGCTCGTCATGCGGCACGACAAGCTCAACTATCCCATTCATTTCTCCACCATTTGACTCTTTTTTTTTTCTGTAATTCATAGAATATTATGTAGATTATATTCATACTATTATACTATATTTACATGGCCTATATAAGTGAGAAAAAGCAAATCAGCCATTGGCTGACATGCAGCATCCATGACACTGCCCTGCATGATGTATGCTGCACTCGTAAAGCTATCCAACTCTGTCCTTTGCCCTCTTTCTCCTCTGGCATTCCATTTCCATGTAGTTGCTTGCTCCATTCAGAGTTGTTAGTGCAGATGAATAAAAAAATGCACCACTTGCAGGTGGACATTGACAATATCCTCCAGAATGAGGAAGATTGTTACGTTCATCTCACGTACAATTGAAATAGCAAACTTCACGTTCTGTCTACACTCTTTGTAATCTCTGGTCTTGCTAACATTTGCAACCATGCTGCGTGATATGTATCCTTGTTGGTGCGTACCATTGACTGCTCTGTGCTGCTATTTGGTGTCTAGTTGGTGTTAGGATCCCAAGTGTGTACATCCATCTCTCCTTTTCTTTCATCGTCATCATCCTTGCCGATGTCCCTTTCCCCAAGGGTGTCCCTGGGACGGGGAACACACTCCATTGGAGCTCGCTTGGAGTTCGGCTGGAGTCAGGGTTGATATTATGTAATTGATGCAGCAGAAATGCCGATGAAGTGCTGATTTAGTATGTAATCGTAACTTTTTTGGTAGTAAAGAATGGTGATCATCTGTATTACTGCTAATACCAAATCCGGCATGCGTGCGACGATCTTTTTTTGAGTTGTGTTTTTTACCTAATGAGATGCAAGAAGGCGGCATTGCAGTGAGAAGCTCAAAATGATATGCCGAGGAAGAAGCATTGTTTACTTAGCAGGCTATTTTAAGAAAGAAGTTTAAGGTACCCAACAATGAGTATCTGCATACATGTACAAAGCACACTGGCAAGTCCGTGAACAGTAGAAATGCATTGGGTAAAGTATAGGCAGATATAAGCGATGTTCTACAGAAGAACTCCTGTAACATACTGTGACAAAAGTGAACATAGATCACACTCGTCGGTCAATGAACTCCCTTTGCCAAACTGGATGAGATCGAATGGTTGGAGGCAAAAAGCCCCCACCTGGATTCAAGGCCCTTGAAGGCTTGAAGCCTTTCGTATACCATAGCTCTTGCCCTGAAGCACAAGGTGAAAGTAGGAAGCAGCTGGGAAAACCCTGGGTGACGTGAGACGGATGGGCAGCTTAACATGTATGTTTTTTTTCTTCCTCATTTTCTTGCTCATACTGAAGATGTGCAGTGCTATGACTGTGGAAGCCAAATAATCCACCACCTCCACCCCACTAGCTACCCAGACCTCCCCATACTAAGCCCTTCTCCCACCAAAGCTTGGGCTGAGACGACGCAATGCTCTGTGCCAGGTTGCAGGGGCCGGGGAAATACTCGTTGTCCAACCATACAGTGCAGACACCATTGCATTTTTTCCAACCAGACATGTAGAGAGCACACTAAGATGCCTAGAAGGCCTGTCCCTGGCCACAACATCCTCGACATAAACAACCTCCCAGGAGTGCCCCCCCCAGTCACAGGAATACCCTCCACCACTCAAACCACCCCCCAGTCCCTCAGAGCTTCAGAGAATATGTTTGACGCTGAGAGACCTCCGGCAGCGAGGCAAAGTTCAAGCCTCGCAGTTCCAATAGGCCCGTTATGGCTAAACTCACTAACATCATCCCAGCGGGAGTAAACAGAGGTGTTAAGACTTGAACTTTCACCCTTTCTTTTATTTTCCTTTTACCTTTTCTTTTCTTTTAAAAAACCACTCCTTTTCATTATAATTAATCATCTTTTCAATCATTTCCCACACTCCTTTCACATGACCTTCATTCGTTCCATTCTGCTCCCTTTATGTAATCTTAGACAATGAGGCAACCGGTTCTCATGAGGTGATCACTGTATATAAGGAAGAGGAATCGCATCTGAACACCTGTTCTGCTTTTCCTCTTACCTCCGTGACAACCTAGGTAAGACTGCGTCCCCCTCCTGTAGTAGAGTACATTGTATTAATCCTCTTACCTCCGTGACAACCTCATCAGGAAAGTGGAAGTATCTTTACAGATCTTTACAGCTCTTTACACTCCTATACACTGCTATATAGTGACCATAGTTGTGTAAAGCTCCATAGTACTCTATGATTACCCCCCCACTATGCAGCTCTGTAAAGTAACATATAGTTCAGAGCTCTGTATAGCTCCCTATAGCATATAGTTTCATAGCTATATAGTAATGTATAGTAGATTATAGCTACATAAATCATAGTAGTATAGTGTCCAGTAGTGTTCTAGAGCTGGGAATAGCTAATTAAAGGGCTGTAGTTTTGTAGTAAAATTAGTGGTAAAGCAGCCCATAGTTGCTCAAAGCTGCACTTGCAGCGGGTAGTAATGCCTGCTAGGGTAGCTCAGGACCTTACACATTTGTTCAGATAGCGGGCAGATTGCAAAATTTATATATTATGGTATGCAAAATACATTGTATACCCTACTGGTATAACTATGCACTTCCAACTGCCGACTCATCTCCCTGACTTCCTTGTCCGAGACTTTTTCCATGATGATGCGCATCAGATACACACTCGTGTCCACTGCGCTCCTTGATGTCCTCTTCGCACACTTCCTCTTCGCACCACGGAAGGACTGCGACACATTTGCTCTCGAGTGTCGGCACGACATCATCCCATTTGGTCACGACGTGCAGGCAAGACATGTACAGTGCCTTCGCCCGTTCGAACATCTCTTGTTGGATAGCGTAGGTAGGGCAGTCTCCAGTTCTGCGAGTGCTATTGGCGCCTTCATGCCCGTATCACGTCGCACAGAAAGCATCTGCTTCATCTAGATGTCGACTGGACCGAGTTCGAAGCGAAGTAAGCGAAGTGGAACACCCTGGACAAAAAGCCATTTGTAAGACCACAGGCAAACCAAGAAATAAGGAATGATTGAATTTTCGCGCCTTCTGTTCCCAGTCGTTGAACTTGTAGCCAGGAGTGTAGCCGTACCGTACATCCGACTTCGCGCGGATACCGGCTTTCCTGAGCGTCTTCGCGAGCTCCTCACAGTGGTCGTTTAGCTCCTGCTTTCTAGTGCGCATGGTGATACCGCAGGGGACAACGATTGCGTGGACGTGAGCGACGCATGGGAGGAGAACAAGACCCTGGTTGTCGCCGCAAACCACGACCATGATTCCGATCGTGCGCGTGCTAAGGCCCCACGAGTTCTGCCACACAATAATTTGCCATCGTTCGGACCCGTACCCTGCGGGTTGTCGTCCGGGTCTTCGACCACGACGATGAACATTCTGGCCGCGAGAAGTCTTGGCCAAGGCAATGCGACGTCGCAGCTTGGATGCCACGGCCGGTCGTCAGAGCGAAGCCTTCCACAGTCGTCATGCGAAGACCACCGGCAAACCTCTCCTTCTCGGCCTTGACGCCTGGGATGACGGGTACGGCAAGCAGCTCCTTTTGTACACGCGACGATGTAGGGCGCCGCAGCATCGGTCTTGAGTTCCACAAAATCTACCTTGTGAAGCTTGGTCTCCCCGGTTTTGAGAGCACGCAAGTATGAAGCAATGTCGGCACGACATCGTCCCATTTGGTCACGACGCGCAGGCGAGACATGTACAGTGCCTTCGCGTCCTCGAACATCTCCTGTTGGATAGTCTTGAGAAGTGCAGGTACGGCAGTCTCCTTCAAGCCCGTATCACGTCGCACAGAAGGGTTTTGCTTCTTCTGGATATCAACCGGACCGAGTTCAAGGCGAAGTGGAACACCCTGGACAAAAAGCCATTTGTGAGACCACAGGAAAACCGAGAAATAAGGAATGATTGCATTTTCGCGCCTTCTGTTCCCAGTCGTTGAACTTGTAGCCAGGAGTGTAGTCGTACCGTACATCCGCCTTCGCGTAGATACCGGCTTTCCTGAGTGTCTTCGCGAGCTCCTCACAGCGGTCGAGTTCCTGCTTGTTAGTGCGCATGGTGATACCACAGGGGACAACGATTGCTTGGACGCGACGGCTAATTCTGCAGGCAAGACGGAGCTCAGGACAAAGAGCGCCGCACGTGAATCGAGACTGCTCATACGGCAGATGAACGTAAGGCGTCCATCGAGCGATGGGTCGTCGAGCATGCGGCGACTCGCGAGCAGCACGACGGTCAGTTTCATGCCACGCTCATTCGTGGCCTTCTTACGATCTGCGATCTCGCGCGCAAGCTCTGCATCATGCCAGCGATCCTCTTTCCCTCTCTCTCCCCGTTCGCGGACAACATCTGGACCGTCTGACTCAAGGGGCGAGCAAGGAGTAACGAAGGATATGGTGTTCTCAAAAAGACGAAGGAATAGGACGAAGACGGATGGCACGAGTGACGTGTGTTTGTGAATCCAGATAGGTGCTACAAGACCGTCCGGATGAAGTGGTGATGAAGGATGAAGAGGAGACAAAGGGGAGTGAGGAGGCTGGGAGGACGTCGGATCTGGTATCTTCCGAGGCAGAAATTGGACTGTCTTCGAGCTTATTAGCGAGATGTAAATTATGAGTTCATCAACTAGCAATGCGAACCTTGTCTACAAAAACAACATGGAATGTCTTGCTTTTCCTCAGTGACTCGGGCACCCATATTGCAGGCTTCCGCTGCGCACTGAGCGCTTCGCGCAGTCGGTGCGTTAACAGGGAGAATTGATCTGACGAGTTAGCCCGCTTAGATGTCAGCGTTACAGGCACTGTAGCTCCTTCATCGGCATTGGGCAACCCTGGTAAACTTGGCTTCGGGCTGTCACACGGCATGAACCACCACAAAACATGGCCGACCGCGCCAAGTTATGTTGCTCCTGTTGCGCCCTCTCTTTCACGGCCCGTATATTGGTAAGCACAAATGAAATCGAGTAACAAAGCAAGAACACGTACCGCCTCACGAATCTGAGCGATTGTCGACAGAGCAGCGACCAAGTTGCGGGTAGATTCTATCACATCCTGTCCAAGAAAGTCAGCTCAACGAAAGCTATGAAACAGAAGGTACGCACTTGTAACATGAACTGCATACGAGACGATACGTTGCTGCTCTTCGCAAGCTCCTTCATCCGACTGAAATAGACGTCCACGCTGATGTTGAAGCGTGTGGTTGGTCGGAAGTCGCAAGAGGAAGAAGTGAGGAAAGCGTGCTGGGAACAAGGCAAGGCAAGTCAGACCAATTGACGTTTTAGTGATTGGCATTGAGAAAGAAGAGACACCGGCTTTTCCATCACCACCATGATAACTGTTTGAGTAGAAAAGACGACCGGGAGCTCCTTCGGAAGACCGTGAGCATGAATGTGCAACGAGGAAACCGACTCACCATCCTCTTATCCAACTCCGGCTTCCCCCTCACTCCTGACCGACCATCCCTCCCCTTGCGATCATCAGTACCTTCCCCCGTGCCGCTTTGATGTACCAGAACGCCGGCTGCATGTTGTGCGTGAACGACGGAGGTCCTCCTGTACGAATGTTTTGATCGGAATGAGATCCTTCTTGGATACGATGGTTGTGTTGTCGCTGCCGAAATGCTTTGCAGGGAAGGCGGACACCAATGTTAGAGTGTGTGGTTGGTTGGAAGGGGCGGGAGGAAGAGGCGAGGAATGCGTGCTGGGTGAACAGGGCGAGGGAAGTTCAGCCACTTGACGGTTTCAGTAGATCTCCCTGCCTGACAATGATGAGAGAGGACAGTCGAGTTGGAAATCAAATTTTTTTGGACACCTACACCCTGGTCACCCACACCACTACCGGAGAAAGCCCTCCATGTGGTCCTTTTCATGCTCGACCACCTTTTGAGAGATGAACATCAGGAAGTAAGCATTCTCTACACCCATCTCCTTGACTCTTGCGTTGAACCATTCTGTGGCGAGTAAGAACCTGAGATACAGATGCTTGTTTTTTTAAATACCTTGGATTGCTTCCCAGATGCTGTATGACCAGGGCTTAAGAATGTAGCATCCACTAGCACTGCAGTAGTCTAGCATATCGACCTTGATCAGCACCTATAATACTTGTCAGCACAAAGTGACGGATTACAGAACAATCAACACACGTTCGTATACCAACCTAGAAAGTCGACCTCCTTCTTCACGCCAATAGCAATCTTCACCACACCGTCGATTCTCCCTTCCTCTTTCATTGCCTTTTCTTGGGTAGCAATTGCAGACGTGGGCATAGCAGCATCGGTCTTGAGTTCCACAAAATCTACCTCGTGAAGCTTGGTCTCCGTGGTTTCAAGAACACGCAAGTATGAAGCAATATCGATTCCAGAGAGGAAGACAGTAGAATGGGAGGCAACTGTGACAGTGGTGAAGTTTAGAAGTTGAACTTGAAGTTGGCACACATCAAAACCAACATACACGTGACTGATTTCCCACACCCTCTGCTCGTGCATGCGCGCGCATGTGCAAGCAGAGGCGTGGGAATTTGGACTTAGATGAATTTCATGCATCTCAATTTCCTGCCTATCTACACCTACTCAGTGGCTCCTTCATCCTGAACCACACCTACCTCCTCAACAACCAATGTGTCAAGATTGGATTCCAGACCAACATGGAGAGCATCTCTAGAAAGCACAATGTCTACTTTGACTTGAAGGATAACTAGAACTATATTCCTCTTTCTCTTCCATTGTTTCACTATTCATCATTTGTCCTGGACCCATCATCTGTCTATTTCAGCTCCTTGAAATTCTTGGCTTCTCCGTACTCAATCTCCATGTGTTTACTTATGCTGATTGTACAGTTTTGATTACACATGTCTTTTTCTGTTTAGCTTGTTTTGATATCTTCCTTCTTACCTTCTGAACTTTCCTTTGTGTCTGCTGAGCTCATGAATTGTGATGAATATATAGTATCTATTCATGCTCTCTGCTACATTTTTAATTGTTTGATTTTTGAATGAGTGATATAATGCAGGCTTGGGAACAGCCAAAAACAGTCTCCTAACTGTAACTATTCTATGCAGATGTTTTTCTGATTAATGGATACAGATTATATATGCAAGCCATGATTCAGTGGTGATCTCAGGTTGATTTTCATACATGTTAAGATTATCTACTTAGTGTCCTTATAGGCACTCACTATACAATACTATTGCAGTTATATATGCCTATTGATACTATACAACTATATACTATATAGCTTTATGTGACTATGAGAGGCTATGAGCTATATAAAACTATATGTACTTTATAGTACTCTATCACTACATGCTATGCAGCTTTACATGACTATAAGAGGCTAATGAGCTATATAAAACTATATGTACTTTATAGTACTCTATCACTATGCACTATGCAACTTTACATGACTATAGCATGCTATACCCTGCTATATGACTATATACTACTATAGCCAACTATGGGATTTTGCTGTTTTCCTGATGCTAGCCTGAGTATAGCATGTCCCGAGTTCCCACTTGAGTATAGCATGTCCCAGACAACAGTCAGCTGAGGCCTGCCCAGTCTGAGTCGTCTCCTGGACTCCTGCCTAACATAAAAGCAGAACCCCACCCAGGCTCATCCCCAGCATACGTCGTCGCTGTTGACTCACCTTCACTCGGTCTAGAGGAACGCTCCCCTCAACGGACGTGACGTGTAAAGCCCCTAAACGACAACCCTCAACCCTGCCCAGACATTCTCGGACGTTTGTGTATTATGTAACACCTTCAAACCAACCTTTTCCGACCCTGGCTCTCTGCATCTCTCTTTGGTGGAGGAGCCATTTAACTTGGATGTGGGTGATGCTACATGTGCAGTCGTCAACTTCGTTATCAATTGTTATTTCTGCTGCGTCATTCCGGCTTATCATCAATTTTGCCGACAAACCCATTCAACATTGGCGTAACCCCAGATCAAACGCACAACCAATCCCCGTTCCTCCACTGTCATCAAGATAGATCTCACCGACAAACAGCGATGGGCCCTTCCTGCATCAGCCTGTTGGGATCCAGACCAACCAAGCTACATCGCGACCAACAATAGCAGTGTTACACACGAGATCTGGTGGCGTGAGATCCGGCATAGCTGGTATTCAATGAACAAAGAAGGAAGGAGAGCAAGGTGGCCCCCAGCCATCCCGTCGTCACCCGCACCGTCTACGACTACTGCCAACCTACCATTGACTCCAGGACCATACCGGGAGACCAATAGGGACCTGTCACCCCCAACCCCCCCTGAACCCTCGACACTGATGCCCAAACCAGAAATGTCGACAGGAGGCTTCACCCAGCAGCAGATGGAGCAGATCACAGCAATCGTCGCAGGCGCCTTCGCCCATCAGGCGAACAACGCCCCAGCACTGATCGCTGCAGCTAACCCCCCGACCCCCAACATTGACGTTGCCCGGCCATGTGAATTCACTGGCGGCGACGACTATCTAGACTTCAAACGCGAGGTCTTCCTTTTCATCTCCACAAACCCGAATCGGTACCCCACATCGGAAAGTAAAATCTACATGGCTCTCTCCTACCTAAAAGGTGGCAATGCGGCAATGTGGGCACAAAACTACGTGGAGGAGTTGACGACAGCGGGCATCGTAACCTTCACCGACAGTTGGACAAGGTTCCAAGAGCGCCTAGACGCCTCATTCGACGACCCGAACTGGAAGGAAAAGGCGTTAGCGGAATTCCGAACCAAGGTTCAGAAGGACCTCACCACCAACGAGTTCTTCCAGAAGCTTGACGTTGTCATCACAAGAGCAGGACTGACGGACGACAGCATTATCTGTGACCGCCTGAAGCGTGCGATGAACATCGAGGTGGTCTGTGGAGTACTGAGGTCAATGCCGGTCCCAACGACATATGACGCCTGGAAAAAGAAGGCCATTGAGATTGATCGGGGTGAACAGCAGATCCACACAATCCAGCAAGGTTGCGTGTTCCCTCTTCCACCACGCCAGCAGCAGCAGCAGGCACCCCTGGCTCGCTGTCCAATTGCGACCCCCCACATTGACAAACGTGATGTGACTGGCATCACCTTCAGAGGAGCTGGCCAGCTGATGGACGTCTTGATGAATGAGGCACAATGGTGACAGGCATGCTGGATCTGTGGCAAGCTTGGCCACTTTAAGGATGCGTGTCCGCAAGGAAAGACGATTGTGCAGCGCATGTTACAGATGATGGCACCAGGCGAATGTCGTCTCATCACCGACGAGCTTGGTGCAATGAAGGAGTCAGCCTTCAAGGAAGTCGTAGACACTCGAAAGATGATGGTGGAGGACTATGTGGAGGAAGAAGGCGATGACAAAGAGGTCGTCGACTCGCAGGATTTTGCGAGTGGTCAGGCATAGCCATCAGGGCGACTGACCGAGAAGAACAAGGGGCCTTGTATCCGGACTCAATAAAATATAACCAACCGTCTGTACAGTACATAGATGCAAATGACATCAATGGTTTTTCTGATTATGAAGTCCCCACCGGTGTGAACAAAGAGAACAAGTACGAACAGCTGTTCATGAGGGGAACTGGCGGACACCAGCTGGACCTCCTCCTGAATGTCGGATGTAGCGTGGAGGGTGAGATGAGGGAGGTGGATGCGCATGCCCTTGTGGACTCAGGGTGTACAGGATCATGCATCGACGTGAGGTTCATCGAACGGTATGGGTTGAAGACCAAGCGTTACATCAGACCCCTTGCGGTGCTCAACGCGGATGGCACGCACAACAAGGCCGGTTTGATTGAGAGATACATTGATGTTGAGCTGATAATTAGACACCACAAGGAAAGGATTGTCCTTGCGGTAACATCCCTGGCATCATCAAACATCTTCCTTGGCTACGACTGGCTTCAACGTCATAACCCGGAGGTTGACTGGAAAGTGGGTTTGATCGAATTCACCCGCTGCCCAGAAGAGTGCACAATCGAAAAGGAGGCCATGGGAGAGATGAGGAGGGTGAGAGAAGTGCAAATGGACAAGGCGTCCTGGCCTGCATATCTCAATGACTACGCCGACATCTTCTCAGAGAAAGGATTCAAGAAGCTACCAGAACACCATCCCTGGGACCACGTCATTGACCTGAAACCTGACTTCAAGCCTAGCGACTGCAAGATCTATCCGTTGACGCCGACGGAACAGCAGTCGCTAAAGGACTTCCTTGAAGAGAACCTGAAGTCGGGCCGTATACAAAAGTCGATCTCACCAATGGCATCACCTTTCTTCTTCATCAAGAAGGCCGACAAGTCCCTACGCCCGATACAGGACTACCAGAAGCTTAATGAGGGAACGATCAAGAACAAGTACCCTCTCCCCCTCATTGACGAACTTGTTGACAAGGTCAAGAAGGCGAAGTTCATCACCAAGCTTGACCTCCGATGGGGATACTACAACATCCGGATCCGTGAAGGCGACGAGTGGAAGGCAGCCTTTCACACGAATATGGGTCTCTTTGAGCCAACAGTCATGTTCTTTGGTCTTTGCAATGCACCGGTGACGTTCCAGGCCTTTGTCAACCACATCTTCAAGGGACTAATCTATGATAATCTGATCATTGTCTACCTCGACGACATCCTCATCCTCTCACAAACTCTTGAGGAACATATTGAGACATCGAGGCGTGTCCTTCAGATCTTGCAAGAAAACGGTCTGTACCTGAAGCCAGAGAAGTGTGAGTTTGACACCAAGGTCATAAAATACCTCGGCCACATTGTCAGTAATGGCGAGATCAAGGCTGACCTGGAGAAGACAAAGGCAATTGCGGACTGGCCTGTCCCTCGCAACCTCAAGCAGCTGCAGCAGTTCCTCAGCATGGGCAACTGGCTGCGAAGGTTCATTAAGGACTACAGCAAAGTAGTCCATCTGCTGACATCGCTAATGGGCAAAAAGGACTGGGTATGGGAGACCGAACAGCAGGAAGCATTCAAGGAGCTGAGACGATGTCTCTGCTCACCTCCAGTCCTGGCCATCGTGAATGACAAGGGCCCTTTCCGCGTCGAGGCAGACTCGTCGAACTTTGCACTTGGAGGCGTGTTGTTGCAGAAACAGGAAGGCAAGTGGAGGGTGGTCGCTTACAGGTCAGAAGCACTCCTGCCAGCGGAACAAAACTATAAGATCTACAACAAGGAGATGCTCACGATCATTTCAGCACTTAAGGAGTGGAGGCAGTACCTCCTCAGTGCCCGTCACAAGATTGAGATCTGGTCCAACCACACCAACCTCACCTACTTCAGGTCGGCACAAAAGCTGAGCTATTGTCAAGCTCGCTGGCAAACAGAACTCGAAGAATTTGACTTCCACCTTGAACACAAATCAGGGAAGACGATGGGCAAGGCAGACCTACTGTCGCACAAGGCTGGCTACAACAAGGGCAAGGATGACAATGACGGAGTCGTGTTCATCAAGGAGAAGTGGTTGAACCGAGGGGTGGTGAGGATGTCGCGTGAGGAGGTGTTGGAACAAGTGGGTGAGGCGCAGAGGGCGCAGGAAGAGTCAGAAAGGCCAACAGGAATGATGGAGGTCGACGGTTTGTGGCAGATGAAAGGCAAGGTATACGTCCCGTCAACGATAAAGGAATCTGTGTTGCAGGAGTGTCACAACTCGGTACTGGCTGGACATCCAGGAGCATCGAAAACAGTGGAGCTTGTCCGTCGAGACTTCTGGTGGGTGTCGATGTTCTCCAACGTCAGAGCATATGTCTGAGGATGTGATCATTGTCAGTGGACAAAGGCTCTGAGAGCGTCAAGGTCAAGGCCACTTCACTCGAACACAGTCCCTGAAGGTCCTTGGGAAATCATCACAGCCGACCTCATTGGAGAGCTCCCAAACTCAAAGGGACATAACACAATCTGTGTCTTTGTGGATAGGTTTTTGAAGCAGATGCACGCGATCCCAACAACGACAAAGTTGTCAGCGGAAGGCATGGCCCAACTATACCGTGACCACATTTTCCGTCTCCATGGCCTACCGAAGAAGATCATCCATGACCGTGGCACACAGTTTGATGCGTCAATGATGAAGGAGTTGTACAAGCTCTTACACATTGAGGGAAACCTGTCAATGGCATACCACCTGCAAACGGATGGTCAAATGGAACGCGTCAACCAAGAACTCGAACAGTACCTTCGACTCTTTGTTGACCATTGACAATCAGACTGGAAAGACTGGCTACCTCTCGCCAAATTTGTGTACAACAACCGCAAACACTCGGCGACAAAGATGTCTCCCTTCTACGTGAACACCGGACGCCATCCAAGGAGCTTTGATATGGTACGAACTTCCTCTGCCAACATGTCAGCAGAAGAATTCGCAAAACACGTCAAGGAGACCCATCACATTGCAAAGGACAATCTGGTCAAGGCAGCGGAGGACATGAAGTGTTACCATGACTGGACAGCGGGAGTACTGGTGGAGTACCACACTGGCAACAAGGTCTTCCTGGATGGTCAGAATATCAGCACGGATGCACTGACAAAGAAGCTAGCAGACAAGTGGTACGGACCCTTCGAAATCATCGACAAGGTGGGCATGAGTGCATACAAGCTCAAACTCCCCAAGCGATGGAAAAAGGTCCACCCCATCTTCAACAAAGCCCTGTTGAAAACTGCCATCAAACCATCTTTTGAAAGCCAGAAGCAACCTCCACCACTGCTGCCTGACATCATTGACAATGAGGAGGAATACGAGGTTCAGGAAATCATCGACTCGCGTCTGCACCGAGGGAAACTACAGTACCTCATCAAGTGGGTTGGGTACAACGAACCAACTTGGCAGCCTGAGACAGACTTTAGCAAGAACACAAAGGAGGCAATCGCTGATTTCTATCGAAAACATCCCAGCGCTCCTCGAAAACTCAATATTCCTCGCCAATGACTCCGTCTGCTCTATGCCAATACCGAGCCAGGTAACCACAATCTTGGTTGGTCAGGATGCCCAACCTTGAGGGGGAGGTAATGTTAGGACTTGAACTTTCACCCTTTCTTTTATTTTCCTTTTACCTTTTCTTTTCTTTTAAAAAACCACTCCTTTTCATTATAATTAATCATCTTTTCAATCATTTCCCACACTCCTTTCACATGACCTTCATTCGTTCCATTCTGCTCCCTTTATGTAATCTTAGACAATGAGGCAACCGGTTCTCATGAGGTGATCACTGTATATAAGGAAGAGGAATCGTATCTGAACACCTGTTCTGCTTTTCCTCTTACCTCCGTGACAACCTAGGTAAGACTGCGTCCCCCTCCTGTAGTAGAGTACATTGTATTAATCCTCTTACCTCCGTGACAACCTAGCCTGAGTATAGTGTGTCCCGAGTTCCCACTCGAGTATAGCACATCCCAGACAACAGTCAGCTGAGGCCTGCCCAGTCTGAGTCGTCTCCTGGACTCCCACCTAACAAGAGGATATGGAAGCTGAGCAGAGACAGAAAGAAATGGATTCAGAGCTACAGAAAGAAGTGACAATCACCTTCTTCCTAGCAGTAAGCCTATCAAATACAACACCGCTCCCTTCTCTCGCTCATCTGCTTAATTCAAAGGTTGGATGACCAGCAAAGCATCTCCAAGTCAAGGTCCAGAACAAAATTGCCTTATCGATTGAAGCCATTCACAAATGGAACCCTCACCAAAAGGTTCTGACATTCCTTGTAGCGAACGAGGAAGTAGACTGTATATCGCACTTCAATGGAAAAATCTGGGTTCAGATCTTGAAGGGCAGTGTGTTACGATTACTGAGTTTATGAAGTATTGTCTTTTGTTGTGGGCAAAGTTAGGGAGCCCGATTTGGGTTTTTGTCAGCTTTTATAAGCTGATGGCATACCATATATGTTAATTTTGGACCCCATTTCTGCTAAATTGAGTGGTGGCTATGGACCGACTCACAGCTTTTGTGGCTGTACAGTGCTCACTTTCTTCATTGACATATTTAGTTTTATGCAACCATCCAAATCTCAAGCTTGAACCATGTAAAAAAACTTCAGACAATTATCTATCTGCCTATGTATTTTTTGTAAAATAAAGTGGCCCGGTTGAATTAAAAATCGGTCAAAAGCAAAGTTGATGACAGTGCCAACATGTGATCTCCACCCTTGCAGTCATCGATGAGTCTGTTTTGCTGCAGCAAAGACACTCGCTTCACTCCCTCATGTGATCCTCAGCAGGAGGCACACTCTGATTTGTCTCCTTCACTTTTCTCTTGGGCTTGCTCTGCTTTTTTTTAAATCACACTACATCACTGCTTCTCATGGTAGCCGTCTCGTCATAGCTGCCTGCCTGCCCATGCTCACTGCTCGAGGCAACAAAGAGGTCGACGACAGCATGGCAAGAGGACCTTGTTAGCAGCAGTGAACCAAAAGGGTCACACTTCACACCTGAGTCCAATGGATGAGTGCAACAGATAGGGACACTCATACATGGACTCAGCCGCTTTGAAGGTAATATTATATAATACAAGAAGTCATGTGATGCTCACGGATGGACACCCATCTGTGAGCAAGAGCGTGGGAACACAAAAATCACGTGATGCTCGCAGATGGGCACCCATCCACGAGCAAGAGCGTGGGAACAAAATAATTAAAGTAAACAAAATACAGAATAAGTGTCAGGATCATACTTCCAATAGACCTCCAATTGCTCTTTCATCGCATGAAAGATCGCTTCCCAGATGTCGCCTGGGATCTACTGGATGAGGACGCGATGGACGAAGGCAGCAACGCGGACTCGGAGGTTTGGGGACATAAAGGTGAGCACGAGCACAGAACCTACCACCTGTCCTTGAGACTAACAAATGCTAGCTATCGTTTATGCTCGCGCTATTTCTCGTTCTCCTCCTCGCCGGCGCCTTCCCCACCTCTTGCTAAATCGGAGTCGTGGCCTGTACAGTTGTTCGGCTCCATCAAAGCAACGCAAAGCAGCATGCCGATGACAGCAAAGCCGTCTCTGGCATCTGCATCTTCCATCTTATCTGCTGCATTGTCGTCTTCTGCGGCATCAGGGTTGAAGACACTACTGAGCGCGACAGCATGAGCACGTCGCATTCGCTTCGTACGAGCGTGCTGAACAAGAACCTTGCTCGCATGAATGCGGCTGTCACCTCGTCTAGCGCATCTGTCCGGAGCGTAGCGCGCAGCGTTGCGTCGACAACTAGCCGAGCGTCATCGCGCCTTACGACTGCAACGGAGCGTGAGCGTAAGAAGAGCCGGCCAGACTCGAAGTTTGCGTCGTCCACCCCGCGTAGCACGAGTCCAAGCGTCCATAGGGCACCGAGTGCGCTCTCGTGTACTTCAGGTATGGACGTGGATGGGGAGGGTGACGAACAAGAAAGCCCGCGACTAAAGGGCTCGATCTCGTCCCTTGCGCGCTCTACCGCATCATCTTCCGTGGTTTCTCGACGGCCCAGTGTAGCTTCTCGTTCTCCGCGCACAACTGGGAAAGACGCAGGTGTCACGAGTGTAAAACTACCGAACATCGTCTCCTTGCAAAGACCCAAGTCTGTCGCCGCCTCTGTTTCATCTACTCGTTCACATGCATCGACTATCCACACAAATGCCGCCACAGCAGGCCAGCAAGGTACTCTTTGTCCACCTCATCCGCCCTCGCGACCGACATCCTCGCTCTCGAATGTGTCAATGTCCAGCAGCAGGAGCGGGGCTTCAACACACGAGTCTACATTCAAGACGCGTCGCGAGAACATGACCCACGCGACTCTGTTACTCGGTCGAGGAAAGTCTCGACCACGTCAACGACCTCGATGCGCAGCACCGGAACCTCAAGATCGCCTAAAATGTCGGCGCCTGCGCTACTGAAAGGACGGCCGCATCGCGTCTCTGAAACGAGTGCGGCACCAATTAGTACGGTAAGCGCGGCATCGCGCACACGGAAGGTGTCGCCCATTACTACAGTATCTACGTAAACAACGGCGAACAAGACGCCTGTCATTCGAAAGTCACCGTCGGCGAATTCAATTCGATCAGCTGCATCTGTGGCAACAGCTGAAGGGAACAAGACAGCGACGAAGAAGTCCCCTGCAGTTGATGAGAAGAAGCCTTCTCCGGCGAGGCATCGCGTGCGACTTATGCTTTACTCTAGTACGTGTTTATCCACCTTTAACTCAATGTATGGTCGTTGATTAGTGTATTCTAGCCTTTCGTCTAAATCTTTCCGTCACTCCACCGTATGATGCCGATTTCGATGGCGATGAGATGAACAAGCAGTATGTCACTTTTAAGATTAGCCTTACATCTCTTTCTCAGCTCCGTCTAGCGTTCCTCAGAGCGAAGAGACGAGAGCCGAACTCAGTCAAATTGCATAGGTTGCAAAGCAGATCATCTCGCCGCAGGTGAACAAACCTGTTTTGGGCATTGTACAGGACACGTTGTGCGGTGTCCGGAAATTCACTCTGTGGGATAGCTTCCTCGACTGGGTGCAGGTGCAAAACATCCTGCTGTGGGTGCCGGACTGGGACGGCACGATTCCGACGCCGGCGATCTTGAAGCGGAAGCCATTATGGACGGGCAAACAGATTCTTAGCATGACGATTCCTCGCGGAATAAACGCATATCGCTCGCCTGATCCGAAATTTTCGAGCCCCGTTTTCGACGATGGCATGATCATTGAAAACGGCGAGATCGTCTTTGGTATCGTGGAGAAAAAGACGGTTGGAGCGTCGCAAGGCGGTCTTATCCACGTCGTCTTCCACGAAAAAGGTCCCGAAGCGACTCATACGCTGTTCAGTGGTCTCCAGCAGATTGTTAATTACTGGCTGTTCCACAATGGATTCAGTATAGGCATTGGTGATACGGTCGCGGATAAGAAGACAATGGCGTACATCATGGAGCAGATCAAGATGCGAAAGCAGAATGTCGTGCAGGCCATTGAAGATGCATCTAACGACCGTCTGAACGCTGCACCGAGAATGACTATTCGCGAGTCGTTCGAGAGTCGAGTCGAACGCGAGCTCAACTTGGCGCGTGACCACTCCGGTGTCAAAGAGATGGTTGTCGTGGGTTCGAAGGGTTCGTTCATTAACATCTCGCAGATGTCCGTCTGTGTTGGTCAGCAGTCCGTTGAAGGGAAGCGACTCCCGTTCGGCTTCAGACATCGTACACTACCTCACTTTACGAAGGATGATTTCAGCCCAGAGGCGCGCTGTCAAGACGGACGAGACTGGTTACATTCAGCGTCGACTTGTAAAGGCACTCGAAGACGTGGCTGTCTGCTACGATGGGACTGTACGAAACTCACTGGGTGACCTGATCCATTTCGTGTATGGCGAGGATGGTATGGACGGTGCTCTTATCGAACGGCAAACGATCAAAAACGTTCGGTAGCAATGATCGCGAGTTCGAACATTGCTATCGGGTCGACGTCACTTTTTCTCACTGGTGCTTTGCAAGTCAGTATCGATGACTCATCCCTCGAGCTCCAGCAAAAACTTGACGAGGAATATGACCGTCTTCATGAGGATCGTAAATTGCTCCGTGAAATCATTTTCCCGGGCCGCGACAATTCCACTGCCCACTATCTTCTTGTCAACCTGAACCGTATCGTGAAGAACGCAACGCAGACTTTGCATATCGACCGCAGAAAACCGAGCGATCTGGAGCCGGTTTACATCATTGAGCAGGTGCAGCAGCTGGCAGACCGCCTCATCGTTGTGCTCGGCGATGATCTTTTAATAAAGGAGGCTGCCGAGAACGCCTCTCTTGCATTCCGCTCATCCATCGCAAGGTATGATCGTTGGGAAAGCTGCGTTACATCATTCTGACTTCCAATCCTTCTAGGACTCGGCTTACCTTCATCTCGATTACAGCATGAATCTGAAGCCGGTAAAGACGCTCACGACTAAGGAACGCAAAAAGTCTCGCTTTGGAAATGCATTCTATATGTGCCGTGAAAACCTTCGCCTCACAAAGCTCGTTGTCGATGCGCACGTCCAATTCCGGCTTGGCAATGTCGATGCCTTCCAACTGGCGGATGCATTGCAGTATATCTTCGCACATATCGGCGCGCTCACCGATATGTACCATTACAAGTACAAGCTTATGCGTCAGGTCCGGATGTGCAAAGATCTCAAGCATTTGATCTATTATTGCTTCAATGCGGGACTTGTTGGTAAGGGCCCAGGCTGTGGGTTTTGGGCTCCAGGTTGGCGAGGGTGGCTCTTCTTCATGCGTGGAATTGTACCGTTGCTTGAGCACTGGCTCGGAATTTTGCTTGTGCGTCAGTTCGAGGGTCGCAACAGCAAGGGCATCGCAAAGACGGTCACGAAGCAGCGTGTCGAATCGCACTATGACTTGGAATTACGCACTGCCGTGATGCACAATATTCTTGATATGATGCCGGAGTCGATCAAGCAGAACAAGGCGAAGACTATCTTGCAGCACTTGTCGGAAGCGTGGCACTGCTGGAAAGGCAAACAGTACGTCGTTTGGTTGAATCTGGACTTTGCGTACTAAGCGTTATTCTACAGTTCCATGGAAGGTCCCGGAATGCCGACTGCAATCGAGAACACCATCTTGCGGTACATCAAGAGCAAGGCGGACTGGTGGTGCTCGATTTCGCACTACGATCGCGAGCGTATCAGGCATGGTGCGACTGTCGACAAGGCTGTGGTCAAGAAGAACTTGGGACGTCTTACTCGACTGTACTTGAAAGCTGAGCAGGAGCGTCGGCATGCTTACCTCAAAGATGGACCTTACCTTAGTGCTGAGGAGGCCGTTGCGATCTACACATCGATGGTCCACTGGCTTGAGAGTCGGAAATTTGCTCCCATCCCATTCCCGTAAGATTCAATTAACTACGTCTTTCGGTGGCTCTCACTGATGTTTCCATACAGTCCCCTTTCGTAAAAGCATGACGCGTACAGCGTCAAAGGTCATCTTAACCAATCTCAGCGTGAGGAGCTTGCTCTCATTGAGCAGGCGTATGACAATTCACACGAATGTATGTTTTTTTTCTAATTGGTCGTAGGGTGTAGCTAATTGATTCGCGTGCAGGTCTGTCTAGGATCAAGCGTCTCTTGCTCACTCAGCGAGCCTTCAAAGAGGCAGGCATCGAGTTCTTCGACACATATGGCAAACTCATTCCTTGCTACAACATCGAACCCGTTGAGACGATTACAGACACATATTTTGACCAGTTCTTCTTCTTTGAGGCTGACAAGCGCGGACACCGAACCTCCTCCCCTTCTGGTGTACAAGTGGTGCCAGGGTATCAATAACTTGACGGACATATCTGGGAGACAAGCAATGGTGAATGCGTAGTGATGATGGAGACCGTACTTTTGAAGGTCTACGAAAAGGTTGAACTGCAACGTGCAAGTGAAATGGCGGGTCCCCCACGACTGCCCGACAATTACCTGCAGTACCGTTATTCTGCAACCGAGACACGCCATCCAGTCTGTCTCTATTCTCGTTGTGTTGATCGTTTACATATTTTATCTCGCTTCGCCGCCGAGGAATCACACGACCTTATACAATGTTACCTCAGCGAGAATCCAGATCCGACAAACAACAACGTTATTGGGTATAACAACGAGAGATGTTGGCCGCGGGATTGCCGTATGCGCTTGATCAAGCACGACGTTAATCTAGGTCGAGCTGTGTTCTGGAACGTGAAGCAGAGCCTGCGTCGTTCTTTGACGACGATTGAATGGGAAGATACGTTTGTGAGTGTCTACTCTAAAAACAACCCTCAGCTACTCTTCTCGATGAGCGGCTTCGAGGTGTGCATTCTGCCGAAGATCCGGACGATGAGTGGAGAGCAGTTGTCACTCAAGGACGGGGTGTGGAACTTGACCAACGAGCAGTCAAAGGAGCGTACTACGCACCTTCCTCCGCGTCTCCGATGAAGGTAAGAATATTAAAGTTTCCATGGAATATGTAACGCTGAAGAATTTCATAAGTGTTCAACAGTTTAACAACCGTATCCACCAGGTCCTCATGAGCTCAGGCTCTACCGCCTTTTCCAAGATTGTCAACAAATGGAACACTGCGATCATCGGTCTGATGACTTATTATCAGGAGGCTGTCATCCACACGAATGAGCTGCTTGATGCTTTGGTGAAGGCTGAGAACAAAATTCAGACTCAGTGTCGAGATTGGCTTGAACAGTAAGATGCCTTTGTGTTTCCCTCCAGTCGTCTTCTACACCCTCAAAGTAAGCATCGCAGCTCTTATGTATATCACGACTTGCTGAACTGTTGTCGAATAGGAACTCGGTGGTCCTGGAATGTTGTCTATGGGTCATGTGCTTATTCCTCAGAGCGACGATGTGCTACCTTCCCATCCCTCCTCCTTTACACTGCTTGTTGTACATTAAATAATAGCATATAGAGCAATGACTGCTGTAGTTTTCCCTTCGCCATGAAGCTCATAATCACTATACTGTGATAGATACTTTTCTGCATTTGAAACTCTGCCAGTGGTTATACCGTCATTATACCAGACCAGTCCAGACTTATCTATTATTCTACAAGTGAAGTGATTGTTACCACCATAAATCAGACCTCGCAATTTGTATTTTTTCAAACATGGTGTACATTTTATAACAATCTCATGATCAATTATAATCTCATAATTATACAACTGCACAGCTACAACATTTGTTGACTCACTGATATGAGATTGTACATTGGTGTCAGCTATATAGTCCATTTGACATTGTCTACATGTTACTGACATTGCACCAAAGTAATAGTTAAACCATTGTTGAATAGAGGGGTATGGATTGATGTTTTTATATTGACTGCTGAATAAATACCATTCAGGAGCTGTATTAAAGTCTTCTGTAAAACATGGAATAAATGAGGATAATAAAAGACTTTGTTTAGACCTATTACATTGAATACACTGGCTTTGCTTATATATTATAGGTTCTTTTGCTTCTAGGCATTTCTGCACAACAGAGGCTACAGCTGTTAATTTATGACCTAATGGAAATTGATGTCTGTTCTGGTTGAAAAGCTTGTTACGAATGACATCTCTTTCTTCTTCAAAACTACTTATTGAATTCATCACCCTCTGAAAATGATCATGCAATTTAATTTGATACTGTGAATATATATTATACCACCTCTCATAGTCTTCTATGTATAAATTGAATAAAATAGGCAATACAGAGTCATACGCACAACTATAACTTACTGAATCCCATCTTAGTCCTAAAGGTGATGAGCTTGCACTGTTTTGATTATATTCACTTGCTTTATGTCGCTTACTTGGAGTATTTAAGGTAGAGCCTTCACTGTCATTATCACTATTTCTTTTCTTTAAATATGATGTACTGGCTAATGTGTCACTGGATATTTTAGTTTTATTATCTGGCATTATTTCTTCAGCTTTTTTATCTACTCTCTGCTCATTCATCTCAGTTATATTATGCTTTACATGGCATGAATTCCATTGACTATATTTGTTATCTGAAGAAACAAGCTCATCTGTCCAAGCAATTGCAGAGTGTAAATGAGAGGGCTGGTGATTTGATCCTTTGTAATTCATATATTGTCTCAGCAGTACACCTCTTGTATGTGCATTTACATGTGATGGAAGTCTTCCCTCATATCTTTCTTTGGTCAGTTCATCAAGTATCTCAAGCTCTCTGAATTCTTGTCTTAGATATCCACTAATGCCACCCATGATCTTGTTTTTATCAAAGCCCTGTAATATTATAGTTCCCTCTGCAGAAGAGCTTCTAGAAAGACAAGTATAATATGACTGATGATTCTGACAGTTGTTCAGATCAATTACATTATACAATCTTGTTCTACCTTGTGATGCATAGTCAGTCATTGCAAAGTTAGGTAGAATGCATATTTGATCTCTATTGATATTGATTGTTACAGACTCTCCATTTTTTATGAGCTGGCATTTTGTCTTAAGAGAATGTCTAGATAAAGGTACAACATTAAGTGGTAACCCTGGTAGTTGAATAGACTGTGGTGGATTATTTAACTTTACAAAAAGGACATCAATAGCCTGCTTTCCATCTGATAGATCAATTGCATCCCATCCAAATACAGTTGCTTCAGCACCATTGGTTACATAGCATTCAGTTGCTTCATTTCTTTTTATCATAACAGGCATTCCAATACAAAGCTTTAGTTTTCCAGGTCTATGTTCAGTACAAGTTGGAGGTAGATTCCAAAGTATTTTTTGGAGTTCTGGTTGAATTATTCCTTTGACAAATCCTTGCTTTTTAGGTCTACCTCTACTTGGTCTCTTAGGATCTGTACAATCATTGTTTATTGTGTCTATAGAGTAGAATGTATATAGTGGAAGATTGTGATCTCTTGCAAATCTTTCTGCACCAACTTCATTGAGTTTATCTTTCTGTAGATTTAAACCAACTATTACTGATACATTTCTGAATTCCTTTCTAGATACATCTTTCTTATCTGGAGTTTTACCAGCTATTAGAGTTCTTAAAAAAATTATATCATTATCAGTACATGCCTTATATCTCATATTCTCAAGTGCAGCTCTAAGTTTTGTGTCTTGCTCTGACTGAGTCTTCTGTCTCATATTTTGTCTGAGAATAACTACAGTATTTATCTGATGCCAGAGAATTTTACCTAAAACAGCCTCTTGCTTCCATTTAGTAGCTTTAGAATCTACAGTTGTACCCAAATTACCATTGTATAATGTATTAGTATTATGAGCAGGGGGTAGCTGAGCAAAGTCACCAGCAAAGATCATATTTATACCTCCAAAGGGTTGCTCAGAGTTTTTGAATATATTTGCCAATCTAGCAGATATTCTTTGCATATCATTGCATGATAGCATGGAAACCTCATCAAGAAATATATATCTTACAGATGCTAATTTTGATCTAATATCAATCAATGAAGATATACTTACAGCCATTTTCATAAGTCCTGTGACACGTGCATGTCACGTGATATGAGCCACGGCTGAGTCAACATGTTGAAAAATTAGAATAAATGCCTATTTTCTCTGTAAATTCTGTGCAGTACCTGCCCATTACAGCCATTTTCATAAGTCCTGCGACACGTGCATGTCACGTGAAGTGAGCCGCGTCAGAGCCAAAATGTCGAAAAATTAGAGTAAATATTGATTTTCTCTGTAAATTCTGCACAGTACCTGCTTATTAAGTACTCAAAAAAAAGGGATGGTTCTCAGGAGCAGAAATATGTAAAATAGGGAGCAATACATTGACTGTGTAGGTGGGTGGAGATCAAACAAGTGCAGCCAGTCTGTTCTCTCATACATTTCCACTGAGATTCAAAAATTATGGCTCCCCTAAATCTACCTATAAAATTCTTTCCTGTGTCTGTAAATTAAGTATATGACTATACCAACAGCTCCTGCAAGTTTGAAGCCAATCCATTCAGTACTCATGGTGCAGCAGTGAGGTTTGTGTTCCACTCTTGTTCATGCTGCAAGGATGGAAAGAGCTCAAAGTGGAACACAAACCTTGCTGCTGCACCATGAATACTGGATGGATTGGCTTCAAACTTGCAGGAGCTGTTGGTATAGTCATATACTTAATTTACAGACACAGGAAAGAATTTTATAGGTAAATTTAGGGGAGCCATAATTTTTGAATCTCAGTAGAAATGTATGAGAGAACAGACTGGCTGCACTTGTTTGATCTCCACCCACCTACACAGTTAATGTATTGCTCCCTATTTTACATATTTCTGCTCCTGAGAACCATGCCTTTTTTTTTGAGTACTTAATGAGCAGGTACTGTGCAGAATTTACAGAGAAAATAGGCATTCATTCTAATTTTTCGGCATTTTGGCTCTGATGCGGCTCACTTCACGTGACATGCACATGTCGCAGGACTTATGAAAATGGCTATAAGTACTCAAAAAAAAAGGCATGGTTCTCAGGAGCAGAAATATGTAAAATAGAGAGCAATATGTTGATTATGTAGATGGGTGGAGATCAAACAAGTGCAGCCAGTCTGTTTTCTCATACATTTCCACTGAGATTCAAAAATTATGGCTCCCCTACATCTACCTATAAAATTCTTTCCTGTGTCTGTAAATTAAGTATATGACTATATCAACATCTCCTGCAAGTTTGAAGCCAATCCATTCAGTATTCATGGTCCAGCAGCAGGATTTGTGTTCTACTCTGCAAGACCTGTTGTGAGAAAAGGAGGGTGGAAAGAGCTTGAAGTGGAACACAAATCTTACTGCTGCACCATGAATACTGAATGAATTGGCTTCAAACTTTCAGGAGATGTTGGTATAGTCATATACTTAATTTACAGACACAGGAAAGAATTTTATAGGTAGATGTAGGGGAGCCATAATTTTTGAATCTCGGTAGAAATGTATGAGAAAACAGACTGGCTGCACTTGTTTGATCTCCACCCACCTACATAATCAACATATTGCTCTCTATTTTACATATTTCTGCTCCTGAGAACCATGCCTTTTTTTTTTGAGTACTTAATGGGCAGGTATTGCACAGAATTTACAGAGAAAATAGACATTTATTCTAATTTTTTGACATGTTGGCTCAGCCGCGGCTCATATCACGGGACATGCATGTGTCGCAGGACTTATGAAAATGGCTGTAAATCACTTCCTTTCTCATCTGATACTTCTCTAAATTCTAGCAGAGAGTGATAAGTAGATCCACCTAGCAAAGCAGCTGCACTTCCAGTAGGAGCAACAACAACAAATCTATTTGATTCACCTCTCAGTTTAAAGAGTTCAATGAGTGCCTTAATAACCTGAGATTTTCCTGTTCTACCCATTCCTCCAAGATAAAACTTGAGCTGTTCAGGTTTGTCTGTACAAGCATGATTGCTAATTATTCTAAAAGCTTGCTCTTGTTCACTATTCAGTGAGAAAGAACTAATAACATCAAATATGAAGTTCTTATCTACATCTTTAACTCTTAGTGGATTGTCAGTAAGATATGATGCATCTAAAATTCTTACATCATTTTTTACTTGAACATGATTATTATTATTGTTATTTTCTTTACAGGGTATAGCTTCTCTCCTATCATGAAGTATCTTTTCTCTCATATTCTTAAGTAATGCAGTCCATTGAGATCTAGATGCTTTAGGAATATGATATATATCTGGATGCTGTAAAGGCACTATACCATCTTTTGGAGTATCATTCCAACCAGAACTTTGAATCACAGACTCCATCTGTCTTAAGATGTTTGCTCTGAATGATGAAACAAGTTTATTGAATCTTCAGAAAAGAAGTCAGTACTACTAGGATTTTTAAGGTCTTTATTATTGATGATTTCATCTATATGATCCTGTAAGTCAAGCTCTTCCAAAGCACCTTCATTGTCCCATACAGGAGTTGATTCCATATTATCAAGCTTTCTTTGGAGACTATAATCATCTCTTGCATCTTGACACTCATGCTTGACATTAAAGTTATGGATAATCTTCTTGTGAGCATCTGAGAAAGAATAATTCTCAAAGATATCATCCCAAGTTGAATTATAATCTTTGAGATCAGAAGCTTGTCTCCAGGGTTTAAAGAAAGTGAGCATAGTTACACAATAGTATTCTCTGTCTCCTTTGTCTGGTCTTGGGATACCTCCTATAAAATTAGGTACTAGTGCATCTTTCTCATTAGATAGACTGACACCATGAGAAGTATACTGTGGATGATCATCTGTAAACTTGTGAATTGATGCAGTTCTTGTTGTTGCAGGCTCATCCTCTTCTTTATCAAGTATATCAAGTTCATCATCAGCTTCATCTGGTTGATCAGAAATAGTAGATGCAGTTCTAGAAAAATGCCTATCATATTGATCATCATCAACTTCATAATCTCCAAGCTCATCATTTGAAAGGTCTTCATTGATGTCCATAATAGATACATTACTTATAAAGCTTTGATTTGGTTTGATTTGACTTGACTTTTGTAACTTAGCTTTGTGAGCAAGTCTGATCCAGTCATATAAAGAAATATTATTATAAATAGGTGGTCTACAGATATAGTCTGCAATGTAAGAATATCCATGAATTACATCACCTCTTCTTATAAGACTTACATTTTCATTGTCAGGATTCTCTATAGAATCTGGATCTTTAGGTACATGGGACTCAGCTTCAAAAAAGGACTTTGTAAATGCAACATAAGGACGCCAGTAGAAAGTAACAAATTTATGACTTGTATAATGATCTGGATTTCCAAGAAGATAGTGAGAAGCCATAGGAGCACCTATTTCAAGATTTGCAGATATTGAGTTGACCATCTGAGTAATAATTTTTCTTCCTTTCTCTGCAGAGTTAGCATCACCTTGAATATACTCTCTTTGTCTCTCAAACACACCCTTTACTACATCAAATATTATATGACTTTTAAGTGAGGGCTTAGTAATATAATCAGTCACATAACATGTAATTGCTTTAACTGCTGTGCTTGATTGAAGACAGGTGACGTCATGATTACAACGCAGAAGATATGACAATATAGGTGTGAAAGTATTAATCCATGGCTCAGTCTTCTTGAATTTTACTGCACCAGTATTTAAATCAGCTTTAGTTTCTTCACTGAGCTCTCTTGGAAAACGAGCTTTACATCTCTTGTGTTTATCATTATCAATACACTTTCCTCTCCTGCATCTATGAGTATTTGATTTTAATAAAATATCATCAACTATATACTTAAATTTATCCCACCAACTTGAATTCTGATTACAAGCAGAACAGACTTGACAATTCTCATTGCAGTTTTGAGGTACAGGCTCAGGTAAAACTTGAGTAGGATCATAGTAAAAAGTATCTTGAGAAGCTTGCTGAACAGTCTCTATTATTTCATCTTTTGTGCCTGTTAAGAAATCACCTGTATGACATGACTCAAGATATGCAATAAGTTCTCTCTGAAACTCAGACTGTTCTGTCATTCTGTCTCTAATTTCTCTAAGACTTGGTGAGCCTTTAATCCAGAGTAGAAGATGTAAATGAAGTGTCAAACGTCCTTGCTGTTCAACAGTGCCATAGTATGCTGCTGTCTTTCCATATAAACCATCATGATCAGTATCTAAACCCAGTATATGTTTTATAAATAGACTAACTACCATATGAAAGAAGCGGCTTCCAGCAACAGGATTATTAGCTATAAGTCTCATTCTCTTATCATCTGTCTTTATCTCAGGCTTAAACTCTTCATTTGTATCAGCAAAATATAAACAGATAGGATGCTTTATATCTGCAGGTGACAATGTAATGAACCAGTTTGGTGCACCTTCTTGATACATTAGAGACCAAATTTCATTCCTCATATGTCTTTTGGATGTCAAAGACCCATCTACTTTATATGCAGCATGATCAAGATTGTTAAGTAACTCAAAACACTCTTTTTCCTCTTCTGACTCAGGTGTGACATGTTCTCCTGCACTTAATCTTGCAGAAAGCTGCTGTAGAGTATGTATATCAATTTTCAAAACTTTGTCAACAATATTCTGAAAGTTTTTTCTCTTAGTCATTAAGAAACCTCCAGTGGTAGCTTGCTTAATTTGTTCTTGATTAAATGCAGCTAGGACAAAGTGTTGATCAAGCTGAAACCTTTTATCATGATACATAAGAAGCCATTTCTTCCACTGAGCTGCAGAAACCATCTTTATCTTGCCTCTAGTATTGCAAACACCACCTAGGCCATAAGGAAATAACCATGGAAACATCTTAGGATAGAGTTGTGGGTTGTTGTATATACTCTGTAGATTCTCAGACCTTCCAACAGCCATTACACTCTTAGTGTTTCCTTGAATAAGTGCTTGTAAAGAAAGAGCTGCTAGTTCCTTTGATTTTTTGCCTGTAATATCTTCACTAGTGATTCCATGTACAATAAATGGACACTCTCCAGAAGTTACTCCCTCTTCAATCTCTGCTTCATTTGCAGCAGTTGACTCTGGATTTAAATTTGAGCCATCAGATTGACTGACATATTCAATTGAGCATGGAATCTCACCATCTGCATAACTGGCAATATTTCTATAAGAAATTTCAAGATCTTGATAGTCTATATGATTGAGCTTTAGCCATTCTAGTGCAGAAGTCACTTTGTATCTTCTAACAAGTAGAGGTATATATTTGAGCTCATCCTTTGTTGGTCTAGATGGTCCAGTGTGTATATAGGCAAGCACTTCCTGAAATTCTTCCTTTGGAGGAGGGAGGACATCATATACTTTAGGAATAGGTGTCTCAAATGATACAATATTTGCTCTCATTTTACTGGTTCCAGCAAAAGTTCTAGCAACAAATCTATTATGTCTGACACGAGAAATAAGAATCTTTTCAGTATATGTTAGATCTTGTAGTTCTACTGGAACTTCACCAATCCATGTACCATTAGCAAGTGCCATTGTAGGAATTTCTCCTTTTAAAAGTTTAATTGAACAGGCAGTACAGGCAAAGTGACAGCTTCTATCTATAATAGGACCCTGGACCTCAGAGATTAAATCATTACTTTTAGATCTTTCAATATGACTGACTTCATGAATCTGTGAGATATTAGGATCTAATATATCTAAATGTTACCCAATTTCTTTAATATCTTGTAATTCTTTCCTGTTTTTACAGCCATTTTCATAAGTCCTGCGACACGTGCATGTCATGTGAAGTGAGCCGCGTCAGAGCCAAAATGTCGAAAAATTAGAGTAAATGTTGATTTTCTCTGTAAATTCTGCACAGTACCTGCTCGTTAAGTACTCAAAAAAAAGGCACGGTTCTCAGGAGCAGAAATATGTAAAATATGGAGCAATACATTGATTGTGTAGGTGGGTAGAGATCAAACAAGTGCAGCCAGTCTGTTCTCTCATACATTTCCACTGAGATTCAAAAATTATGGCTCCCCTAAATCTACCTATAAAATTCTTCCCTGTGTCTGTAAATTAAGTATATGATTATACCAACAGCTCCTGAAAGTTTGAAGCCAATCCATTCAGTATTCATGTCCAGCAGCAACATTTGTGTTCTACTCTGCAAGACCTGTTGTAAGAAAAGGAGGGTGGAAAGAGCTTGAAGTGGAACACAAATGTTGCTGCTGGACCATGAATACTGAATGGATTGGCTTCAAACTTGCAGGAGATGTTGGTATAGTCATATACTTAATTTACAGACACAGGAAAGAATTTTATAGGTAGATTTAGGGAGCCATAATTTTTGAATCTCGGTGGAAATGGGTGAGAGAACAGACCAGCTGCACTTGTTTGATCTCCACCCGCCTACACAATCAATTTATTGCTCCCTATTTTACATATTTCTTCTCCTGAGAACCGTGCCTTTTTTTTGAGTACCTAATGAGCAGGTACTGTGCAGAATTCACAGAGAAAATAGGCATTCATTCTAATTTTTCGACACTTTGGCTCTGACGCGGCTCATTTCACGTGACATGCACGTGTCGCAGGACTTATGAAAAGGCTGTAAGCTGACCACATACTGCACAACCTGCCTCTGAAATTTGATCAGTATTAGTATCTTTGCACCATTCATTGACAATTTTTTCAAGTAAAGATTTTGAGGGAGGATTAGGTGGAAAACTATCCTTGTTATTATATTGCAAGTTGGATGCTGTTTTTATTGATATTGTCTTCTTGAGATTTGATGGCTTCAAAGAGAAAACAATGAAAGCATCAGAATTAGATATATATTATGGTGTAACAAGAGAGATGAACATAGATTTTCAACAGAAGTTTTGCTCATACTATATATACGAGCCTATTACATATGTCTCTCAGAGCCTTGCCATTGAGTTTATGAATCAGTTCATTGCAGGGTAAACTACATACTATAGAATTCTGCCTAATTGAAGTAGAGTTCTCTGAGTATATACAGTGATCAAATATAAATCTTGACTGCTTAGAATAGTCTGATTGCAACTTCTCATGAGAATGGTATGAAGAGATTATAAAGGGTATCAGATCAGCAAGAGTAAATGTTGATGAGCTGGATGTTCTAGCACCTTCAAATTGTATACCTTTTATGTCGGAAAACTCAGATCTAATTACAGAACTACTTAAAATATTCTCTTTTTTGCAACAACATGGGTTCTCTGATTTGTATGAACTACTAGAGTCAAGCCTTTCTGGGCATTCATATATGTTTTTTTTGACCTTCCAGGGTCAAACCTTCCAGGGTTAAGCCTTCCAGGGCAATACCTTCCAGGGCAGGACCTTCCAGGGTCAGACCATTCAAGGTCAAACCTACAAGTAGATGAGCCACTATCAGTTACACTGCCATGTTGAAGTGGCGAAGAGACCTCGCACCTTTCCTGGACAGTCATCACTTTCTTGTCGTCTTTAAGAGGCTTTTGAAGCCAGCAGTTTGTGCCTTGATTCATTATAGCCCACAGCTCAAGATTTTTGAGAACACGAGCAAGCATGGTGGAGAGAGATGCAGCAGCAGTTGTTAGCAGTGGTGGTGGTGATTGTGTGAAAGCAAGTGGGCACGTCAAGAGTTGACTCAGACTCGTACTGTGTCGATCACTTTGAGCTCACTTGTTAGATGCGTCCTCTTTCCTCTTCACCTGTACGTGCATACGTCGGGGAAGCATGCTTATCACTTCTTCATGCGTGGAATTGTACCACTGCTTGAGCACTGGCTCAGAAACTTGCTTGCGTGTCAGTTTGAGGGTTGCAACAGCAAGGGCATTGCAAAGACGGTCACGAAGCAGCATGTCGAATCGCACTATGACTTGGAATTACATGCTGCCATGATGCACAATATTCTTGATATGATGCTGAAGTCGATCAAGTAGAACAAAGTAAAGACTATCTTGCAGCACTTGTCAGAAGCGTGGCGCTGCTGGAAAAGCAAACAGTATGTTGTTTGGTTGAATCTGGACTTTGCGTACTAAGCCTTATTCTATAGCTCCATGGAAGGTCCCGGGCATGCCGACTGCAATTGAGAACACCATCTTGTGGTACATCAAGAGCAAGGCGGACTGGTGGTGCTTGATTTCGCACTATGATCGCGAGCGTATCAGGCATGGTGCGACTGTTGACAAGGCTGTGGTCAAGAAGAACTTGGGACATCTTACTCGACTGTACTTGAAAGCTGAGCAGGAGCGTCGGCATGCTTACCTCAAAGATGGTCCTTACGTTAGTGCTGAGGAGGCCGTTGCGATCTACACATTGATGGTCCACTGGCTTGAGAGTCGGAAATTTGCTCCCATCCCATTCTCATAAGATTCAATTAAATACGTCTTTCAGTAGCTCTCACTGATGTTTCCATATAGTCCCCTTTCATACAAGCATGACGCGTACAGCGTCAAAGGTCATCTTAACCAATCAGCATGAGGAGCTTGCTCTCATTGAGCAGGCGTATGTCAATCCACATGAATGTATGTTTTTTTTTCTAATTGGTCGTAGGGTGTAGCTAATTGATTCACGTGCAGGTCTGTCTAGGATCAAGCATCTCTTGCTCACTTAGCGAGCCTTCAAAGAGGCAGGCATCGAGTTCTTTGACACATATGGCAAACTCATTCCTTGCTACAACATCGAACCCGTTGAGAAGATTACAGACACATATTTTGACCAGTTCTTATTCTTTGAGGCTGACAAGCGTGGACACCGAACCTCCTCCCCTTCTGGTGTACAAGGGTGCCAGGGTATCAATAACTTGACGGACATATCTGGGAGACAAGCAATGGTGAATGCGTAGTGATGATGGAGACCGTACTTTTGAAGGTCTACGAAAAGGTTGAACTGCAACGTGCAAGTGAAATGGTGGGTTCCCCATGACTGGCCGTGGGATTGCCATATGCGCCTGATGAAGCACGACATCAATCTAGGTCGAGCTGTGTTCTGGAACATGAAGCAGAGCCTGCCTCGTTCTTTGACGACGATTGAATGGGAGGACACATTTGTTAGTGTCTACTCAAAAACAACCCTCAGCTACTCTTCTCGATGAGCGGCTTTGAGGTGCGCATTCTGCCAAAGATCCAGATGATGAGTGGAGAGCAGTTGTCACTCAAGGACGGGGTGTGGAACTTGACCAACGAGCAGTTGAAGGAGCGTACTGCACAAGCCTTCCTCCGCATCTCCGACAAAGGTAAGAATATTAAAGCTTCTATGGAATATGTAATGCTGAAGAATTTCATAAGTGTTCAACAGTTTAACAACCGTATCCGCCAGGTCCTCATGAGCTCAGGCTCTACCACCTTTTCCAAGATTGTCAACAAATAGAACACTGCGATCATCAGTCTGATGACTTACTATCGAGAGGCCGTCATCCACATGGATGAGCTGCTTGATGCTTTGGTGAAGGCTGAGAACAAAATTCAGATTCTGCAGCATCAATGGCAAACATGATGCCCGCTACAGTGCCGCTCAAGCCTAAGGTCGATGTCTCTGCATTCTTCCGTGGCGGTGAAAGCAGCGTAAAACCCTCTTCACCTGTAAATACTTCCTTTCCCAAGAGCATGGCTTCACTGCCAATGTGCTCGAACACCTTATCTCCTACTGTGCTGCTTGCACAATCCCAAAACACGCCCAGACCAGCTGGTCCTGGTCCTCATCCTCATGCCCACCTACATCAGCAACCTCCACAGCTGTACCTGCAACCCTTTGTACTCACAACTTTGCAAAATCAAGGCATTGGGAATAGCCCTCGCTCACCATCTTTTCAACGCGCCATGCCCAATGGCGTGGCAAATAGACCGTCCGTTGCTGACAGATGGACGAGGATGAATTTGAGCTACCAGATGAGGTCGAACCATTCCTCTCGGATAAGGCTTTGGAGAACGAGAGCACTGTGTACAGTATTGCCTTATGGGCACCGGCGCCTTGCAGTCGCCACTCAGGACACTTGCGCCGCATGCAAGATGTACCACTGGTGAAGAACCGGTACTTGGAGTACTGTCCACCAAACCAGCCTGTAAAGGTCCATGTGTCGTACCAGAAGCTACTCAAGTGCTTTGTTTTCAACGAGCTGAAGACAAGGCCGGGGAAGCCAATGATGAGTCAATATGCACAGAAGAACCTGAAGGAAGACAACAATGTCAAACAGATGATTGTCGCGAGTTTGAAGGGTTTGTTCATTAACATCTTGCTGATGTCTGTCTGTGTTGGTCAGCAGTCCATGGAAGGGAAGCGAATCCCATTTGGCTTCAGGCATTGCACACTACCTCGCTTTACAAAAGACGACTTCAGCCCAGAGGCGTGCGGTTTTGTTGAGAACTTGTATCTTTGTGGATTAACTCCTCAAGAGTTTTTCTTCCACGCTATGGCTGGTCGTGAAGGTTTGATCGATACCGCTGTTAAGACGGCCAAGACTGGTTACATTCAGCGTCGACTTCAAGTTGTAAGGGCACTCAAAGACGTGGCTGTCTGCTATGATGGGACTGTACGAAACTCACTGGGTGACCTGATTCAATTCGTGTATGGTGAGGATGGTATGGACAGTGCTTTTATTGAATGGCAAACAAACGGCAAACGATCAAATCATTCGGTATCAATGATCGCGAGTTTCTTCCTGGTGTTTTGCAAGTCAGTATTGATGACTCATCCCTCGAGCTCCAGCAAAAACTTGACGAGGAATATAACCGTCTTCATGAGAATCATAAATTGCTCCGTGAATTCATTTCCCGGGCTGTGACAATTCCGCTGCCCACTATCTTCCTGTCAACCTGAACGACATTGTGCAGAACGCAATGTAGATTTTCCTTATCGACCACAGAAAACTGAGTGATCTGGAGCCGGTTTACATCATTGAGCAGGTGCAGCAACTGGCAGACCGCCTCATCATTGTGCGCAGTGATGATCTTTTAATAAAGGAGGCTGCCGAGAATGCTTCTGTTGCATTCCGCATGCACCTTCAGGTGACTTTTACCGCACGTCCAGTCCTAGAGGAGTTCCATCTCAACAGAGAAGCATTTGACTGGGTCTTGGGTGAGGTGGAGACAAAGTTCAACCAGTCGGTCACTCATCTGGGTGAGATGTGCGGCACACTTGCTGCCCAGTCGATCGGTGAGCCAGTGACGCAGATGATGCTAAATGTCTTCTATTACGCTGGTGTTTTGAGTAAAAGTGTCATGCTCGGTGTGCTGTGTCTTAAAGAAATCATAACATTGCTGTGAATATCAAGACTCCATCGCTCACAGTTTACCTGGACCCAGAAATTGCTGCCGTCAACACAAGGGCCAAGTCAGTGCAAACAGAACTTGCATACACATCGCTGCATACCGTTACAGCGGTGGTCGAGATCTACTACAATCCTGATCCAAGTACAATGATCATTGAGGAGGATAAGGAGTTTGCTGATGCATTCTTTGCCATCTCTAACAAGGAAATTGTGTCGGGTCTTCATCTTCAGTCGCCTGGCACTTGAGCGATGCGATGCTTGAGTTCCTCTGTCAGTCACAAGGAGCGGTGCATCTTCAGAAGTTCTTCAGAAAAATGAGGGTGACAACAAACTATCTTGGGTACCGAAAGCACAGCAGCATCAAGAGCTTTGGTTCTGCAACTGCAAAGAAGATGACATCCCACAGCGAGGAGTTGGGGAAGGTAACCATTGAGAAATACTTCCAAAAGAGTAAGTCATTCGGAATCGTTCATATCAACCTCACTAAACTGCATCGATGGAGTTTGGATTGCTCTGAAGCATGCGGATGACCTGCCTGTCATGAGCATTGGGATGAAGGATAAAAATATGATGAGCAAGAACCTTGCTCACAGAAACATGGTTGTCCCCTCATCTAGTTCATCTGGTGCATCTGTTCAGAGCATAGAGCGCAGCGTTGCATCAACAACTAGCCATGAATCATTGTGCCTTACAACTGTGGCAGAGTGTGAGTGCAAGGAGAGCTGATCAAATCTGAAGTTTGTGCTGTCCACCCCACGTAGCACGAGCCCAAGCATCCATAGGGCGCCGAGTGCACTCTTGTATACTTCAGGTATGGATGTTGTCACCGTCAATTGCCACTGCGGGAGTGGGCATGGGAAACACTTATGGTGTTCAGGGGCAGCAGGGATGAACATCGGGCATGGGCATACAAAGGCCGTTAGTAGTGTCGCATCCCCTATGGCAGTAATGAGAAGGTCATCGATACTAAGGTGCGATCTCCATCAAATTTACTCAAAGGCGGAGTCTCAGTTTATACACAGGACTTGGTTGTCTGTGATTTTGCACTGCTCGAACCAGGTAAGGTTGTCTCATGTGATGGTATCTTCCTCTCAGGACACAGTGTTAAATGCAACAAGTCTGGCATTACAGGTGAAAGCAATATAATAAAGATGGCATCCTATGCAGAGTGCTCCAAAGCCGATGCTGGTGGCTGTCTTGGTACACATACAGCCCGTTTTGTTATTAGTGTCGGTAGCTACATTGTCATTGCTGTTGGTGTGATGAACTTCGATGGATGGATCATGGTGATATATTTGTCTTTCCCGCCACCATTGCTTAATGATAACTTAATTGAAGTATTCAGCACACTGTTATCACTTCACATGTTCCTTACTTCACCAAAATTATATAAACAGATAGAGTATTTTCTGAACTTTTTTTACATGCTTCATTCAAGCACGAGGTTTTATTAGAGTGTCGATATCAAAGCCCTTAAAAATATGTTAGTCACATGTATGACAATTGAGTTGGAGTTGCATGCAACCCACTTCAAGTCTTATTAATATTGTAATCTCGATGCAGCGTAGTTTTCAGACATCAATCTTGGCTTGAAGATGCATCACGTCTTTTCTGTCTTTTCTGTCTTTGGTCTTATCATTTGCTTGCTACACAGCAAGAATGCACTATATCAATGCTTGTTTGTGTGCAAAGAATGGTGTCGTGTCATTTTAGACGCCCTTTGGGAAGAGTTGGACAATGTGTTGCCTTTAGCAGCCCTCCTAGGACACTTGGTCCAGTCAAAAGAGGTATGATCATACACTAAGAGCATCATATATAATGACTTCCCTTTAATTTTAGTATCCAGAACAGTTGATATTCGAGAGAGCGATCACGAATGATGATGCAAACCTCTTTCATAAATATATCTGCTGAGTGAGGAGTCTGAAAATCGATTTCAGGAAATCAAGGCTGTCGTCAGATGTCATCTCAAAAATGGGATCAAAGCTGTCTTACGATGTTATGAACAAACTCTGCCGTTTTGAAGTCATACTTCTAACCCAAGAGGATTTGGATCCTTGTGTAGCCTTCATCAAGGCAAGGAATCTGAAGGAGGTTTCCTTTGACTTCCATCCCTTGTGGAAATTCCATACCGAATCTGGTCCAGAGTACGAAACAGACAATGAACCGGAGTTTATCCACTTAGACTTTGATGGTTGCATGATGAAATAACAGATAAATATTTATATTTTTGTTTTGGACTCTCAAAGAGCCGCTGTGGTGATAAGAATCATATGAGAGTAAGACAGGATAAAGAGGATCAATATGAAATTGGTATCATTGGTATATCACTTGAAAGAAGCAAGAAAGAACTAAGAGATTGAATAAAAGTCCTTATCTTGCAAGCTAATCATAGATCGGTATGCCTCATGCCTCGGAAGGAAAATGTTGCGCTTGTGGACTCGACTACAGTGGTTGGACACTATCGCAACTCCCAGTCACTTGAGACGAGGTTCTGATGGCTTGCATTCTTCAAGGTGTCTTTTGGTATGTTGATAGCATGACTTCACCATCTTTGGCACCCCTCTGGGTACTCAATCGGTAGAACAGATGAGTCGCACATCAGTCGGTTCTCGTAGAATAAGGTTTCGATAGGTGTGTTGGGGATGCAGCCAGGGAGGGAACCAGTGGATATTGACATGTCAAATGTGAAGCCTAGTGCATGTGATATTTCATATCAAAATTGATCAACAAGAAGGCATGACCACTGTCAAAGACAATGGGAATATGAATGCTAATTTCTGCATGGATAAAATATCACATTAGACACATCATATTACAGCCTTTTTCATAAGTCCTGCGACACGTGCATGTCACGTGAAGTGAGCTGCGTCAGAGCCAAAGTGTCGAAAAATTAGAATGAATGCCTATTTTCTCTGTGAATTCTGCACAGTACCTGCTCATTAAGTACTCAAAAAAAAGGCACGGTTCTCAGGAGCAGAAATATGTAAAATAGGGAGCAATAAATTGACTGTGTAGGTGGGTGGAGATCAAACAAGTGCAGCTGGTCTGTTCTCTCACCCATTTCCACCAAGATTCAAAAATTATGGCTCCCCTACATCTACCTATAAAATTCTTTCCTGTGTCTGTAAATTAAGTATACGACTATATCAACATCTCCTGAAAGTTTGAAGCCAATCCATTCAGTATTCATGGTGCAGCAGCAAGATTTGTGTTCCACTTCAAGCTCTTTCCACCCTCCTTTTCTCACAACAGGTCTTGCAGAGTAGAACACAAATCTTGCTGCTGCACCATGAATACTGAATGGATTGGCTTCAAACTTTCAGGAGATGTTGATATAGTCGTATACTTAATTTACAGACACAGGAAAGAATTTTATAGGTAGATGTAGGGGAGCCATAATTTTTGAATCTCGGTGGAAATGGGTGAGAGAACAGACCAGCTGCACTTGTTTGATCTCCACCCACCTACACAGTCAATTTATTGCTCCCTATTTTACATATTTCTGCTCCTGAGAACCGTGCCTTTTTTTTGAGTACTTAATGAGCAGGTACTGTGCAGAATTCACAGAGAAAATAGGCATTCATTCTAATTTTTCGACACTTTGGCTCTGACGCAGCTCACTTCACGTGACATGCACATGTCGCAGGACTTATGAAAAAGGCTGTATCATAACCTGACAAAACATACCAAGGAGGGTGATGATAATAAAGTACCAGAGCTACTGGACGTCCTTGAATATGTTCTTATTGTTATCAATCTGGTGTGAATTGATTAAGTTCAAAGCGAAGAAGTTGCACTGGATATGAGTGTACTCATTTTGGCGTTATTGCTGATTTAAACCAACTTGTTGTTCGAGCCCAATACGAGTTTGGTGATGTTGATACCTGCAAGATGAAAAACAAGGACAAAGATTGCCTGGTAGAGTGGCTGTCTGTAAACTTGTTTATACATATCAACGTTTAACAGTGGTGTGGTCTTCTTATCAGGTTTGTAATCAAGCAATGCAGTGTTTGTGGGGTCCATCGTGAGAGCCAGTGCAGTGAGTACATCCTTGATGGCATTAATATCAAGGACGTTAATCCACAGTAGTGGCATGGCAGTCAAAGTGTTTCATCGACCTGCTTGCCAGTGCAGTCATAAAGATAGCGATCACAGCTGTGACATACACATTGATCTGTAAGAGCAAGAAATCGCACACCATGTTATCTACTGACTGACCCCATATGATCACCTTAGCAATGCTTGCAAATTTGTCTTCCGTGAGGATGATATCAGAAGCAGCCTTTGTGATATCTCCAGCACCACATTATTCACCCCATTGCCTGTTACAGTAACAGTTTCATCATGCTCCCTAAGCTTCTTAACAAGTTTCGAAGATGAGCATGCAAGGTCTTAGAGCCACAGAATAACTTCGAGCGCTTTGTGGTTATCAAGGTCGTGAAAAACTGGACCTTCTATATGTAATAATGCCACAGTTGCAGAGCAATGGAGCATATCATCAGAACTTCATCACCAGTGCACGTCTTGACTTGTTCACTGACTTTGAGGCAATGAGAATCAGTATCTGTCGCGGGTCTTTAATGCCAGTGATATCGATGACAGTTAGCTTAGTAGCCAGGTCGTCATGAGAAACTGAAAAGTAAGAACAGAATGTCAGTTTTAAATTGTCATGTGTGATATTTTGCATACCACGTCAGCATCTGGGGCATCCAGGCCCTTTTGCAGATCAAAAATCAAGGTCACGATAGCATAGCGCAACAATACAAAACATCTGGTTCATTCAGAAAATGATTGTTCTCGAGATATCATCATTTGCAGCAGCGTCAATCTACTTCGTCTCGATCTCACCACTTTCTAGCCATTGATTTCAACCGTTGTCAATTCTGGCATGATAGTCTCTACAACTGAGCTCCTTCTTGAACCAAAAAAGTATCACCTTCTTACTCCCATTGGACACGCATATGCTAGTGTTCTGATCTTCACTTTTGAACGCAGAGGTATTGCCACAAATTGCCTGTTAGCAGCAGTGAACCAAAAGGGTCACACTTCACACCTGAGTCCAATGGATGAGTGCAACAGATAGGGACACTCATACATGGACTCAGCCACTTTGAAGGTAATATTATATAATACAAGAAGTCATGTGATGCTCACGGATGGACACCCATCTGTGAGCAAGAGCATGGGAACACAAAAATCACGTGATGCTCGCAGATGGGCACCCATCCACGAGCAAGAGCGTGGGAACAAAATAATTAAAGTAAACAAAATACAGAATAAGTGTCAGGATCATACTTCCAATACTCCCACCTGATCTGACACATCTGTAAGTCATTTAAGACCTAACATCCCACACATTTCTCCCACCTTCAACCGCCCAAGGGCTTTGGTCATGATATCAGCAGGCATAGACTTAGTGGGCAAGTACCTCACATCTACATAGCGTGCTTCAACCACATCTTTCAACCAGTAATGACGCAGGTCTAGGTGTTTCATGCGCCCATGGTGTTCAGGATTTCTGGCAACTGCTAATGCAGACTGGTTGTCAACATAGAGAACAGATGAGGTATCAAACTGATATCCAAACTCAGTGAGCAAGTTGCGCAACCACATGATCTCTTGTCCTGACTGTACAGCAGAAATGTATTCTGCCTCAGTAGTAGAGAGAGTCACAATAGTTTGCAATCGACTTGCCCAACTGATTGCACCAGTTCCCATTTTGACCACCATGCCGCTTATAGAGCACCTATCATCCTCATCACCACCATGGTCTGCATCAGAGAACATGGTGAACAGCTTAGCTGAGTTGGGGTCAGGTGCATAAGTCAACTTGTAGTCTTTGGTACCTTGAAGGTAACGACATAGGTGCTTTGCAGCCTTCCAGTGAGCCATGCCAGGATTAGCACTAAAATGTGCCAGAACTCCTACTGCATAAGCAATGTCTAGGCGTGTAGCCACAGCAAGATACATGAGAGCACCAACCAACTGCTTATAAGGAACAGTCTTCATGAAGGCAGCCTCTTCATCATTCTTAGGAGCCATGGACTTGCTAAGCTTATGATCTTCAGGTAATGGGGTTGTCACAGTGCCACAATTGCTAAGTTCAAAACGCTCAAGTATATCAATGATATACTGGCGCTGAGATATGGACAATGAGCGCTGAGAGCGATCGCGCTCAATGTGAACTCCCAAGAGAAATGAAGTTGGTCCAAGGTCATATAGCTTGAAGTACTTCTCCAGCTCACTCTTCACAAACTGGTACTGCTCCTTCGACTTTGCAGCAATGGTCATATCATCAACATAGACAGGAATGATAATGCATACATTCTCTTTATGATAGACCCATATGCTGTTGTCACAGCGCACCAGTTGGAAGCCCATACCCTTCAATACTGAATCGAGTTTCTTGTGCCACTGATGTCCAGCCTGTTTCAGTCCATAGATAGACTTCACTAGCTTAAGAACAAATCCAGTGCCATAATACTCCTCAAACCCTTCAGGCTGATCCATGTAGACATCATGATCCATCTTGCCATTGAGAAAGGCGGTGGAGATGTCCACACTGTAAAGCTCAAGGTTCTCAAGTGCAGCTATAGCCAGAATTACACGTAGTGCTGCCCACTTTGCAGTTGGTGCAAACACTTGTGAAAACTCCAATCCTGGGCGCTGTGAGTATCCCTTTGCAACTAGTCTTGCCTTGTACCTATCCACAGAGCCATCTGCCTTGCGCTTGAGCTTGAACACCCAGCGGCAACCAATAGTCTTACAATCAGTTGGAAGTCTGACAGGCTGGAAAGTGCCATTCTCAATCAGACTGATGAACTCTTCCATTGTAGCCTGTTCCCAAAGATGGGCATCAGGGCACCCCTTGATATCCTTCCACTGATAGGGCTCTGGACCATATTGCTTGCACACTTCTGCAGAGAATACACGCTCAAGACAATTTGTAGACTTGAAAACATAGTCAAACGCATCATCAAAAGCAATGTACTTGTCTTCAAGACCTGCATTTGCACCAAAGTCCATGAGCCCAGTGAACATGAGCGCTTCTGCTTGCATTTCCTCTTCAGACATGACATCAAGTTCATCATGCTGTTCAGCATCCTCCATGTGCACATCCATTTCTGGCTGATGCACAACTTCAGGCTCTGATGTGGGAACAGGATCAGGTCTAGGGATGCGTCGACCTGGATAATCCATGAGTGGATTGATCATTCTGTCCCATGCACCAGTGGTAGTGTGTGGTTTTGGCCTGGGAGGAGGAGCTGGTGGCGGAGTTTGAGTCTGATTAGGTTGCTCACTCCTTGGTTTCTTAGCAGGAGGAGTCTGAGAAGGTGGAGGAGACACAGTGTGTTTACGTGCAGAAGCAAGTGGAGAAGGGGAATGAGTTGGTGGAGGTCCAGGAGGATCCACTGGATGAACAGGAGGTGGAGGAGATGGCAGAACATCATCATCATCATCACTCTCTACTCCCACCTGTTCTGGCAGATCTTTTGCCTCTGGAGAAGATTGTACCCGCAAATCAACAGGAGTCCTAGAATTGCCTGGAAACACATGTTTATCAAACTGAGCAGAGTCACTAATGATCTCCTTGTGTGTAACAGGATTCCAGAATAGCCATCCTTTGTAATTTGCAGGGTAGCCAAGGAAGACACATTTCTGTGTGTGGGATTGCAACTGTTTGCGTTGATCTTTCTGAACGTGCACATATGAAGTGCAGCCAAAAACGCAAAAATGAGAAACATCTGGTTTAGACTTGTACCAGAGTTGATAGGGTGTGTTGTCATTCACCGCAGACGTAGGAGAGCAATTATGGACATGAACAAAAGCAGCAACTGCATCCCACCAGAAAGTAGCAGGTAAGTGTGCTTCATTCAGTATAGTGGTGATGCCCTCAGCTAACATCCTGTTTGCGCATTCAGCAACACCATTTTGGTGGGGTTCATTTCTGACAGTGTGCTGGTGATGAATGCCTTCATTTTTGCAAAGTTGATCCCATTCCTTTGGCATGTATTCTCCTCCCTTATCATCACGAGTGGCCTTAATCTTCAAATCCAACTGATTCTCTGCATATGCCTTAAAATGCTTAAAAGCGCCAAAAGCGTCACTCTTCTTCTTCAAAGGCAGGACCGCCCAGAAGCAACTGAAATCATCAATGAAGGTGATCCAGTACTTGTAACCATTCCTTGACTGAACAGGAAGAGGACCATGCACATCTGAGTGAACCAGTTGAAGAAGACTTGAAGCACGATGTGATGCAAGTTTTGAGACATTAGAACGATGCTGTTTGCCTGCAATGCAAGGCTCACAGATCGGATCTGGCAAGTCCTTTGACTTAATCACCATTCCCTCAACTAAATGCTCATTGAGCAGTTTCTTCACATCACCATGATGTAGGTGTGCAAAATGTCAATGCCACAGAGTCAAATCGAGTGGACAAGTGCTTGTAAGCACAGAGAATGCACTCATAGGCACAACTTGGCCATTGAGCGATGCAGCATTGTTGGGAGTGACGTTTGCAGTGAAGAGAAGAGTGCCATTATTGAACAGAACCTTATCACGCTGAATGGTGACAATATATGATTTGGCACGAGTTAAATACAGGACTGAGAGGAGATTGTTTCGCAAGTCAGGTACATGAAGTACACTTTCAAATTCAAGTAAGTGTCCATCTTTGCCATTGACTACTGGTTGAAATCGCACTGTGCCCACTCCAACAGAATAGATGATTTCGTTGTTTGCAAGGCGTATAGGGGTGCGATTTGGTGAATACTTGTGAAACCAGTGTCGGTGGGGTGTCATGTGGCAAGTGGCACCTGTATCAACAATCCAATCAGTTCCTGCATCGAGAATGAGGGGTGTATGGGGGTTGGTGAAGTCTGGGGTACTTGCATTTCCAGCAAATTCAGCAGATTGGACAGACTCGGAGTCGTCCTGCTGAGCAGATTGTGCTTTCTCCTTAGTCTTCCCTTTGTTATCCTTTTTCTTAGCCCTAATTGCATCAATTGCATCATGTCTCTTGAAGCACTTTGACTCTGGATGACCTTTAATGCCGCAAAACTCACAGACAACAGGCTGAGACAATGAGGAAGGCTTAGAGGAAGCAGAGGACGCTTTCAGGGCCATAGACTGATCACCAGCACACGATTGACAGTTCATCTGCTCCTGCATAAATGCTTCCTTAAGTGTCTTTAACTTGAAATCTGTCAGGAGCAGGAGTGCAGAGTGGAAGGATGAGTACTCTTCAGGCAGGGAGCGAACCAAGGCAACACATGCAAGCTCATCCTCAAAATCTTCGAGTTTGAGAGTGCTGGTGTGCATATTTCTGATGTTATGAAGTCCATGCTCGACTCTGCTGACTAGTGCAGTCAGAGACTCATCCTCCTTCTTGCTGATACCGAAAAATTCGTCATAGGCAATAAAACGTGCAGCTGGGTTGTCCTGCTTGTGCAGTTTCTCGAGCGCTTTCCACATCTCCACAGGGTCACCCATGTGTGCTTGTACCAAAATCTGCATGCTGTTTTCGAGTTTCTGGTAGATAAGGCCAGCTGCTTGCTCAGCCCTTTCTTCCCAGAGTTCGACTTTATCAGGAGGAGAAGATGGCTTTGACTCCTTGCCTGAAACGAGGCACCAAAGCTTCTTGTACTGAAGGGCAGCCTGCATATCAAATTTCCAAGTGGGATAGTTGTTTTCACCCAACTTGTTAAATGAAGACAGCGAGTCGGCAGGGGCAGATTCAGACATGATGTTTCACAGGTAGGTAGGGGACAATAGGTATGATGTGTGTGTGATGTTTGGGAGGAATTGGATGCGCGAGTGGGGCACAGCGAAGGAAAGTGTGTACAGACCACAATGACACGATTACAGATGACAGTTCAATGCAAGCCAATAAAGGTTACCAGACACTCAAAACGTCGAAGTATACACAGAGTCGCCGCAAGACAGTGCTGGTCTGTTGGTCTGCTAAGACCCCGCAGGCACCGCTGACTGAGAGAGGCTCTAGGCTTAAGTGACACTCAAAAGAGTGTCACAATCAGCGAACTAAGGCTGAGCAGTCGAGCTTCACAGACGATAGGCTAGTCTGATCCAACAACAACAGAATGGGGTGAAATGGGCCTTAATCAACTCACACCAGAGCTGGTAACCATGCAAAATGGGACACTGAGGGAGAACGAGTGGTGTGATTGCAATGCAAATCAACACACACTGAGGAGGCATGAACACAAGCACGCACACGAAGTTTTGAGAGAATCGGACCACAGGTTCCACAGAAAATGTGACAACCACGCAATGCAGCCAAGTGCAGAATGCAATAAGAGTGGATGCTCAGTGAAAACTGTTGCAGCACACTCAAATCGAGTTGAACATTGATGTAAGTTGGCATGAACGTAGCTCACATGTAACCCCAACGATAAGCCAAGGTATAGTGCAAACAGTCAAGCCAATATCAAGTGACGGGTGATAGAGGTTTTGGATACAGGTGGTGAATGAATGCAGTGTAGTGCGATGGGAAGTGGATGTGGTGGCATGAAACTTGGCAGAGACACGGCAGACACACCGATTTCGCAATCAACAAAGATCCAGCTTAATCCAACCACCAGGAATGTTGCAATCGACGAAGCACTGCATGTAGAGTGTGCAGATCAGGTCCGATCAGTCTATAATTGAAGCAGGGGGTGCTTCTCAAAGTCCAGAACCAGTGTGTGAAGTTAGAGCACAAGGCTCATAACCTGTTAGCAGCAGTGAACCAAAAGGGTCACACTTCACACCTGAGTCCAATGGATGAGTGCAACAGATAGGGACACTCATACATGGACTCAGCCACTTTGAAGGTAATATTATATAATACAAGAAGTCATGTGATGCTCACGGATGGGCACCCATCTGTGAGTAAGAGCATGGGAACACAAAAATCACGTGATGCTCGCAGATGGGCACTCATCCACAAGCAAGAGCATGGGAACAAAATAATTAAAGTAAACAAAATACAGAATAAGTGTCAGGATCATACTTCCAATAGTTGGCCATGAGCTGAGCCACGCATGCGCTATGAACATGTCCACTGTTGGCTTGGTGAGTAGCCAGAAACACATCACAAGTGTTATCCGTAATATTCTTGTATAGTGAATTTTGTAGGAGATGACGATAATCCAACCATCCGTGACAAGTGCCATCCCGAACTGACCTAATAAAAAACTGAGATACCATTTGACAACAAGCATGAAGGTGTACACGACTATTTGCTTCACTGTCCTGAAAAAAAAAAGGGTCAGATGGCTCAAATGCAATATAATGTTCATACACTTACCTCCCTAAACGCCAATTCAAGGTCGTCAATTTTCGTGCCAAATCCCTCTTCCAGGCGGTCAAACCTCTTTGGCAAATTTCCCAACATTGTAAAGCGATCACTGAGCTCCTTCATCTGTTTTGTGTGATTCTCATCCTTGTCGCTGAACGTTTACCAAAATTGTGCCCTCATCTCATCCATCTTAACCTCCATGTTGTTCATCTTGTCTGTCACCTTCTTATTGTCCTCCTCCAGCTTAGCAAATCGACCCTCGCTCATCCTAGAGGCCCACATTTCAAGACCGGATTTGATATAAAGATTCGTGAGGAATTCTTCGAAGTCATCCTTCTCCACAACGAGACTACAAGTCGGCGATGTTGCAACTACTTGTAGGAGATAAGGCATAACTTAGCCAATAAATGTTTGTAAGCCTGTATTTGGCACCATTGTTATTATCGTTGTCGACATTGTCGACAGATTTGACAGTGTGAATGATGGCGGTAGAGGAGAATACGGAGAGCTGCAGCAGAAGGTTCCAGTTGCCAATGCATTAGTAAGCAAGTTATATACATAATGATAGTGACAAACACACCAATGTTCTCTGGTGTCTGGCTTCTGTAGAAGTCTCAGGAGTCATACTACACGTAATCCCAGTACCTGTATAAGGAAGAATAATCACTAATAATAAAAGACACAAATATACAATAATAAGTATCAGAAACACATTGGTGATGAGTCAATTAATTTACCCTTTATTCTTGAACAAAGTTACAGATGGAGGAGCGTAATGGGGACAAGTGGAGGAGGAGAGGATGGGGAGCCTTATATGAATCTCCTCGGTCAGGGCCACACCATCGGTTCAATCTGAACAAAACTATCACGCGTAATCAATCGAACCTCCATTTAGATATAGGTGACACAAAACAAATCCAATTTCCATGGACCGTATGCCACCTTGCAGAGCTCAATTTTTGTTTCATGCAATTCTCTAGTTTTTGTCTCAAAAATAAATGTGCATCCTCCTCATATTCATCTATATCTTCAAAACAACTTAGAAAATTGATGGTTTCTCACATTTAGCATTGCTTTTTTTCATGACTCCTTTGTCAAGCCAATCAGAGCTCACAATATAGTCATTCTCCAAAACAGATCCTCTCACAGCCCCTTTCTCAGCTCCTTCGCCTGTTTTATTTTTGAACACTGTACATGTGATACAGCACTTCTGGAAAATGATGACACTTTTAATTTTTTTTCCTGGAGTTTCCCTATATAGCAAAACTTTATCTGCCATACACAAAAATTTCATACTCTTCAGGATCGCCGCACTTGTTGAAAACAGTTCTTCAATAGGGGAAAACGGTAGACACTGCCAATTTTTATGTCCTGCCAGCTATCGGTCTTGATGGCATGTTCGACTGCTCTGTCATCGAGGTTGCTTTCAATACACATTTATCCACTGAATTCATCACCAGTCTTCTGGGAAAAAAAAATGAACCCCTTCCCTAATTATTGATCTGATAAGCAAAACTTCTTTGACCAAGCGATACAGTGGGTTAGCCAGGTTAGGGATCAGATAACCGTGTTAATTCCACAATGATATAATTCTGAAGGGGCTTGAGATGCACCAAGGTGGCATAGACAGTCTCATCTACCGGTGCATAGTTGACAAGCTATCACAGGATGATGCGGGGGCCAAGTGTCAGAGAAGGAGCTGAAGGACTACTGATTGCGATCTGACCTATATTTACAAGGAAGACTATGATGAAGAACCAACACAACTTGATATAGCCTGAATGGCCAATGAGGATCCAAATGACTGGGATGAATAGAGTGTTGAAAAAAGTTTGAGCCCAACGACTAGAGACAATATTCGTTACATGGAACGTCTCCAACGTGAGCCTGAAGAACCACCTGCCATTGAGCAGCCATGACTCACACTGACTCACACTTGCCGCCTTAGTTGATGATGGGTGCGGCTTGCTCAAAATGAACAGTGAACCACGGGATACCATAATTGATGTGCGCAACATTGTGGTGGAAATTCTTCGGTCTTCAGTGTCGTTGCACAACAGTCGCACTATACTACACCGCTCTGTGGTTCGAAAAGATCAGAGCAAAGGTTCAACCACGGTATCTTGACTCCGATGCAGATCTCAACGAGCTTGTGCAAGGGGTCAAGGGGTAACTTAAACAGCAGAAGAAGAAACACAAGCAGGATACTGCACATGATGTCGTGGATATGAATATGAACGATGATTTGGTGAATGGCAATTGTTTCTCTTGGTCTTCTCTAAGGGTTGACGCGCAAATTTTGTTCTGGTTAGAAAAGTTCCAAGAGGCCTGGAAGCATGTTACAGGACACGACTAAGCCAAATAGCGCAGCTCAGGCAGCGAAAGTCAACTCGAATGAAATACTCACACCTTTTATAAAGGAAATCAAACAGAGTATGAGATGCAGTGAGCACCTGGAGGACTTTTTTGGTTCATTCCAATGGAAGGCATCAGCCCTACACCATGAACAATTATAATGACCATGCGAGGCTCTTGGTACGTGTCTTCCTCATGTCAATTCATTTCTGGAAGCTAATGAGCTTTCATAGTTGGCTAAAACTCCAGGCGTGATGTCTTCGCAGATACCCAGCCAGCTGTCGGGTTACTCGAGACCAACGTGGCCTGCACAGGTCAACATAGACCCAGCCCACTTAGGACTACAGCAAGCAATTGTAAACCAAGTTGGTACTGGACAAGTGCAAGCAGACACGATGTAGAGCTGTGCCGATCATCCCATCACTGCCGATCACTCCAGAAGCACTCAAGAACTGGTTCCGACGTGTACTGATCAGTACCAGACTCAATCCAATCCGTCCGGTTTCGAATCAGAACCTCATGATCGCGTCAGCAACACATTCCGAGACCTCCGAATGCATGACGGAACGTACCGGAGATCTTATCTGGACAATTAGGGATGCGGTCACATGGAGCATACAGCCAAGACGCATACCGGACTGCTGTCCGACGACGGGAGCCACGTACCGATTGGACAATCTGAGTTCTGGTGGAGCACCGGTATGGTCGGATGCGATGCGGACATTTTTCTTCATTATGATTTATGTTTTTCCTATGTTCTTCTGATTTCTATGCACTCTATGCATGCCTCTATGACCTATGACTTTTCTCTTCGACTTCTCTATGTTTCAATTGATATGCATGTTATGCCCGTATGGAAATTATTAACTGTAGATAGATCTTTGGACTTAGTATAAATATGCACCCCATGTTGTAGGTAGAGGACAAGTAAGTTCTACCAGAGAGTCTCCCTCAGATAGGGTAACTTGAGTGCGATCCATCTTAGTTCTTGTAAAACTCGTAGTCATTCCGTCTTCGTCTTAGCATCTCGTCTCTCGAAACTGTCTCTCATCTCTTACTCCGTAACTCGAACCTCATCGCTCGTCGTGACCACACTATACCGGCGTTGATTACCCGCATGTACCGACTCCGTACCGGTCAAGTACAGACCCATCAGGAGTTCTCAACCTTAGTTCTCAAAATCGACGCATACCGGTGCGTACCGAAGCATACCGACGTGTACCAGTACGTCAAGTGATCTCACCACAGTCTACCCCTAACCTCCCAGAGCAACGCGATCACGTCCCCAAAAGGACTGCTGATCCCAGACACCCCTAAGTCAGGATCTACAAGTGGAGCCCACCGCAAGGGGGTTAAACGTGTCGTGATCCTCACGTCCACCGTGTTCGTTGCGTGGGACATCACAGCAGACTATTGAACCCCCTCATCCATATCGAACTGCTAATGCTTGGCAGCGTAGACGCCGTATCGAAGAGCGTGCTACGGATTCGGATTCTGAGTCCATAGAGCGTTACCTTGATTCGGACTTAGAACAACTTAACACGTCATTCAACTCCGGAGTGCAGTCTCCCTTTTCATTAATCAGCTCGTCTGCAGTTCTGTCGACAGTCCCCTCAGCCCTGTCGACTAGCTCGTCACCACTAACCGAGCACGAGAGTGACAACCCAGACGCTACCGCTCAGCTCGTCTTACCGGATCCTAGTTCGTCTGTACCGGGACAGACGTCTTCGCCCGTCGGTACGTTGTCAGTTCTGTCAAACCCCGTTAACACACAGGCTATGCAGCCCCGGACATCGACCGTGGTAGCGCCGGTACAGCCAGTACCCCCAGCTAGAATCATGTCAAACCGTCCTCCATGTCGCGGAGCTAGAGACGCTCCCTTCTTCGATGGACATAACCCGTTAGACCTTCCTCGGTACTTCGAGGATATCGAATATATCACGACTGACTGCAACTTAGACGACACAGCGAAGATCCGGTACGTGAAGTATTACGCTTCGAGTTCCGTAGCTGAGCTGTGGGATACCGCCGATGGTGTCAGTACGGGAGTGAACGATTGGACGAAGGCAAAAGAGGTGATTATAGCATTTTACCCGGCGTGCGCTTCACCCGGGAGGACCTCGACAGGCTCGTTGAAGGTTGGAGGAGTAAAGGAATACAGTCGAGGGAGGATTTCGGAGAGTATAAGAGAGAATTCATGGTGAGGTCAAAGTATTTGGAACATAACTCAATCGTTTCAGTGGAGGAAGTGGCACGCACATTCGTTCGAGCCTTTACAGGCAAGATGAAAGACAGGTTGCAGCAACGCCTAGAAACGAAGGAGGTGGACCCGTCCCCGGGCAAACCATATACGATCGACTTGGTGGTGATATTAGCAGCAGTGAACCAAAAGGGCTCACACTTCACACCTGAGTCCAATGGATGAGTGCAACAGATAGATATATATTAATATACAAGTGCATTACGATTACTGAGTTTACGAAGTATCGTCTTTTGTTGTGGGCAAAGATAAAGTCCCCAATTTGGGTTTTTGTCAGCTTTTATAAGCTGATGGCATACCATATATGTTAATTTTGGACCCCTTTTCTGCTAAATTCGGGCTGTGGCTATGAAGGGTTCACTGCTTTTGTGGCTGTACAGTGCTCACTTTCTTCATTGGCATATTTAATTTTATTCAACCATCAAAATCTCACCCTTGAACCATGTAAAAAAACTTCAGACAATTCTCTATCTGTCTATGTATTTTTTGTAAAATAAAGTGGCCTGGTTGAATTAAAAATTGGTCGAAAGCAGAGTTGACGACAGTGCCAACATGTGATCCCCACCCTTGCGGTCGTCGACGAGTCTGTTTTGCTGCAGCAAAGACACTCGCTTCACTCCCCCATGTGATCCTCAGCGGAGGCACACCTGACCTGACTTGTCTCCTTCACCTTTCTCTTGGGATTTCTCTGCTTTTTTCTTTATCACACTACATCTCTGCTTGTCTTGGTAGCCGTCCCGTCACAGCTGCCTGCCTGCCCACCTGCTCTGCTCGAGGCAACGAAGAGGTCGACAACAGCATGGCAAGAGGACCTCCAATCGCTCTTTCATCGCGCGAAGGATTGCTTCCCAGACGACGTCTGGGATCTAATGGATGAGGACGCGATGGACAAAGGCCGCAACGCGGACTCGGAGGTTCGGGGACATAAACGTGAGCACAAGCGCAGAACCTACCACCTGTCCTTGAGACTAACAAATGCTAGCTATCGTTTATGCTCGTGCACTACTCAGTTCCCAGGCGCACTATTTCTCGTTCCGCCCGACACCTATCGCGTCCCCACTTCCTTTCGCTGCCTCTCCGACATCGTCTCTTCCAATGCCGACAACATCTGCACACTCTCTCAACCTTGGCGTTGAGTTCCCCTACTGCCTCGATGTGCTCCACTTCACCTTCCCAATTCTGGCCTATCTCCCCTGCGCCCTCTGTAATCGGCTCCTTCACGCGCATATCTCTCAACCATAATCCCGCGTTATTCGCCAACGAGCTCGAGTATCTCTATACAGGAAAGGGATTTGGGGATGTGTTTGAGTTTTTGTTCGACGCGAATGAGGAGGGCCGGGAAGGTGACGCCAATGTGGAAGAGGCACGCGTCGACAAGCTTCGGAAGGACCTTGTCTTCATGTGGAGGTCTCGTCTGTATTCTGACGTTCGGATTGAACTACACAGCGATATGCCAACAATGGGTGCTCCTTGCAATGAAGAAGAGACGACCGCCGTCTTCTGCTCGCATCGATTCGTTCTTGTTTCGCGTGCGCCATATCTCTACGATCAACTCATCACCTATGGTCTCAAGAATACCCCTGCCCGGCGAGCTCACGACCCTTCGCCTTCCCTTGCCTCCCACGAGTGCGAGCGGCATACCACGCGAGACCCGTGAACAGCGTCAGCAACGACGGCAGCAGCAATTAGAACAGCGTCGGCGCGAGCAGGCCCAAGAACTCGTCATACTGCTCGCTATCGAACGATCCCTTGCGAACGCCGAGGTGAGTGATCCATCATCTTTGTTATTGGCTGACTGATCTGAGGGCCTTTCAGGAAGAACAAAGCGTTGCCACATTGAATGCTGAGACGTTCGTCTCAACTGACACGTCTGCGAATGCGACGCCGTCTGGCTCAGGTACCCCAACAAGTACGGTCATTGTACCAGGGCACGACAGATCTAGCGTAGCACGGTCGTGGCGTGCCGAGTTTGGGACACACAGCCGAATGCACGCGAGCAGGCAACTGCGGTGCGTCGATGGCGCGCTCTCTAACAATTCGCGCCCGGATGGTGGCAGAAGCGGCAACGCCCTCGACATCAACTTCGAGGCCTGACACAGAGACGGAGGATGATGGCGAGCCGGATGCGGATGGTGATGTCGAGATGGAGACGACGACATCACACGACCAGGACATGGACGAAGACTTGCCCCCGCCTCCTTCACTTCCCCACGGACGTCGGACAGTCGGAATCGTTGCAGACTCTCCCTCGCCAGCGGCGACCGGTGCAGCCGATGTAGGTGTCGCGGGTACGTCTGATGCGCTCGATGTCGATTTGGATGCACATATCGTTATCAACACGAATGCAGCGGACGATGACGTTGCAGATGGTATTGTAGCACTCGATCAAAACGTAAACGATGACCTCGCTATGGGTGCCCCGCCAGGTGCTCCCAGTGCTATCGACACGACGCCCGGGATGCCGCCTCCCCCGCCGGGCATGCCTATGTCTTCCGCTGGCGAACCTTCGAGTTCGCGGATGCCGCCAGAGGTACTCGCGCAAAAGTCCCATAAGTGGATCCAGATGCAGAACAAGCGCTATGGCGAGAAGCGCAAAGGTGGATTTGTTGATACTGGGAAGCAGGTGTGCCTTCGTTCCATTGGTAAGTGACATGCAACTTGAGCGCTGACGACGCGTGTTCTGTTGTTTACAGGATCTTCCACCCGAGCACGTTCGCAAGATTATAAAAGACCATGGAGACACGAGTAACCGCAAGTTCCGTAATGATAAGCGTGTACATCTCGGTGCGCTCAAATACGTCCCCCATGCGGTCATGAAACTGCTCGAAAACATCCCGTATCCCTGGGAGTAGGTCCGCGAAGTGCCTGTCCTCTACCATATCACGGGTGCAATCACTTTTGTCAACGAGATTCCGCGTGTCATTGAGCCGGTGTATCATGCTCAGTGGAGCTCCATGTGGCTTGCTATGCGTCGCGAGAAGCGCGACCGTCGACACTTCAAGCGTACGCGCTTCCCATTCTTCGACGACGAAGAACCTCCTCTCGACTATGGGGACAACGTGCTGGATGTCGAGCCGCTGGAAGCCATTCAACTTGACCTGGATGAGGAGGAGGACAGTGCTATAATTGATTGGTTTTATGATCCGAAGCCATTGATTGACACTCCGCACGTCAATGGTTCGTCCTACAAATACTGGTCGCTTTCACTCCCCATCATGGCCAACTTGTATCGACTCGGTCGGTCGCTCCTCTCGGATCACACCGACAGTAACTCGAGTTACTTGTTCGACAAGAAGTCTTTCTTCACCGCTAAAGCACTCAATCTGGCCATTCCTGGTGGTCCTAAGTTCGAGCCTCTGTATAGGGACATGGGCTCTTTTGACGAGGATTGAACGAGTTCAATGACATCAACAAGATCATTATTCGTCAGCAGAGTCGTACTGAATACAATGTTGCTTTCCCGCACCTGTACAATCCTCTTCCACGTTCTGTGCATATTTCGCCTTACCATACGTTGAAGAACATCTAGATACGCACGGACGATCCTGACTTGCCTGCTTTCTACTTCGATCCGCTCATTAACCCTGTCTCCTCTCGTGGTTTCCAACCAAAGAATGCGCCTCTCGTTTCTCACGAGGACGAAATCTTCAGACCCAACGGCGCGGACGAGGATGGATTCGAGCTACCAGATGAGGTTGAGCCATTCCTCTCGGATAAGGATTTGGAGAAGGAGAGCACTGCGGACGGTATTGCCTTATGGTGGGCGCCGGTGCCTTACAGTCGCCGCTCGGGACACATGCGCCGCGCGCAAGATGTACCATTGGTGAAGAATTGGTAGTTGGAGCACTGCCCACCGAACCAGCCTGTAAAGGTTCGCGTGTCGTACCAGAAGCTACTCAAGTGCTTTGTTCTCAACGAGCTGAAGACGACGCCGGAGAAGCCGATGACGAAAGAGAACCTGTTCCGTCAGTTGAAGGCGACGAATTTTTTCCAGACCACAAAACTGGACTGGGTGGAGGCTTGTTTGCAAGTGTGCAGGCAAGGATACAACATGCTGAACTTGCTCGTCCGTCGCAAGGTATGATCTTTGGGAAAGCTGCGTTATATCATTCTGACTTCCAATCCTTCTAGAACTTGAATTACCTTCATCTCGATTACAACGTGAATCTGAAGCCGGTAAAGACGCTCACGACGAAGGAACACAGAAAGGCTTGCTTTGGAAATGCATTCCATTTGTGCCGTGAAACTCTTCGCCTCACGAAGCTCGTCGTCGATGCGCACGTCCAATTCCGGCTTAGCAATGTGGATGCCTTCCAACTGGCGGATGCATTGCAGTATATCTTTGCACACATCGGCGCGCTCACCGGCATGTACCGTTACAAGTACAAACTTATGTGTCAGATCCGGACGTGCAAAGATCTCAATCATCTAATCTACTATCGCTTCAATACGGGACCTGTTGGTAAGGGACCAGGCTGTGGGTTTGGGGCTCCAGGTTGGCGAGTGTGGCTCTTCTTCATGCGTGGAATTGTACCACTGCTTGAGCACTGGCTCACAAACTTGCTTGCGCGTCAGTTCGAGGGTCTCAGCAGCAAGGGCATCGCAAAGACGGTCACGAAGCAGCGTGTCGAATAGCACTATGACTTGGAATTACGCACTGCCGTGATGCACGATATTCTTGATATGATGCCGGAGTCGATCAAGCAGAACAAGGCGAAGACTATCTTGCAGCACTTGTCAGAAGCGTGGCACTGCTGGAAGGCAAACAGTACGTCGTTTGGTTGAATCTGGACTTTGCGTACTAAGCCTTATTCTACAGCTCCATGGAAGGTCCCGGGCATGCCGACTGCAATCGAGAACATCATCCTGCGGTACATCAAGAGCAAGGCGGACTGGTGGTGCTCGGTTGCGCACTACATTCGCGAGCGTGTCAGGTGCGGTGCGACTGTCGACAAGGCTGTGGTCAAGAAGAACTTAGGGCGTCTTACTCGACTGTACTTGAAAGCTGAGCAGGAGCTTCAGCATGCTTACCTCAAAGATGGTCCTTACGTTAGTGCTGAGGAGGCCGTTGCGATCTACACATCGACGGACCACTGGCTTGAGAGTCGGAAATTGCACCCATCCCATTCCCGTAAGATTCAATTAACTATGTTTTTAAGTAATTCCCATTGATGTTTCCATACAGTCCCCTTTCGTACAAGCATGACACGAAGTTGCTCGTGTTGGCTCTTGAGAAGTTGAAAGAGGCGTACAGCGTCAAAGATCGTCTTAACCAATCTCAGCGTGAGGAGCTTGCTCTCATTGAGCAGGTGTATGACAATCCACACAAATGTATGTTCTTTTTCTAATTGGTCGTAGGGTGTAGCTTATTGATTCGCATGCAGGTTTGTCTAGGATCAAGCGTCTCTTGCTCACTCAGCGAGCCTTCAAAGAGGCAGGCACTGAGTTCTTCGACACGTATGACAAGCTCGCATATCTTGACCAGTTCTTATTCTTTGAGGCTGACAAGCGCGGGTTATTCCCGGCGTGGATCAAGCCTGTGGACACTGAACCTCCTCCCCTTCTAGTGTACAAGTGGTGCCAGGGTATCAATAACTTGACGGACATCTGGGAGACGAGCGAGGGCGAATGCGTAGTGATGATGGAGACCGTACTGTCGAATCTACGAAAAGATTGACCTGACCCTTCTCAACCGTCTGCTTCATCTTATTCTCGACCATAATCTTGCGGACTATATCACAGCGAAGAATAACTGTGTTCGCACCTGCAAAGATATGGCACATACGAACATATACTGCCTTTGTCTTCCAATACTATGGTCTTGTCCTCGATCTTCTCATCCTCGGCTTGCAACGCGCAAGTGAAATGGCGCGTCCCACACAACTGCCCAATAATTTCCTGCAGTACCGTGATTCTGCGACCGAGACACGCCATCCAGTCCGTCTCTATTCTCGTTATGTTGATCGTTTGCATATTTCATTCCGCTTCACCGCCGAGGAATCACGCGACCTTATACAACGTTACCTCAACGCGAATCTGGATCCAACAAACAACAACGTTATTGGAGTATGCGCCTGATCAAGCACGACGTCAATCTAGGTCGAGCTGTGTTCTGGAACGTGAAGCAGAGCCTGCGTCGTTCTTTGACGACGATTGAATGGGAAGATCCGTTTGTTAGTGTCTACTCTAAAAACAACCCTCAGCTACTCTTCTCGATGAGCGGCTTCGAGGTGCGCATTCTGCCGAAGATCCGGACAATGACTGGAGAGCAGTTCTCGCTCAAGGACGGGGTGTGGAACTTGACCAACGAGCAGTTGAAGGAGCGTACTGCACAAGCCTTCCTCCGCGTCTCCGACGAAGGTAAGAATATTAAAGCTTCCATGGAATATGTAATGCTGAAGAATTTCATAAGTGTTCAACAGTTTAACAACCGTATCCGCCAGGTCCTCATGAACTCAGGCTCTACCACCTTTTCCAAGATTGTCAACAAATGGGACACTGCGATCATTGGTCTGATGATCTACTATCGGGAGGCCGTCATCCATACGAACGAGCTGCTTGATGCTTTGGTGAAGGCTGAGAACAAAATGCAGACCCGTGTCAAGATCGGCTTGAACAGTAAGATGCCTTCGCGTTTCCCTCCGGTCGTCTTCTACACCCCTAAAGTAAGCATCCCAACTCTTATGTATATCATATCTTGCTGAACTGTTGTCGTATAGGAACTCGATGGCCTTGGAATGTTGTCTATGGGTCACGTGCTTATTCCTCAGAGCGATCTCCGATGGTCCAAGCAGACCAATGTGGGAGGTGTGTACATCTCCTTACTGAAGCATCTCTATCGATAATTGTAACTCATACCCTCAAATGCAGTAACTCACTTCCGCGCCGGTATGACCCATGAGGATGACCAGCTCATTCCCAACTTGCATCAATACCTTCAGCCTTGGGAAGCGGAGTTTTTGGACTCGGCTCGTGCTTGGTCGGAATATTCAATGAAGAGGAAGGAAGCGAATGCGCAAAATCATCGACTGACACTGAAAGATCTGGAGGATAGCTGGGGTCGCGGCATCCCTCGTATTAACACATTGTTCCAGAAAGGCCGTCATATGTAAGTTCAGCCTATTGCTTGCTCAAAGTTCAAAGCTGACTCGGTGGCGTCGTTCAGTCTGGCGTATGACCGTGGTTGGCGTGTGCGGACAGACTGGAAGCAGTATCAGCTCCTGAAACAGTGAGTATTTTGTTTTTACCCTACAACCTCTTTCTAACGAATTATCTTTGCAGCAACCCTCTTTGGTGGACGTCATAGCAACACGACGGCAAGCTCTGGCAGTTGAACAACTACCGTGTTGATGTCATTGCAGCTTTGGGGGGCGTTGAAGGAATCCTAGAGCATACACTTTTCAAAGGCACCTACTTACCAACTTGGGAGGGTCTGTTCTGGGAGAAAGCATCTGGATTCGAAGAGTCAATGAGATACAAGAAGTTGACAAATGCTCAATGATCTGGTCTTAATCAAATTCCTAACCGTCAATTCACACTTTGGTGAAGTCCGACTATCAATCGTGCGAACACCTATGTCGGTTTCCAAGTGCAATTGGATTTGACCGGCATTTTCATGCACAGAAAGATCCTGACCCTAAAGATCTCTCTCATTCAGATCTTCTGTGCCCACTTGTTGCAGAAGATCCACGAGAGCATCATCATGGACTTATGTCAGGTCTTCAATCGGGAGCTTGAGCCTTTGTAGATTGAGACAGTCCAGAAGGAGACAATCCATCCTCGTAAGAGTTACAAGATGAACTTATGAGTCAGAATCACTTAGCAACAGAACTATTTCTCAAAGTCCTTCTTTATAGCTCATGCACAGACATATTGCTGTTCTTTGCATACAAGGTAACTTGAGGTAGTGGGCCATTGGGATGGCAAGCTATGATTACTGTTTTCTGTGTCTTTCATTTTATATGAGAAGACTAAAGCTTGAAAGTTATACTAAAACATTATTCTCATTAGTTAATTATTTACTATTCAGTAAACAGTAATCGTAGCTTGCCATCCCAATGGCCCACTACCTCAAGTACCTGAGTCCAATGGATGAGTGCAACAGATAGGGACACTCATACATTGTCTCAGCCGCTTTGAAGCTAATATTACATAAGACAAAAATCACGTGATGTTCGCACATGCGCGCACATGTGCAAACAGAGGCGTGGGAATAAATCAAGAAAAGCATGGAAAACATAAAATAAGTGTCAGAATCACACTTCCAACACTCCCACCTGATCTGACACATCTGTAAGTCACCTAAGACCTAACATCCCACACATCTCTCCCACTTTCAAGCACCCAAGGGCTTTGGTCATGATATCAGCTGGCATAGACTTAGTGGGCAAGTACCTCACATCCACATAGCCTGCTTCAACCACATCTCTCAGCCAGTAATGACGCAAATCCAGGTGTTTCATGCGCCCATGATGTTCAGGATTTCTGGCAACTGCTAATGCAGACTGGTTGTCAACATAGAGAACAGATGGGGCATCAAAATGATACCCAAACTCAGTGAGCAAGTTGCGCAACCATATGATCTCTTGTCCTGATTGTACAGCAGCAATGTATTCTGCCTCAGTAGTAGAGAGAGTCACAATAGTTTGCAATCGACTTGCCCAACTGATTGCACCAGTTCCCATTTTGACCACCATGCCACTTGTAGAGCACCTGTCATCCTCATCACCACCATGGTCTGCATCAGAGAATGTGGTGAACAGCTCAGCTGAGTTGGGGTCAGATGCATAAGTCAACTTGTAGTCTTTGGTACCTTGAAGGTAACGATACAAGTGCTTTGCAGCCTTCCAGTGAGCCATGCCAGGATTAGCACTAAAACGTGCCAGAACTCCCACTGCATAAGCAATGTCTGGGCGTGTAGCCACAGCAAGATACATGAGAGCGCCCACCAACTGCTTGTAAGGAACAGTCTTCATGAAGGCAGTCTCTTCATCATTCTTGGGAGCCATGGACTTGCTAAGCTTATGACCTTCAGGTAGTGGGGTTGTCACAGTGCCACAATTGCTAAGTTCAAAACGCTCAAGTATGTCAATGATATACTGGCGCTGAGATATAGACAAAGAGTGCTGAGAGCGATCACGCTCAATGTGAACTCCCAAGAGGAATGAAGTTGGCCCGAGGTCATGTAGCTTGAAGTGCTTCTCCAACTCACTCTTCACAAACTGGTACTGCTCCTTCGACTTTGCAGCAATGGTCATGTCATCAACATAGACAGGAATGATAATGCGCACATCCTCTCTGCGATAGACCCATATACTGTTGTCGCAGCGCACCAGTTGGAAGCCCATACCCTTCAGTACTGAATCGAGTTTCTTGTGCCACTGGCGTCCAGCTTGTTTCAGTCCATAGATAGACTTTACTAGCTTAAGAACAAATCCAGCACCATAATACTCCTCAAACCCTTCAGGCTGGTCCATGTAGACATCATGATCCATCTCACCATTGAGAAAAGCGGTGGAGATGTCTACACTGTAAAGCTCAAGGTCCTCAAGTGCAGCTATAGCCAGAATTGCACGTAGTGCTGCCCACTTTGCAGTTGGTGCAAACACCTGTGAAAACTCCAATCCTGGTCGCTGTGAGTATCCCTTTGCAACCAGTCTTGCCTTGTACCTGTCCACAGAGCCATCTGCCTTGCGCTTGAGTTTGAACACCCAGCGACAACCAATAGTTTTACGACCAGTTGGAAGTCTGACAGGCTGGAAAGTGCCATTCTCAATCAGACTGATGAACTCTTCCATTGCAGCCTGTTCCCAAAGATGGGCATCAGGGCGCCCCTTGATATCCTTCCACTGGTAGGGCTCTGGACCATATTGCTTGCGCACTTCTGCAGAGAATACATGCTCAAGACAATTTGTAGACTTGAAGACATAGTCAAACGCATCATCAAAAGCAATGTACTTGTCTTCAAGACCTGCATTTGTGCCAAAGTCCATGAGCCCATTGAACATGAGCGCTTCTGCTTGCATCTCCTCTTCAGACATGACATCAAGTTCATCGTGCTGTTCAGCATCCTCCATGTGCACATCCATTTCTGGCTGATGCACAACTTCAGGCTCAGGTATGGGAACAGGATCAGGTCTAGGAATGCGTCGACCTGGATAATCCATAAGTGGATTGATCATTCTGTCCCATGCACCAGTGGTAGTGCGTGGTTTTGGCCTGGGAGGAGGAGCTGATGACGGAGTTTGAGTCTGATTAGGGTGCTCACTCCTTGCTTTCTTAGCAGGAGGAGTCTGAGAAGGTGGAGGAGACACAGTGTGTTTACGTGCAGAAGCAAGCGAAGAAGGGGAACGAGTTGGTGGAGGTACAGGAGGGTCCACTGGACAAACAGGAGGTGGAGGAGATGGCAGAACATCATCATCATCATCACTTTCTACTCCCACCTGTTCTGGCAGATCTTTTGCCTCTGGAGGAGATTGTACCCGCAAATCAACAGGAGTCCTAGAATTGCCTGGAAACACGCGTTCATCAAACTGAGCAGAGTCACTAATGATCTCCTTGCGTGTAACAGGGTTCCAGAATAGCCATCCTTTGTAATTTGCAGGGTAGCCAAGGAAGACACATTTCTGTGTGTGGGATTGCAACTGTTTGCGTTGATCTTTCTGGACATGCACATATGAAGTGCAGCCAAAAACGCGAAAATGAGAAACATCTGGTTTAGACTTGTACCAGAGTTGATAGGGTGTGTTGTCATTCACCGCAGATGTAGGAGAGCGATTATGGACATGAACAAAAGCAGCAACTGCATCCCACCAGAAAGTAGCAGGTAAGTGTGCTTCATTCAGCATAGTGGTGATGCCCTCAGCTAACGTCCTGTTTGCGCGTTCAGCAACACCGTTTTGGTGGGGTTCATTTCTGACAGTGTGCTGGCGATGAATGCCTTCATTTTCACAGAGTTGATCCCATTCCTTTGGCATGTATTCTCCTCCCTTATCATCACGAGTGGCCTTAATCTTCAAATCTAACTGATTCTCTGCATATGCCTTAAAATGCTTAAAAGCACTAAAAGCGTCACTCTTCTTCTTCAAAGGCAAAACTGCCCAGAAGCGACTGAAATCATCAATGAAGGTGATCCAGTACTTGTAACCATTCCTTGACTGAATGGGAAGAGGACCATGCACATCTGAGTGAACCAATTGAAGAAGACTTGATGCACAATGCGATGCAAGTTTTGAGACATTAGAACGATGCTGTTTGCCTGCAATGCAAGGCTCACAGATCGGATCTGGCAAGTCCTTTGACTTAATCACCATTCCCTCAACTAAATGCTCATTGAGCAGTTTTTTCACATCACCATGGTGTAGGTGTGCAAAACGTCGATGCCACAGAGTCAAATCAAGTGGACAAGTGCTTGTAAGTGCAGAGAATGCACTCATGGGTATGACTTGGCCATTGAGTGATGCAGCATTGTTGGGAGTGACATTTGCAGTGAAGAGGAGAGTGCCATTTTGATTGAATAGAATCTTATCACGCTGAATGGTGACAATATACGATTTGGCACGAGTTAAATACAGGACTGAGAGGAGATTGTTTCGCAAATCAGGGACATGAAGTACACGTTCAAATTCAAGTAAGTGTCCATCTTTGCCATTGATTACTGGTTGAAATCGCACTGTGCCCACTCCAACAGAATAGATGATTTCGTTGTTTGCAAGGCGTATAGGGGTGCGATTTGGTGAATATTTGTGAAACCAGTGTCGGTGGGGTGTCATGTGGCAAGTGGCACCTGTATCAACAATCCAATCAGTTCCTGCATCGAGAATGAGGGGTGTATGGGGGTTGGTGAAGTCTGGGGTACTTGCATTTCCAGCAAATTCAGCAGATTGGACAGACTCGGAGTCGTCCTGCTGAGCAGATTGTGCTTTCTCCTTAGTCTTCCCTTTGTTATCCTTCCTCTTGGCCCTAATTGCCTCAATTGCATCACGTCTCTTGAAGCACTTCGACTCTGGATGACCTTTAATGCCGCAAAATTTGCAGACAACAGGCTGAGACGATGAGGAAGGCTTAGAGGGAGCAGAGGACGCTTTCAGGGCCATGGACTGATCACCAGCACGCAATTGACGGTTCATTTGCTCCTGCATAAATGCTTTCTTAAGCGTCTTTAACTTGAAATCTGTCAGGAGCAAGAGTGCAGAGCGGAAGGATGAGTACTCTTCAGGCAGGGAGCGAACCAAGGCAACACATGCAAGCTCATCCTCAAACTCTTCGAGTTTGAGAGTGCTAGTGCGCGTATTTCTGATGTTATGAAGTCCATGCTCAACTCTGCTGACTAGTGCGGTCAAAGACTCATCCTCCTTCTTGCTGATACCGAAAAATTCGTCATAGGCAATAAAATGTGCAGCTGGGTTGTCCTGCTTGTGCAGTTTCTCGAGCGCTTTCCACATCTCTACAGGGTCACCCATGTGTGATTGTACCAAAATCTGCATGCTGTTTTCGAGTTTCTGGTAGATAAGGCCAGCTGCTTGCTCAGCCCTTTCTTCCCAGAGTTCGACTTTATCAGGAGGAGAAGATGGCTTCGACTCCTTGCCTGAAACGAGGCACCAAAGCTTCTTGTACTGAAGGGCAGCCTGCATGTCGAATTTCCAAGTAGGATAGTTGCCTTCACCCAACTTGTTAAATGAAGACAGTGAGTCGGCAGGGGCAGATTCGGACATGACGTTTCACAGGCAGGTAGGGGACGATGGGTACAACGTGTGTGTGATGTTTGGGAGGAATTGGATGTGTGAGTGGGGCACAGTGAAGGAAAGTGTGTACAGACCACAATGACACGATTACAGATGACAGTTCAATGCAAGCCAATGAAGGTTACCAGACACTCAAAACGTCGAAGTATACACAGAGTCGCCGCAAGACAGTGCTGGTCTGTTGGTCTGCTAAGACCCTGCAGGCACCGCTGACTGAGAGAGGCTCTAGGCTTAAGTGACACTCAAAAGAGTGTCACAATCAGCGAACTAAGGCTGAGCAGTCGAGCTTCACAGACGATAGGCTAGTCTGATCCAACAACAACAGAATGGGGTGAAATGGGCCTTAATCAACTCACACCAGAGCTGGTAACCATGCAAAATGGGACACTGAGGGAGAACGAGTGGTGTGATTGCAATGCAAATCAACACACACTGAGGAGGCGTGAACACAAGCACGCACACGAAGTTTCGAGAGAATCGGACCACAGGTTCCACAGAAAATGTGACAACCACGCAATGCAGCCAAGTGCAGAATGCAATAAGAGTGGATGCTCAGTGAAAACTGTTGCAGCACACTCAAATCGAGTTGAACATTGATGTAAGTTGGCATGAACGTAGCTCACACGTAACCCCAACGATAAGCCAAGGTATAGTGCAAACAGTCAAGCCAATATCAAGTGACGGGTGATAGAGGTTTTGGATGCAGGTGGTGAATGAATGCAGTGTAGTGCAATGGGAAGTGGATGTGGTGGCACGAAACTTGGCAGAGACGTGGCAGACACACCGATTTTCCAATCAACAAAGATCCAGCTCAATCCAACCACCAGGAACGTTGCAATCGGCGAAACACTGTGTGTAGGGTGTGCAGATCAGGTCCGATCAGTCTATAATTAAAGCAGGGGGTGCTTCTCGAAGTCCAGAACCAGTGTGTGAAGTTAGAGCACAAGGCTCATAACCTATTAGCAGCAGTGAACCAAAAGGGGTCACACTTCACACCTGAGTCCAATGGATGAGTGCAACAGATAGGAACACTCATACATTGTCTCAGCCGCTTTGAAGCTAATATTACATAAGACAAAAATCACGTGATGTTCGCACATGCGCGCACATGTGCGAACAGAGGCGTGGGAATAAATCAAGAAAAGCATGGAAAACATAAAATAAGTGTCAGAATCACACTTCCAACAGGTGAAGCATGCCAACTACATCCTGGCCGGTACGGTATTTGACGACGTACTGACGACTCAAGCACCCAACCTGATGATTCAGTCAAAGGTAAAGTCGGAAGAGGTGGATATCGGTACGGTGTGGGAAGCGGTCAAGAACATTCAGGTCCAGGTGCAGTCCCTTGGGCAAAGACCGCCGCCAGCGATGACGTCTCAGAGGAGTCCCGGGTGTGCGTTCTGTGGTGACACGAGCCACTACATTAGGTCGTGCCCAAAGGTGTTAGAGTATATCCAGGCTGGAAAGTGTGTGAGGGATGCAAACGGGAAGGTGATGCTACCAAATGGAGGGTTTGTACCGAGCACAGCGGTGGGTAATAATTTGATGGAGAAGATAGATTCACTGTGTCAGGAAACCAGTACGGCCTCCGTAAACCTCATAGAGGTAGCAATGTCGACAGCAACGAGTACTGAGATGTCGGAAGGCCCAGCCATGATGGCCGAGATTGTGGAGGAAGTATCAGACGAAGAGTTGGAGGTGGCGCAGTACGAAACGTTGTTGAACGAAGCGAAGAAGCGAGCGTCGGCGGCAAAGAAAGCCAAGTTTGATGGAGTCGAGATACTGGTATGACCGAAACCCGGCCCAGCGAACGTACCGATGACCTCGAATGCAAAACCAAGCGTACCGAAGCCAGCGGGTAACCCAAACATTCCCCAGGAGAGCAGATCGACAATGAATTTGGGCGGAAACCAGCCACAGTTCCGGTATGTCGCTCCAATCAAGGATCCGGCGACGGTTCAGAAGGTATTGTCGAGGACGTTAGACTTGGCGGTAACGGTGACACAGCAGGAGCTCCTTGCTCTGTCTTTGGATATGAGGTGGCAGATGAAGGAGTTGACAACAGCGAAGCGGTACGTGGTCGGTAACGTCAACCTCGTCGAGTTGGACCAGGAGGGGAGCGAAGTCACGGAGTACCAAGCGGTACCGGAGTCGTTGGCTCTGGTTCTCTTAGAGTCGGGACCGGCGGCACACGACGTGCTTCCCATCTGCGTAATTAAGGTATTGATCGAGGATGCCGTCGAAGCAGAAGCCATACTCAATCAAGGGGCAGTGGTGTGTATCATTCGGGAAGACGTGTGGGAGAAGCTAGGAATTCATTTAGATCCGGATCACGCGATGACGCTCGAGGCCACAGACGTGGGGAAGTCATCGACATTGGGAAGGATTCGAGACACCAGATTCAGGGTAGCGGGTGTGGATTTGAAGTTGCAGGTTCAAGTGGTTTCAGTGGCACCATTTGAAGTGTTGCTGGGACGACCATTTTTCACTCTTACCGAATGCGAAACGAAGGATTTCTTGTCAGGCAATCAGCATATAACCATCACGGATCCCCGAGATTGCAATCATAGGAGCAAGGTGTCGACCAGTATCCGGGCATTCTGGCGTGCTCCGGAATCAGGTTTTCACGAGTTGAGGAACTGATGCATCGGTGCTGGTGAGACAAGTGGAAATCGACGGTATGCAAGACGTGCCGCGGAGTTGATCTGCCGGTACGCATACCGAACTTGTGTACAGATGTTTTATCTTTGCATTTTAATGACCCCAATTATTTATCTCATCGTCCAATCCCTTCTCAGACCAAAATTAATTCTCAATTTGTTCAACCTGTTTACAGTTTTCAACAAATGTCCTCTAATGTTTTGAATCAATCCGATTTGACTATTTCCCATTATGTCCCCCCTAGTTTTACCTTGAATACTCCAGCTCCATTTATTTATTCGCAGAGATTGAAATTTCTTTTATCTCCCTGTACCGTTGCTTTGGACGCTTCCTTGGACACTTTTGGTTCGGTGGTGTTGGATTCAATGGAGGAGGAAGGAAGTGTTTTGGCGTACAAGCGGGTGGCGCAGAAGGTCCATCCCGTTCTGGGAGTATTACCGGAGGAGTTTCGTATAGTTCAAAGGCGACATCCCGACCCATTGGCAGACATGCCAAAGTTACCGACGAAACCAGTACCATTTGTACTGATGGGAAAGTTTACGCAGGAAAGGCTGGACGCGATGGAATTGGATCCAGGCGGATTTCTGTGGGATGAAGAGAAGAAGTTGGTGGTGAATCTGATCATGTTGCAGGAAGGAGCGTTTGCGTGGTCAGAGACGGAGAGAGGGACCTTGGATCTGACGTATTTCGATCTGGTACGCATACCGATGGTGGCGCACGTACTGTGGGTGCAGAAGAACATACCAATCCCCCCTGGGATACTCGAAAAGACGCTAAACATACTCAGGGAGAAGATCGCCGCCGGAGTTATCGAACCGTCAAATTTGTCGTACCGCTCGAGGTGGTTTTGTGTGGTGAAGAAAGACGGAGCATCCTTACGGTTCGTTATCAACTTGCAGGATCTGAACGGAGTGACCATTCAAGATTCGGCCGTACTGCCAGACATCGAGACGCTAGTAGACGTGTGCAGCGGGCATGCGTGTTACACAGTACTTGATCTCACTGTTGCTTTCAACCAGCAGATGCTCGATGAATGGTCCCGGGACTTAACGACGTTCCAGACCCTGCTTGGTACGTTTTGACTGAAGGTACTACCGATGGGATACACGAATTTGCTGCAGATTCTCCATGGAGACGTCACGTTTATTCTCAGCGATGAAATTCCTAAGGTGGCGCAGCCGTTCGCGGACGATGTGATTACGCAAGGAGGGTTCACATGGTATGAGCGTACCGATGGAGGGTGCAATACGATTCCCAAGAACCTGGGCATCTGCCAGTTTGTCTACGAACACTTGTGTGACGTAAACTGAGTGCTGCAGAGGATGAGGAAAGTGGGTGGTACGTTTTCCGGGAAGAAATTCCAGGCATGTACCGATTCGGCGATATTTTTGGGGAATAAACTCACATACCAAGGATGCGAACCAGACAATTCGAAGGTTCAGAAGGTGTGGGATTGGCCCCCATGTCGAACGGTGACCAAGGTGAAGGGATTTCTCGGTACAGTTGGTGTGTTGAGGGTGTTTATCAAGGATTTTGCAAAGAAAGCTCGACTGCTGACCTGACTTACGCGTAAAAACAACATATTCGATTGGGGACCGGAAGAGCAGGATTCAATGGACACGTTGAAGGACGCCGTTATTGACTGCCCGGCGCTGTGCGTGATCGACTATGGGTCGGACAGAGCAGTTATCTTAGCAGTGGATTCGTCGATCATAGGAGTAGGGTGGACATTAGGCCAGGATCACCCGGACGGTAGGAGAAGGATTAATCGGTTTGGGTCAATCAACTGGAACTTGGTACAGGCGATGTACTCCCAGCTGAAGATCAAGTTATTCAGGTTGTTTAGGGCTTTGAGGGCGGTGAGGTTGTTTATTTATGGAGTTAAGCTCCTGGTGGTTAAGATGGACGCAGCGTACGTCAAAGGGATGATTAACAATCCGGATCTACAGCCGAACGTGATGATAAACTGGTGGATCGCAGGAATTCTCCTTTTTGACTTCGAGCTTCGCCACGTACCGGCTGCGGAATTCACGTGTACCGACGGACTGTCAAGACGGCAAGCTGCACCAGAGGACCCACAGGAGGAAGACAACTATGAAGAGTGGATCGATGCAGTGTATGCATTTTTGTATGGAGCGGTGTTGAGTACCGACGTCAAAGAAGGGTCTGGTACAGCCACAGATCCTCAGGGGCAGCGATTCCTGGCCTCGGATTCGGTAAAGTCGCGAGATAAGTGATTAGAGTTGGTTCGGTACCTCCTTGAACATGGAAGGAAGCCCTCGGAGATCAACAAGAAGCGCTTTCCCTCGTTTGTCCGGTACGCCTCCGGATTCTTCATGCAAGCAGGACAGCTTTGGCGAAAGACCCAACGAGAGCATCCCCAGTTGGTTGTCGAACTGGAACGCCACTGGTCGCTCGTCCAGCAGGCTCACGACGGTCTCAGACACAAGGGAGTGTATTCGGTACATGCTCAATTGCTGGATCGGTTTTGGTGGCCGTCGATTTCAGAGGATGTCAAATACTTCATGCGTATGTGTCATATCTGTCAGGTGCGCCAGACCACGAAAGTGTCGATACCGCCATCGATACCGGACATACCGACATTGTTCACCCGGATCCACATCGACACGAAGCACATGCCCGCTTCAGGAGGCTTTCACTACATCATACACACGCGGTGCTCCTTGTCCAGTTACCCGGAGTTCCGACTGTTGCGAAAGCAGACTGGTCACACGATCGGGCAGTTCATTTTTCAGGAATTACTGTGTCGGTACGGCGCGTGTCCTGAACTCGTTACCGACAACGGTACTCCGTTTATCGCTGCACTTGATTGGTTGCGGGATCGGTACCACATTTCGCACATCAAGATCTCAGCGTATAATTCTCAGGCCAACGGGATCATCGAATGATGGCATTATGATGTCCAGGAAGCTTTGATTAAGGCAGCCGACGGGAACGCATCCAAGTGGCACGAGCACGCTTACTTGGTATTCTGGGCCGAGCACATCACAATCCAGAAATCAACTTGAGGTAGTGGGCCATTGGGATGGCAAGCTACGATTACTGTTTACTGAATAATGAATAATTCATTAATAAGTATAATGTTTTAGTATAATTTTCAAGCTTTAGTTCTCTCATATAAAATAAAGGACACAGAAAACAGTAATCGTAGCTTGCCATCCCAATAGCCCACTACCTCAAGTATTTTTACATCATAAACATGGTCTTACATATATATCAGATGGCCCTGCCGACTGGAGTATTCCTTCCCTTGGAACAGCCAAGGTATGAGGGATGGTTACATCAACACCAGCCACAGACAGGGCAGACAGAGACGTGATTGAAGTAAAGGTCTTGGTTTCGGACGGCATCAGCGGACGGGAGCTGATCTTGTGCTCCAACATGCTATTAAATGATTTGTTGGTTGAGGTTGCAAAGATGACAGGGGGCTCCTGCATCATCACGTGTCTTGGAGTTGAGGGCCTATGGTGTATCAAAGAAGGCCCAAACAAATACCTTCCAGAGTATCTAGACAATCAGAGTGCATTGGATAAGGTCTTTGCGGAGGTCCGCAAACACCACAAGGAGCAAGTGGCCAAAAAGATGAAAACCAAAAGTGATCCAAAGATCATCATCAGAGATCTCCCAGAGGTTTGTTCAATTGTGTTTCATTGCCAGCTATTTCAACTCAGATATTCTGGCTGGATAGGATTCTAATGTGCAGGGCAAAAGGGGCAAAAAGACTCTGGCAAAAGCTAAGCCGACAGTAGCGCCACTCAATAATGCAAAGAGCACATATGATAATGAGATTGAGGAAATCACATGCAAGATTGTAGCAAGCTTCACATGTGATGAGCATGGCGGTAAACTGTGTGCAATGCTGAAAGGTATGTGGGAGCATGTCACATACACTATGGAGGATGTCGCTGAGCATGCGAAACTTCTTGTGAGTCTTAAATTGTCATTTTGCGCACAAGTCTATATATCTCACTCAAAATGTCTATTGTTATTTCTAAGCACCAAAACACGCCAGGAGTGACCTACACCAATCCACCTGAGGCTCTTAAACTTCTAGATAGAAAGCCGCACAAGTCGTACTCAGCTGCAAGAGCAGCTGAGAGGAATGCAGAAGTTTATACCCATGCAGCTCCACCTGATCCTGTGTCACGCAAACCTCCTGTGATTAACCACCCCTCAACCATGCAGCTGCAAGCCATGATGCAGCACCCTCTCATGATGCAGAATCCTCTTATGATGCAGACTATGTTTGGCAACAACATGATCAGTCAAAGGCGGCCTCAAGAGTTCCTATCCATTAGCAAGTGGCTGGACTCTCTGCATGAGGATATGGAACGGGGCCAAGCTCCCTGCCCTAACTATCAGATTTTTAGGCAGTCATCTGAAGAGCAAGATCTAGTTCGCCTGGATGATATCCAAGAGCTGTCCAAGGATGATATATGGAAAATAGCGGAGGAGGATAAATTAGTCATCAACCTCAGCCTTGTCAATTGTCTTCATCGCTATGCGGACCAAGATTACAACCTCATCATCAATTCTCACAGCTAAATGATCACTCCTAATCATTACTATCAAAGCATGTCAATAGAGGACTACACTCGAAAATGACATAGATTTGTTGATAATTGAAAGCTATTTCTGTCCATGTGACTTTCACCTGAGCACGTTGTCAGAGGATTTCACTTGAGAATTGAGGGTAGCTACGCACCAGGGCCAGCGGACATACCCACAGTGTTGGTAGAAGGCTCGACAGTCATTTGCACTAATCGACATAATCTCTCTGTAAAACTGTGCATACACCACAACATCTCCTTCTTCTTCCAGCAGGGCAAGTCGTTGAAGTCAAATTTTGAGTAGTGAGAAGGCTAATTCGATTGGATTGAAATCTGGAGAGTACGCAGGAAGGAATTCAAGCTTCATGCCACTAGACACGCAATTACAGAATGCATCAGTGCTGGAGCGATGCATGGGAGGAAAAAGCACTGCACCTGGATTCAATCAACTCGTGAATTTCATTTGACTTGTGGATAGCACAGTTGTCCATGACAATGACTGAGTTCGGTCCTGGAAAAGGTTCCATATGATTAAGGAGATGTGCAATGAAAGCGATAAAGGATTCTGTATTGAATGAGCCTTCCAAGATGATGCAGTCAAGCATTCCATCAAGAGAGATTGCTGGAAGGATTGAATACCTGGAGGAAGTTTGACATATGACACCCTGAAGTATGACAGGACTACGCGTACCTCTTTCCCCTGGCAAAAAACTGTTTGCAGCTGGCTTGATGCCTGCATAAAGCCCATGCCTTTTTTCTCAAGAAAGTGTGATGGTCGCAAGCACTTTCGTCAATGAACACGAGCTGTTCAGCTTCGTATTTCTCACCAATTTTGAGACAATATTGTATTTGCGCAGTCTCGCTGCATTCATGTGCCTTCTTTGAAATCTTCGACCAGGTTGGATTTGGGCTCGACTAGTTGAAAACAAAAGACCATACCATTTTCATAGTGAATCCAGCCCATTCCAATGTCCTCCATATCATAGAGTCCGAAACGTATTTACCAGAAGATGCACCGAGCTTCTGCCTTAGCTCATCAAGGAATAGGTCCCTGCGTTGATCGACTGAACTGAGGAGATACTGATGGCAAATGAAATCCTGATGAGCAATGTCCATCAGCACTGGCACACTACACCTCACCTGTACATCCAGATAGTCCAACAGCCTTGGCCGGCCAGTCCTCTTTCCATCTCTCTCAACACCCTCAGTAGCCTCCCAGTCTTTTATGATTCAATAGATTGTTCAACAATTGACATCCGTCAACGCAGAAAGATGGTCTATGGTGAACTCATCAGATTGGTGCAGCTTGAAGAAAATGGATTGTGCATCATTTGAGAGGGCCTTGCCACGCGTCATCGTGGTGGGAGAGAAAGGTGTTTTCATGGTGAATGTGTTCACGTGCCAACCCCTAATTCGCATATACCACTGACCATTGTAGCATGCCAACCTCTCTTCAGTGAAGCCATCTGCTCTTCTGTCTAGGCTGTGGGTGACAATGGTTATGCCTTGCTCTTGATCAAGAAGAGGCTGCCAGCTGTTGCTGTTCTGGATCTGAAAGGATGTCTTCGAGTCTGTTTGCATGAACATACACTTGTGTATCTACTAGTGGTCCTGCATGGCAGATACGCTCACCTGGTATGCCGATGAGATATCTGCAGCCATCTCTTCTTGAGATGGAGTAGTACTTATGAAGCAACACATTGTTCCCAACTTCTATACTTCAGATGTGCAGGCAGTGCATGGTGCTACGGCGTGCAGGTCAAAAATAAATTACCACTACAGTGTCAAATCAAGGCGGAGGGGCCCCCAAATAACCCAGGCTGTAGTAGATAGGATTGTCTATGTAGTGCAAGAAGTTTTGTTACGATTACTGAGTTTACGAAGTATCGTCTTTTGTTGTGGGCCGAGATAAAGTCCCCAATTTGGGTTTTTGTCAGCTTTTATAAGCTGATGGCATACCATATATGTTAATTTTGGACCCCATTTCTGCTAAATTGAGCTGTGGCTATGGACCGACTCACAACTTTTGTGGCTGTGCAGTACTCACTTTCTTCATTGGCATATTTAATTTTATTCAACCATCCAAATCGCAACCTTGAACCATGTAAAAAAACTTCAGACAATTATCTATCTGTATATGTATTTTTTGTAAAATAAAGTGGCCTGGTTGAATTAAAAATCGGTCGAAAGCAAAGTTGACGACAGTGCCAACATGTGATCTCCAACCTCAGTGCGGTCGTTGACGAGTCTGTTTCGCTGCAAAGACACTCGTTTCGCTCCCTCATAAGTCTACTTAGGCCAAGGGCCCTCCTGAAGCCACATCCGCAGTGTCTTCACCTCGCTCTCAGTTGCCAGCTTCTGCCACTCCTCAGGCTCAGACGCAGATGCACTCGAGAAGGTCTTCACAACTGGGAGGTTTAAGGATGCAGTCGGTGTCGGGATTGCGAGCGGGCCAAGGTTCCGCCTTCCAAGATGGGTACGTCATGCATGCCCCATCTTTCCTTGTTCATCCTGTCTAACGCGAATTTGCAGCAAATCCAATTAGTTTTGGTACGGTAAATGGCTCCGTGAACGATAAAACGACTGCCCCGTCCTCCTCACCGGCGCCTGCCCCACCTCTTGCTAAATCAGAGTCGCAGCCTGTACAGTTGTTCGGCTCAATCGAAGCAACGCAAAGCAGCATGCCGACGACAGCAAAGCCGTCTCTGGCATCCGCATCTTCCATCTCATCTGCTGCATCGTCATCTTCTGCAGTATCAACGGCGAACACGATGCCTGCCGCAGTGCCGCTCAAGCCTAAGGTCGATGTCTCTGCGTTCTTCCGTGGCGGCGGAAGCAGCGCAAAAACCTCTTCACCTGTAAATACTTCCTCTCCCGAGAGCATCGCTTCGCCGCCAAGGCGTTCGAACACCTTATCTCCTGCTGTGCTGCCCGCACAATCCCAAAATGCTCCTGGACCAGCTGGCCCCGGTATTCATCCTCACACCCACCCACATCAACAACCTCCGCAGCCATACCCGCAACCTTTTGTACCCGCAGCTTTGCGAAATCAAGGCGTTGGGAATGGCCTTCGCTCACCGTCTTTCCAGCGCGGCAAATAGACCATCCGTCAACAACGAACCGCCTGGTGCAAACGGAAACAGCATGCCTTTGCCTCGCCTTGCACCCCCGCAGAATCAACCGCACATCCAGCACCAGCACCAGCACCAACAGCAGCTTCCTTCTCCAATTCATGTCCGTGTGCAACGAAAAGCCGGACAATCTCCCTCCTCTTGAGGCTATCGGTCTCGGATCATCCGACCAATCGCATTCTATGGGACGGGGTGGCTCTTGACGCCGAGGTGTATCTGGTAGTATGGGCCGGCCATCTTCCACTGCTTCAAGGCAAGCATCGATTGCGCTTGGCATCGGTGCTTTGAACGACTTCGGTGGCAAACCTGGTTCAGGCTTTGCGATGGGCAACTTCTCTGCACCGAACAAACTGTCAAGTGAAGAGCGCTTCATGCGATCGACGTCGATGAGCGATGGGCCCGGTGGCCTTCCATTTGCAGGCGGGCACCCATCGCCTATTGTTCGCTCTTCCAGTCAGGGCGGTGCGGGCGCTTTGGGCAACAAGCGTACGCGTAACAAACGTGGCGACTCAACACGCAACGAGTCGAACCGTATCAGCGCCTCTGCCAATCAGTTCAACACGAATGCTGCTTCCTCCGTCGAACCTGGCGCACCGCTCGAGCAGTCTGCGAATCGCTGGGTCGCGGGGAGCGCGTCCAGGCGTGGGGCCTCGAATGACGCAGACTCACCTGAGATCGTGGACAAGAAGGTCCGTTCGCTGCTCAACAAGCTCACTATGGAGAAGTTTGAGTCTATCTTAAACCTGATCATTGCGTGGGCAAACAAGAGAGAGAGCAAGAAGGATGGGCGGACGCTTATTCAGGTCATCCGGCCTGTGTTCGAGAAGGCGACGGATGAGGCGGCTGGAGTAACCCTGTCTCCTCTCATGGTTTTCAACCAAAGAATGTGCCTCATTTCTCACGAAGACGAAATCTTCGGACCCAACGGCGCGGACGAGGATGAATTCGAGCTACCAGATGAAGTTGAGCCATTCCTCTCGGATAAGGATTTGGAGAACGAGAGCACTGCGGACGGTATTGCATTATGGCGGGCGCGGGCGCCTTACAGTCGCCGCTCGGGACACATGCACCGCGCGCAAGATGTACCATTGGTGAAGAATTGGTATTTGGAGCACAGCCTGTAAAGGTTCGCGTGTCGTACCAGAAGCTACCCAAGTGCTTTGTTCTCAACGAGCTGAAGACGAGGCCGGAGAAGCCGATGACGAAAAAGAACCTGTTCCGTCAGTTGAAGGCGGTGAAGTTTTTCCGGACCACAAAGCTGGACTGGGTGGAGGCTGGTTTGCAAGTGTGCAGGCAAGGATACAACATGCTGAACTTGCTCGTCCGTCGCAAGGTATGATCGTTGGGAAAGCTGCGTTACATCATTCTGACTTTCAATCCTTCTAGAACTTGAATTACCTTCATCTCGATTACAACATGAATCTGAAGCCAGTAAAGACGCTCACGACGAAGGAACGCAAAAAGTCTCGGCTTGGAAATGCATTCCATTTGTGCCGTGAAAGTCTTCGCCTCACGAAGCTCGTTGTCGATGTGCACGTCCAATTCCGGCTTGGCAATGTGGATGCCTTCCAACTGGCGGATGCATTGCAGTATATCTTCGCACATATCGGTGCGTTCAGCGGCATGTATCGTTACCAGTAAAAACTTATGCGTCAGGTCCGGATGTGCAAAGGTCTCAAGCATCTGATCTACTATCGGGACCTGTTGGTAAGGGCCCAGGCTGTGGGTTTGGGGCTCCAGGTTGGCGGGTGCGGCTCTTCTTCATGCGTGGAATTGTACCGCTGCCTGAGCACTGGCTCGGAAACTTGCTTGCGCGTCAGTTCGAGGGTCTCAACAGCGAGGGTCGCAAAGACGGTCACGAAACAGCGTGTCGAATTGCACTATGACTTGTAATTACGCGCTGCCGTGATGCACGATATTCTTGATATGATACCGGAGTTGATCAAGCAGAACAAGGTGAAGACTATCTTGCAGCACTTGTCGGAAGCGTGGCGCTGCCGCAAGGCAAACAGTATGTCGTTTGGTTGAATCTGGACTTTGCGTACTAAGCCTTATTCTACAGCTCCATGGAAGGTCCCGGGCATGCCGACTGCAATCGAGAACATCATCCTGCGGTACATCAAGAGCAAGGCGGATTGGTGGTGCTCGGTTGCACACTACAATCGTGAGTGTATCAGGCGCGGTGCGACTGTCGACAAGGCTGTGGTCAAGAAGAACTTGGGGCGTCTTACTTGACTGTACTTGAAAGCTAAGCAGGAACATCAGCATGGTTACCTCAAAGATGTCCTTACATTAGCGCTGAGGAGGCCGTTGCGATCTACACATCGACGGACCAGTGGCTTGAGAGTCGGAAATTTGCTCCCATCCCATTCCCGTAAGATTCAATTAACTACGTCTTTCAGTAACTCTCACTGATGTTTCCATACAGTCCCCTTTCGTACAAGCATGACGCGTACAGCGTCAAAGGTCGTCTTAACGAATCTCAGCGTGAGGAGCTTGCTCTCATTGAGCAAGTGTATGACAATCCACACGAATGTATGTTCTTTTTCTAATTGGTCGTAGGGTGTAGCTAATTGATTCGCGTGCTGGTCTGTCTAGGATCAAGCATCTCTTGCTCGTTTAACGAGCCTTCAAAGAGGCAGGCATCGAGTTCTTCGACACATATGACAAGCTCGCATATCTTGACCAATTCTTATCCTTCGAGGCTGACAAGTGCGGACACCGAACCTCCTCCCATTCTAGTGTACAAGTGGTGTCAGGGTATGAATAACTTGATGGATATCTGGGAGACGAGCGAGGGCGAATGCGTAGTGATGATGGAGACCGTACTTTCGAAGGTCTACGAAAAGATTGACCTGACCCTTCTCAACCGTCTGCTTCGTCTTATTCTCGATCATAGTCTTGCGGACTATATCACAGCGAATAATAACTGTGTTCTCACCTACAAAGATATGGCACATACGAACACATACGGGATGATCCGTGGTCTGCAGTTCTCTGTCTTTGTCTTGCAATACTGTGATCTTGTCCTCGAACTTCTCATCCTCGGCTTGCAATGCGCAAGTGAAATGGCAGGTCCCCCACAACTGCCCAACAATTCCCTGCAGTACCGTGATTCTGCGACCGAGACATGCCATTCAGTCCGTCTCTATTCTCGTTATGTTGATCGTTTGTATATTTTATTCCGCTTCACCGCCGAGGAATCACGCGACCTTATACAATGTTACCTCAACGCGAATCCTATTGTGTATAACAACAAGAGATGTTGGCCGCGGGATTGCCGTATGCGCCTGATCAAGCACGACGTCAATCTAGGTCGAGCTGTGTTCTGGAACGTGAAGCAGAGCCTGCCTCGTTCTTTGACAACGATTGAATGGGAAGATACATTTGTTAGTGTCTACTCCAAAAACGACCCTCAGTTACTCTTCTCAATGAGCGGCTTCGAGGTGTGCATTCTGCCGAAGATTCGGACGATGAGTGGAGAGCAGTTGTCGCTCAAGGACGGGGTGTGGAACTTGACCAACGAGCAGTTGAAGGAGCGTAGTGCACAAGCCTTCCTCCGCGTCTCCGACGAAGGTAAGAATATTAAAGCTTCCATGGAATATGTAATGCTGAAGAATTTCATAGGTGTTCAACAGTTAAACAACCGTATCCGCCAGGTCCTCATGAGCTCAGGCTCTACCAACTTTTCCAAGATTGTCAACAAATGGAACACTGCGATCATCGGTCTAATGACTTACTATCGAGAGGCCGTCATCCACACGAACGAGCTGCTTGATGCTTTGGTGAAGGCTGAGAACAAAATTCAGACCCGTGTCGAGATCGGCTTGAACAGTAAGATGCCTTCGCGTTTCCCTTCGGTCATCTTCTACACCCCCAAAGTAAACATCGCAACTCTTATGTATATCCGCAACGGCATGCCGGGTAAGCATGTCCATTTCGCTGTAGAGAAATGCGCTCAGCTGTTCATCCTTATCCAGATCCGCTCAAGGTCCATCTTCTCGAATTCCCAAACATTGTCATTAAATGAAGTGAGCTGCGATTGTCGTTCCAAGCATGTATGAAGATGGGGAAGTTTGGCGACCTCATTCTTGTAAGTATATCCGTCGTTAGAGGCTGGCCTGCTGCTCAACTTGTTCCGTAGTGCGCAATGCAACCCCAGATGGTGCTCTTCAACCTTTACGGTGTGAGTTATCTTTTTTTCGTACGAGGACGACCTTTTAATATTTCGCTATAGATGATTGGCTGAAGTCAATCTCAAGTTACATGGCATTTTCGCGTCTCATCCTCCTCCTGTGTGGTTTGCATGTAAACAATGAGAGGGCTAAGATCATCTTACGCCCTGAGAAGTCGACAATCACAGAGCCGCGCTTTGTCTGGCCAACGCTGTCTGAGGATGACTGGATTAAGGTTGAAGTGGCTTTGAAGGATCCCATGCTTGCTGTATGTTGTAGTACCTTGCTCTATTGCTTTGTATCCATCTGATCCATTCTTTAAAGGATTTTGGCAAGCGGAACAGCGTGAACATCGCTTCTCTGACAGCCAGCGAAATTCGCGACATTATTCTTGGCCAGGAGATTGCTGCACCGTCTGTGCAGCGTCAGAAAATGGCTGAGCTCGAGAAAAGCACGGAAGCTCGGGCACAAGTCACTACCGTTCAAACGTGAAGTTTCTTGACTGTCAGTATGTTGATCAAGCTCTTACGACATACATTTTTCACAACAAAACCACGAACATTCATGGTGATGCAATTCAGACTGTCACCAGTAAGTTTAATTGGAATGTCACTTGTTTGTCAATCTTCTGATGTTTGTCTCTTTCAGCGACCAACTATGAACAGCAGGTCTTTTCAAGCAAGTCTGACTGGCGCGTTCGTGCTATCTCGGCTACCCACCTTTCCCTTCGCCTACAGCACATATATGTGTTAAATGATGATGTGAAAGATGACGCATTGTCATTCACTTATGTCATACCCAAAAACATCCTACGGGCCTTTGTCATTGCTGCCGATCTGCGAACGCAAGTAGCAGCGTTCCTCTATGGCACCTCACCTCCGGACAATAAGCAGGTCAAGGAAATCAAGGCTGTCAAACAGCGTGGTAACAACAATTCAGTGGAGCTACCCTCGCAGCTGCCGAAGGATGATTTCCTCCTAAAGGACCTGGAACCATTAGGTTGGATCAAGATGCAAGCGCTGGAGTTGCCTCATCTGTCCCCGACCGACATAACACACAAGCTAAATTGATGGCAGACCATCCTGAATGGGGTCCGTCGTCTATTTGCATCATTTGCTCATTCACTCCCGATTCCGTGTCTCTCTCTGCACACTCGTTGACCATGCCGGGCTTCGAATGAGGTCGAAAGAATGCTGACACCTCAGCCAACCCCGCGGTAAGTATGCTTTGTCTTTCAATACAATCGTGTCTTGATGTAGCTCTCTTTAGGGCTTCAATCCTAATATGTCCGAGCGTGTTCAGTTGCTTCTGGCCAACTGTATATTAGGCATGACTCCCAAGGGCACTGTTTTGTCATCTTCCATGATGTGCTACCCCCCCACCCCTCCTCCTTTATGCTGCATGTTGTACATTAAATAATAGCATATAGAGCAATGACTGCTGTAGTTTTCCCTTCGCCATGAAGCTCATAATCACTATACTGTGATAGATACTTTTCTGCATTTGAAACTCTGCCAGTGGTTATACCATCATTATACCAGACCAGTCCAGACTTATCTATTATTCTACAAGTGAAGTGATTGTTACCACCATAAATCAGACCTTGCAATTTGTATTTTTTCAAGCATGGTGTACATTTTATAACAACCTCATGATCAATTATAATCTCATAATTATACAACTGCACAGCTACAACATTTGTTGACTCACTGATATGAGATTGTACATTAGTGTCAGCTATATAATCTATTTGACATTGTCTACATGTTACTGACATTGAACTAAAGTAATAGTTAAGCCATTGTTGAATAGAAGGGTATGTATTGATGTTTTTATATTGACTGCTAAATGAATACCATTCAGGAGCTGTGTTAAAGTCTTCTGTAAAACATGAAATAAATGAGGATAATAAAATACTTTGTTCAGACCTATTACATTGAATACACTGGCTTTGCTTATATATTATAGGTTCTTTTGCTTCTAGGCATTTCTGCATAACAGAGGCTACAGCTGTTAATTTATGACCTAATGGAAATTGATGTCTGTTCTGGTTGAAAAGCTTGTGACAAATGGCATCTCTTTCTTCTTCAAAGCTGCTTATTGAATTTGTTACCCTTTGAAAATGATCATGCAAATTAATTTGATACTGTGAATATATATTATACCACCTCTCATAGTCTTCTATGTATAAATTGAATAAAATAGGCAATACAGAGTCATAAGCATAACTATAACTTACTGAATCCCATCTTAGTCCTAAAGGTGATGAGCTTGTAATGTTTTGATTATATTCACTTGCTTTATGTCGCTTGCTTGGAGTATTTAAGGTAGAGCTTTCATTATCATTGTCACTATTTCTTTTCTCTAAATATGATGTACTGGCTAATGTGTCACTGGATATCTTAGTTTTATTATTTGGCATTATTTCTTCATCTTTTTTATCTACTCTCTGCTCATTCATCTCAGTTATATTATGCTTTTACATGGCATGAATTCCATTGACTATATTTGTTATCTGAAGAAACTTGAGGTAGTGGGCCATTAGGATGGCAAGCTACGATTACTGTTTACTGAATACTAAATAATTCACTAATGAGGATAATGTTTTAGTATAATTTGTAAGCTTTAGTCCTCTCATATAAAATGAAAGACACAGAAAACAGTAATTGTAGCTTGCCATCCCAATGGCCCACTACCTCAAGTCAAGATATGTGTCTGTAATCTTCTCAATGGGTTCGATGTTGTAGCAAAGGGTCCAGGTACACTGTGAGCGACGGAGTTTTGATATTCGCGGCGACGTTGATGGTTTCTTTAAGACGCGGCACACCAAGCGTGACGTTTTAACTCGAAACACTAGTGTAATGGAAGGTATTTAGTGTCATCTGCGTCGTCGGCTCACCGATCGACTGGGCAGCGAGTGTGCCGCACGTCTCGCCCGGATGAGCGGCCGACTGGTTGAACTTCGTCTCCACCTCGCCCAAGATCCAGTCAAACACTTCTCTGTTGAGATGTACTCCTCTAGGACTGGATGCGCAGCGAAAGTTGCCCGAAGGTGCATGCGGAATGCAACAGAAGCGTTCTCGGCAGCCTCCTGTATTTAAAGATCATCACAGCGCACAACGATGAGGCGGTCTGCCAGCTGCTGCACCTGCTCAATGATGTAAACCGGCTCCAGATCGCTCGGCTTTCTGCGGTCGATATGGAAAATCTGCGTTGCGTCCTACACGATGCGGTTCAGGTTGACAGGAAGATAGTGGGCAGTGGAATTGTCACGGAGCAGGAAAATGAATTCACGGAGCAATTTACGATCCTCATGAAGACGGTCATGTTCCTCGTCGAGTTTTTTTTTTTGCTGGAGCTCGAGGGATGAGTCATCGATACCGACTTGCAAAACACCAGAAAGGAACTTGCGAACGTTGATACCGAACGTTTTGACCATTTGCCGTTCGTTTGCCGTTCAATAAAAGCACCGTCCATACCATCCTCGCCATACACGAATTAGGACAGGTCAACCAGAAAGTCTCGTACAGTCCCGTCGTAGCAGACAGCCACGTCTTCGAGTGCCCTTACAACTTGAAGTCGACGCTGAATGTAACCAGTCTCGGCCGTCTTGACAGCGGTATCGATCAAACCTTCGCGACCAGCCATAGTGTGGAAGAAAACCTCTTGCGAAGTTAATCCACGAAGATACGAGTTCTCAATGAAACCGCGCGCCTCTGGGCTGAAGTCGTCCTTCGTAAAGTGAGGTAGTGTGCGATGTCTGAAGCCAAACGGGATTCGCTTCCCTTCAACGGACTGCTGACCAGCACAGACGGACATCTACGAGATATTAATGAACGAACCCTTCGAACCCGCGACAACCATCTGTTCGACATTGTTGTCCTCCTTCAGGTTCTTCTCTGCGTATTGATCGGAGTGGTCACGCGCCAAGTTGAGCTCGCCTTCGACTCGACTCTCGAACGACTCGCGAATAGTCATACCTGGTGCAGCTTTCAGACGGTCGTCAGATGCATCTTCAATGGCCTGCACGACATTCTGCTTCCGCATCTTGATCTGCTCCGTGATGTACGCCATTGTCTTCCTATCCGCGACCGTATCACCAATGCCTATACTGAATCCATTGCATCTGCCGGAGACCAGTGAACAGCGTACGAGTCGCTTCGGGACCATTTTCGCGGAAGACAACGTGGATAAGACAGCCTTGCGACGCTCCAACTGTCTTTTTCTCCATGATACCAAAGATGATCTCGCCGTTTTCAATGAGCATGCCATCGTCGAAAACGGGGCTCGAAGATTTCGGATCAGGTGAGCGATATATGTTCATTCCGCAAGGAATCGTCATGGTAATAATTTGTTTGCCGTCCATGATAGCTTCGGCTTCAAGATCGCCGGCGTCGGAATCGCGCCGTCCCAGTCCGGCACCCAGAGCGGGATGTTTTGCACCTCCACCCAGTCGAGGAAGCTATCCCACAGAGTGAATTTCCGGACACCGCACGACGTGTCCTGTACGATGCCCATAACAGGTTTGTTCGCCTGCGGCGAGATGATCTGCTTCGCAACCCATGCAATTTGACTGAACTCGGCTCTCGTCTCTTCGTTCTGAGGAATGCTAGACGGAGCTGAGAAAGATATGTAAAGCTAATCTTATAAGTGACATACTGCATGTTCATGTCATCGCCATCGAAATCGGCGTTATACGGTGGAGTGACGGAAAGATTCAGACGAAAGGCTAAGATACACTAATGAGCGACCATACAATGAATTAAAGGTGGATAAACACGTACTAGAGTAAGGCATAAGTCGCACGCGATGCCTCGCCGGAGAAGGCTTCTTCTCATCAACTGCAGGGGACATCTTCGTCGCTGTCTTTTTCCCTCCAGCTGTTGCCACAGATGCAGCTGATCGAATTGAATTCGCCGACAGTAACTTTCGAATGACGGGCGTCTTGTTCGCTGTTGTTTTCGTAGATACTGTAGTAATGGGCGACACCTTCCGTGTGCGCGACGCTGCGTTTTTCGTACAAATTGGCGCCGCACAAGTTTCAGAGACGCGACGCGGCCGTCCTTTCGGTAGCGCCGGCGCCGGCGTTTTAGGATATCTTGAGGTTCCGGTGCTGCGCATCGAGGTCGCTGACGTGGTCGAGACTTTCCTCGACCGAGTAACAGAGTCGCGCGGAGTCATATTCTCGCGAGGCGTTTTGAATGTAGATCGCGTATTGAAGCCCCGCTCCTGCTGCTGGACATTGACACATTCGAGAACGAGGATGTCGGTCGCGAGGGCGGATGAGGTGGACAGGATAGCGAAAGCGGTGTCCAAATCATATGAACGGTTGCTGAAGCTGAGCGTGCTGGTGTATAAGTATCCTAAGGTAAAGTGCAGTGCTGGAGGAGTGAAGGGAGGCGAGGGAAGGCGAAGGGTCGTGAGCTCGCCGGGGGCAGGGGTATTCTTGAGACCATAGGTGATAGTTGATCGTAGAAATACAGCGCACGCGTTACAATAACGAATCAATGCGAGCAGAAGACGGCGGTTGTCTCTTCTTCATTGGAAGGAGCACCTATTGTTGGCATATCGCTGTGTAGTTCAATGCGAACGTCAGAATACAGACGAGACCTCCACATGAACACAAGGTCCTTCCGAAGCTTCTCGACGCGTGCCTCTTCCAATTCGGCGTCGCCTTCCGGGCCCTTCTCATTCGCATCGAACAAAAACTCAAATGCATCCCCAAATCCTTTTCCTGTGAAGAGATACTCGAGCTCGTTGGTGAATAACGCGGGATTATGGTTGAGAGATATGCGTGTGAGGGAGCTGATTACAGAGGACGCAGGGGAGATAGGCCGGAATTGGGAAGGTGAAGTGGAGCACATGGAGGCCGGGTAGGAGAACCCAACTCCAAGGTTGAAAGAGAGTGCAGATGGCATCGGCGTTGGAAGAGACGGTGTCGGAGAGGCAGTGAATGGAAGTGGGGACGCGATAGGTGCCGGGCGGAACGAGAAAGAGCGCGCCTGGGAGCTGGGTAGTGCACGAGCATAAACGATAGCTAGTGTCTGTTTGTCTCAAGGACAGGTGGTAGGTTCTGCGCTCGTGCTCACCTTTATGTCCTCAAACCTCCGAGCCCGTGTTGCTGCCTTCGTCCATCGCGTCCTCATCCAGTAGATCCCAGATGACGTCTGGGAAGCGATCTTTCGTGCGATGAAAGAGCGATTGGAGGTCCTCTTGCCATGCTGTCATTGACCTCTTCGTTGCCTCGAGCAGTGCGGGTGGGCAGGCAGGCAGCTGTGACGGGATGGCTACCATGAGAAGCAGTGATGTAGTGTGATTAAGAAAAAAGCAGAGAAAGCCCAAGAGGAAAGTGAAGGAGACAAGTCAGCTCAGGTGTGCCTCCGCTGACGATCACATGGGGGAGCAAATTAAAGCGAGAGTCTTTGCTGCAGCGAAACAGACTTGTCGACGACAGGCCCCCCGCTGGATGGAGATCACTTAACCTCTTACTCCCATCATCCTCACCGTGGGAAAGTTGCTCTGAGACCTTGTCCCGTCGACGACGAGCGATCCCTCCATGCATCAACGCAGAACCCTCATCCGTTTTAACCGCGTACTCGACCGCATCCTTTCTGCGGTCTTGTCTCTCCGATCGTCGTTGTCGATGCCTCTGTGTCGACCCATCATTTTTCATCACGCCCCGCCCTGTCGCCGTCGCCACAGACGGGCCCATTCATCGCCATCCTCACCCACGCCCCCTGCCGTCGTCGAGAAACCTGTAGTCATGTCCTCGCCAGCCTCGTCTGTCGAGATTATCACATCACTGGGGGTCACTCAGGCTCCACCCCCCACCCTCCCCAAACATGCTCACCTCGTTTACTCATCAGCTGAATGGAACCGACAAATCGCCATCACGTCCACTCTCAACCCCCAGGCCCCGTCTTTTCAGCCTGCTGAGGCGCTTGAGACCGAACTCGCATTTTACGCTCGCTGCCCGCTGGCCATTTCCGCTTTGATTTATGACGCCGTGAACGATATTACGTATTCACGCCTCCCCCCTTTTTTTGAAGAAGTGAATCCATATGATTTCCTCTATGATAATCTTTTTGAAACAGAGGATATTATCTCTCTTTTCCCTCTTGAATGGTACTTACACTTAACGCGTCCTCCTATACGTCGCCGCTATTTACATAGCTCTTAAACTTTACGCACCTCGACATGGGCATTACCGCATTAACTCTATTTTTTTTTCCTTTTTTTTTCCTTTTTCTTCGTTCCTAGTAGTGTGAATAGTGCAGAGTAGTGCAAAGTTATAAAATGGAGATCACATGTTGGCACTGTTGTCAACTCTGCTTTCGACCAATTTTTAATTCAACCGGGCCACTTTATTTTACCAAAAATACATAGACAGATAGAGAATTGTGTGAAGTTTTTTTACATGCTTCAAGTGTGCAATTTGGATGGTTGAATAAAATTAAATATGCCAATGAAGAAAGTGAGCACTGTACAGCCACAAAAGCAGTGAACGACTTCATCGCCACTGCTCAATTTAGCAGAAATGGGATCCAAAATTAACATATATGGTACAGTGTTTAACACCTCCTTGGGACAGTATACCTCCTTGGGACATATTGCATTTTCTCCATCAATTCTTAAGCAATCCGTCTGAAAATAATTCTGCATGCAGCCTTTAATGTCTGTTACCTATGTCTGTAATATGAAGCCAGTTGGTGCATAGAAAAAAAAATATGGGTCATTGAGTGCCAAAAATTGACTATCTTATGTCCTGCTCTTTCAGGGATTTGCTAATTTTAAAATTTCAGACAGTAATTTTACTCAACAAATTAGGTCTGGGTATTATAGGACATATAGAGAGCAACCATGTTAATTTTTTGAGCTTTGAAAGTTGGTTTAGATGTTCTGTTGCAGCAAAGAGTCTAGGAGGCTTTGAAAGCGTGACAGAGGATTTTTGCCACGTTGATCAATGTGATTATGTCATCATTTCTTTGTGCCGCACAATCCATGTCAATTTTATTCTCAAAAGTCTTAATCTCTCTTTGTCCAAAGCACAAAATTAGAAGCAACAAAGAGTTCAATCCTTGATGGCGGTATACACTTGATGAACTTGTCAAGGCATTGGGTGGGGTGCTGAACGGTCTCCTGGAGCTCCTGCTTGACCTTGCCGAGACCACCGATGTCGTCCCACTTGACGGTGGGCACCTCGGCGACCGTCTCGCGGAGTGCTGACGGGTTGGACGAACCAAGAGCGAAGCGGAAGTTTTCCATCGTCACACCGAGTGCGTCGAGTACCTCGGCATCAATAGTATCCTCGTCGAGGTCGATGAGTTCCATCTTCTCCCGAATTTGCTGCATAGCGGCTTCCGAGCAGAGTGGGGCGATATCAGAGCCGACGTAGCTGTGAGTGTCGGCGGCAATATTGAAGCAATATTAAGTATGTAGTGTTAGAAAGATGGCAATAATAAGTATATACCTGCTCGAGATCGACATCGTCGGCCAATTTCATGTTCTTCGTGTGAATACGAAGAATCTCGAGACGCCCAGTAGGATCAGGAATACCGATGTCTACTTCGCGATCGAAGCGTCCGAAGCGACGAAGTGCAGGGTCAATTGTGTTGGGCCGGTTCGTTGCGGCCATGACCACGACGTTCGACCGTGCCTTCAGGCCGTCCATGAGCGTAAGGAGTTGCGAGACAACATGGCGTTCGACTTCGCCATTGGTCTTTGGAAAAAAAAAAAATGTCAAGTCTGCATATCCGGCAACATTAAATATTCACCTTTTCACGCTTGGAAGCGATCGAGTCAATTTCATCAATGAAGATGATTGCATGTGAATTCTTCTCGGCCTCCTCGAATGCCTTACAGAGGTTGCTTTCAGATTCACCAGCTATCTTACTCATGATCTCCGGGCTGTTGATCAAGAAGAAGAATGCGCCGGTCTCGTTCGCCACCGCACGCGCCATGAGAGTCCTACCGGTACCGGGAGGACCATACATGAGGATACAACGAGGCTTGATACCGATGGACTTGAAGAGTTGTGGATGGCGAAGAGGGAGCTCAACGAGCTCGCGGACCTGCGCCATCTGCTTCCGGCAACCACCAATGTCGTCGTAGCCGACATCGTTGAGGCTTGATTTCTCGTCTTCACACTTCACCGAGTCACCCTCTATCACGAAGCGGTCAACTCTATAAATTTCCACCTATACAATAGATATGCATACCAGTGTGGATGACGGTATCTTGAGCAACAATGCAGTACTCTGCGGGATTGGTCTCTATAACCTTGAATTTACCCTCACGCATGCCACCGTGGACCTTGAGTGGGTCACCCTTGTGCAGCAGGCGGTACGCCTCGAGGAAGTACAGCTTGAGATAGTCAGGGAAGGACGTGAACACGTTTTCCGTACTGGATAACAGGCAGCGGCGAGACATGAACAAGGTCGGCGAGCTTGACGCGCAGATTGTTGCACGCAATCTTGTTCATCTGAATCTTGCCTTCTTTGACCGAGCCATCCTCGCTTACGAGGAAGATGAGTACGGTGTCTCTCCACTTCTTTCCCCTGTTATTTCGCTGTTAGATAATGTGGCGCGTATAATGCAAAAGGAGCCTACCTGACGAGGACGGTGTAGCCACGAAAGAGGCTGAGCTTCTCCATCGGCGCGGGGTGGAACATGCACAGTGCACACTAAACGTATACATCGTTCAGCTCCCAGAATGACAGTGATAGCATACGTGTAAAACACATTCACCTGAGTTATCGCTGTTGGTTGTATCATTGACAAGCGTGAACGAAGGCTTGATGTCGAACTGACTCCTGTGTATGCATTAACGTGACAATGTCACATGGTGTCCCAAGGAGATATAATTGTGACAAACAACCACTGATTTTCTTTGGCTCATATCTCTTTAATTATTTGAGAAGAAAATTTATACTCTCAATGTTTGTGTAGCACCTTTCATCTAGTTCTATTCCATATTTTTTAAATATAGAAAATGTTGTGTTTAGAGCATGCAGGAGGCAACCTCTGAACGTGTCCCAAGGAGGTGTCAATGACTGTATGCCATCAGCTTATAAAAGCTGACAAAAACCCAAATCGGGCTCCAAAAATTGGCCCACATTAAAAGACGATACTTTGTAAACTCAGTAATCGTAACTATATGCAAAAATCATACCCCTTTCCTCTCATCCCGTAATTTTTTTTTCTCACCTGTAAATTAGGTTCACATGTATGGCAATCCTGTGCATAAGTTTGGTGTCATTCTGTGCACTATTTGTGGTGTAATGGGGATGTTTCTGTTCTTTGGACACCTGCTCTCACCCAGGTTTGGACAGTCCATTTCATACAGCTCTGCCAATTTGACAGGTAAAAATACAAAACTTCTTGCACTACATAGACAATCCTATCTACTACAGTCTGGGTTATTTGGGGGCCCCTCCGCCTTGATTTGACACTGTAGTGGTAATTTATTTTCAACCTGCATGCTGTAGCACCATGTGCCACCTGCACATCTGAAGTATAGAAGTTGGGAACAATGTGTTGCTTCATAAGTACTACTCCATCTCAAGAAGAGATGGCCACAGATATCTCACCGGCATACCAGGTGAGCGTATCTGCGATGCAGGACCACTAGTAGATACACAAGTGTATGTTCATGCAAACAGACTCAAAGACGTCCTTTCAGATCCAGAACAGCAACAGCTGGCAGCCTCTTCTTGGTCAAGAGCAAGGCATAACCATTGTCACCCACAGTCTAGACAGAAGAGCAGATGGCTTTGCTGAAGAGAGGTTGGCATGCTACAATGGTCAGCGGTATATGCAGATTAGGGGTTGGCACGTGAACACATTCACCACAAAAACACCCTTCTCTCCCACCACGATGACACATGGCAATGCCCTCTCAAACAATGTGCAATCCATTCTCTTCAAGCTGCACCAATCCAATGAGTTCACCATGGACCATCTTTCTGCATTGATGGACGTCAATCGTCAAACAATCTATCAGATCATAAAAGACTGGGAGGCTACTGGGGGTGTCGAGAGAGATGGAAAGAGAACTGGCCAGCCAAGGCTGTTGGACTATCTGGATGTACAGGTGAGGTGTAGTGTGCCAGTACTGACAGACATTGATCATCAGGATTCCATTTGCCACCAGTATCTCCTCAGTTCAGTTGATCAACGCAGGGACCTATTCCTTGATGAGCTGAGGCAGAAGCTCGGCACATCTTCTGGTAAATACATTTCAGACTCTATGATATGGAGGACACTGGAACAGGCTGGATTCACTATGAAAAGGGTATTGTCTTTTGTTTTCAACTAGTCAAGCCCAAATCCAACCTGGTCAAAGATTTCAAAGAAGGCACACGAATGTAGCAAGACTGTATGAATACAATATCATCTCAAAATCAGTGAGAAATACAAAGCTGAACAGCTTGTGTTCATTGATGAAAGTGCTTGCAAACATCGCACTTTCTTGAGAAAAAAGGCATGGGCTTTACACAGGCATCAAGCCAGCCACAAACAGTTTTTCACCAGGGGAAAGAGGTATGCATAGTCCCGTCATACCTCAGGGTGTCATATGTCAAACTTCCTCCAGGTATTCAATCCTTCCAGCAATCTCTCTTGATGGAATGCTCAACTGCATCATCTTGGAAGGCTCATTCAATACAGAATCCTTTACTGCTTTCATTGCACATCTCCTCAATCATATGGAACCTTTTCCAGGACCAAACTCAGTCATTGTCATGGACAATTATGCTATCCACAAGTCAAATGAAATTCACGAGTTGATCAAATCCAGGTGCAGTGCTTTTTCCTCCTGTGCATTGCTCCAGCACTGATGCATTCTGTAATCGTGTGTCTAGCAGCATGAAGCTTGAATTCCTTCCTGCATACTCTCCAGATTTCAATCCAATTGAATTGGCCTTCTCACTACTCAAAACTCGACTTCAATGACTTGCCCTGCCGGAAGAAGGAGGAGATGTTGTGGTGTATGCATGGCTTTACGGAGAGATTATGTTGATTAGTGCAAATGACTGTTGAGCCTTCTACCAACACTGCGGGTATGTCCGCTGGCCCTGGTGCATAGCTACCCTCAATTCTCAAGTGAAATCCTCTGACAACATGCTCAGGTGAAAGTCACATGGACAGAAATAGCTTTCAATTATCAACAAATCTATGTCATTTTTGAGTGTAGTTCTCTATTGACATGCTTTGATAGTAATGATTAGGAGTGATCATTTAGCTATGAGAATTGATGATGAGGTTATAAACTTGGTCCGCATAGCAATGAAGACGATTGACAAGGCCAAGGTTGACAACTAATTTATCCTTCTCTGCTATTTTCCATATGTTGTCCTTGAACAGCCCTTGGATATCATTCAGGTGAACTAGACCTCGCTCTTTGAATGACTGCCTAAAAATCCAATAGTTAGGGCAGGGAGCTTGGCCCTGTTCCATATCCTCGTGCAGAGAGTCCAGCCACTTGCTAATAGATGGGAACTTTCAAGGCTGCCTTTGACTGATCACGTTGTTGCCAAACATAGTCTACATCATGAGAGGATTCTGCATCATGAGAGGGTGCTGCATCATGGCTTGCAGCTGCATGGTTGAGGGGTGGTTGATCACAGGAGGTTCATGCAACATAGGATCAGGTGGAGCTGCATGAGTATAAACTTCTGTGTTCCTCTCAGCTGCTCTTGCGGCTGAGTACAACTTGTGCATCTTTCTATCTAGAAGTTTAAGAGCCTCAGGTGGATCGGTGTAGGTCACTCCTGGCATGTTTCAGTGCTTAGAAATAACAATAGACATTTTGAGTGAGATATATAGACTTGTGTGCAAAATGACAATTTAAGACTCACAAGAAGTTTCGTGTGCTCAGCAACATCCTCCATAGTGTATGTGACATGCTCCTGCATACCTTTCAGCATTATGCACAGTTTACCACTGTGCTCATCACATGTGAAGCTCGCTACAATCTTGCATGTGATTTCCTCAATCTCATTATCATATGTGCTCTTCACATTATTGAGTGGCACTGCTGTTGGCTTAGCTTTTGCCAGAGTCTTTTTGCCCCTTTTGCCCTGCACATTAGAATCCTATCCAGCCAGAATATCTGAGTTGAAATAGCTGGCGATGAAACACAATTGAACAAATCTTTGGAAGATCTCTGATGATGATCTTTGGATCACTTTTGGATTTCATCTTTTTAGCCACTTGCTCCTTGTGGTGTTTGCAGACCTCCATGAAGACCTTATCCAATGCACTCTGATTATCTAGATACTCCAGAAGGTATTTGTTCAGGCCTTCTTTGATACACCATGGGCCCTCAACTCCAAGACACGTGATGATGCAGGAGCCCCCTGTCACATTTGCAACCTCGACCAACAAATCATTTAATAGCATGTTGGAGCACAAGATCAGTGTTAGGATCACAGTTTCCTATCAGGATTTATCCGGGCGTAGGTTACCAGACTAATACCATGTCTGCAGGCACGTGACTAGCCCTTCATTGCAAAACAATTGCTGCCTATCTCTCCACCTCACTCTGAGGGATGTCAGTGGCCTTGTGCTGCATCTGTCATCTCCGCCAGAGACGAATGCTCAGGTTCCAGGTGTTCAGAGCAGTTATCAGAAGTAGCAAGAGGACGATGTGTATTCATTCCATCTTAAGTGTAGTGCAAAGTACAAGAGTAAGGTGTATAGTAGATGAGGATACAAAGAGAAGAAAGAATTGGGGAGTGTCTACTCTTTGTGGGGTTTAAATAGCTATGTCGTCCTTGATTGCCTATGTTTACTATCTATTCATTCTGGGTAACTGGTCCATGTGCGCATGGTCTGTGCACTTGCTGACTGACCGCCTAGCTGCATATTAGTAAGCAGTGGGGCTTGCTTACTGATGCGCAGCAGTCCTTGTCCAATCATCTCCTTGCTTTATCAGCGAGATGCTATTGCATGCTATGGTATGCTCGAATGTGCTCCCAGTCTGCATTGCTATTAGTTGCCTTGTTACATGGCTGACTGATGCTGTGTTCATTGTCAGGTGCCTTCAGAAGAAGGTACATCATTCCTCCATGGCATCGGGTTCTGTTGTGAAGTGTCCAGCATATGTCGGAGTGCTTGCTTGTGTTACTTGCACATTGAACGTCAGTGGCCTTGGTATCCCTGTTGGTATCATTGGGATGATAGCTTGGGCTATTGGGTGCTCAGGTATCAGAGCTCTCCAGACTGGTCCTGTACTTGTCATTAAGGCCTCCATTATGATTGCTGGGCTTGGTAAGAAGTTGTATATTCCTTGGGCATATTGGATTGCTATGACCGTTGCTCCATGAGTTGGGTAGGTCATCAACTGTACCATTCCTATGTGTTGCCTAGTAGTTGTGTGTTGCCACACATTCTTGGCTAGTGTTCCTACCACAGTTTCCATATGTGGTCTCACATTGTGTGGTACTTCCATCCTGAGCAAGGTGAGGGTGTTCCTACACTCTGAGTGTGGATCCTTGTTGTATTGTATTTGCAGTCTATACTTGACTGTCTGTCCATCCTCTGCTGGAGTCTTTGCCATCATTGTTAAGGTCATAAGGTTCTGATGGGTGGGGCTCCATCGGTACTCCATGAACATATCCAATGTGTTGGTGTTTGTTGCTTGCAGTGTGTAGTCTACCATTTGTCCATATCAGTAGACCATCATGAATTGGATTGTCTCGTGTAGTTGCTGTGCTTGTCTGCACTTGAGGCATTCTGCCTGTCTGACTTGTCTGTCGTTGAACAGTGCCTTGCTCCTGGCCTGTTTCAGATACTCCTGTGGATTCTGCATGATCGGTTGCAGGTGTCAATCTTGCTATATCCAGGATGTCGATCTGTCGATCTGTGATCTGCATTATAAGCAATTCTTTCAATCAGCTCCCATCTGCCAATGCCATCCAAAACCAAGACCTTTACTTCAATCACATCTCTGTCTGCCCTATCTGTGACTGGTGTTGACGTAACCATCTCTTGTGCCTTGGCTGTTCCAAGGGAAGCAATACTCCAGTTGGCAGGGCCATCTGATATATGTTAGGCAGAAGTCTGGGTGGAACTCAGACTAGGCAACCTCAACGTGTGGCACCTGATGGTGATGCGGACATTGTCTGGGATGGGCTGTATCTCGAACGCGAAGTTCGGGCAGCGGGTTTACTCAGACTGGACAATGTGGAGGTAAGAGGATTAATATAAGTCTAACTAATACAAGGGGGGCGGGTCTCACCTGGATGACGTGGAGGTAAGAGGAAAAGCAGAACAGGGGGCTTCTGTGATTCCACCTTCCTCTATATAGTGTCATCTGTGGGATTGTATTATCTAAGTACTGTATAGTTTACGTAACTAGGAATGGAACAAATGAAGGTTGGGTCGTACTAAGTGAGTGTGGGAATGATCGTGTATGACATAAGCATGGGAAATGATTATGAAAGAAGGTTAAATATAATGGAAAGGAGCGATTAAAAGAAAAGAAATGGTAAAAAGGAAAATAAAAGAAAAGGTGAAAGTTCAAGTCCTAACATTATCCCCCCCTCAAGGTTGGGCGTCCCAACCAACCAAGATCGAGGTCGTCTGGTTCGGTGTCGACGAAGCGTGGGCGAAGTCGTTGGTGAGGAATGTCGAGTTTTCGAGGGGCACCGGGGTGTTTTTGATAGAATTCAGTGATCGCCTCCTTTGCATTCTTGCCAAAGTCCATCTCGGGCTGCCAAGTCGGTTCGTTGTAGCCAACCCACTTGATGAGGTACTGTAGCTTCCCTCGGTGCAGACGCGAGTCTAGAACCTCCTTGATCTCGTACTCCTCCTCATTGTCGACGATGTCAGGCAGTGGTGGTAGTGGTTGTCTTTGGCTCTTGAAGGATGGTTCAATGGCGGGCTTTAGCAGGGCCTCGTTGAAGACCGGGTGGACCTTTTTCCATTGCTTGGGGAGCTTGAGCTTGTACGCGCTAGCTCCTACCTTGTCGACAATCTCGAAGGGACCATACCACTTGTCAGCTAGTTTCTTCATCGGCGAATCTGTGCTGATGTTTCGCCCATCGAGGAAAACCTTGTCTCCAGCTTTGTATTCCACTGAAGTCCCTGCTGTCCAGTCATGGTAGCATTTCATGTCGTCCGCCGCCTTGACCAAGTTGTCCTTCGCAATGTGATGAGTCTCCTTGATGTGCTTTGCGAATTCTTCCGCCAACATGTTAGCAGATGAGGTTTGTGTTGTGTCAAAGCTTAAGGGGTGACGTCCTGTGTTCGCATAGAAGGGGGACATCTTTGTCGCCGAGTGTTTGCGGTTGTTGTATGCGAACTCCGCAAGGGGGAGCCAGTCCTTCCAGCCCAATTGACAATGGTTAACGAAGAGTCGAAGGTACTGTTCGAGCTCCTGGTTAACACATTCCGTTTGACCATCCATCTGTGGGTGATATGCCGTCGATGGGTTGCCTTCAATGTGTAGGAGTTTGTATAGTTCCTTCATCATCGAAGCGTCAAACTGCGTGCCTCAGTCATGGATGATCTTCTTCGGCAAGCCGTGGAGGCGGAAGACGTAGTCGCAGTACAGCTGGGCCATGCCTTCCGCTGACAACTTCGTCATCATTGGGATTGTGTGCATCTGTTTCGAGAACCTATCAACGAAGATGCAGATCGTGTTATGTCCCTTGGAGTCTGGGAGCTCTCCGATGAGGTCGACCGTGATGATTTCCCAGGGGCCTTCGGGGACTGCGTTTGGGTGGAGTGGTCTTGACCTCAACGCCCTCAGAGCCTTTGTTCATTGACAGTGATCACACCCTCGGACATACACCCAGACGTCGGAGAACATCGACGTCCACCAGAAGTCTCGCTGGACGAGCTCCACTGTTTTCGACGCTCCCGGATGTCCAGCCAGTACCGAGTCATGACGTTCCCGCAATACGGCTTCCTTCATCGTCGATGGCACGTATACCTTGCCCTTCATCCGCCACAACCTGGCGACTTCCGTCATACCCATCGGCCTTTCCAACTCGTCCTGCGCCCTCTGCGCATCACCCACTTGTTCCAACACCTCATCACACAACGTTCACACCACCCCATGGTTCAACCACTTCTCCTTGATGAACACGATGCTCTCGTTGTCATCCTTGCCTTGGTCGTACCCAGCCTTGCATGACAGCAGGTCGGCTTTGCCCATCGTCTTCCCCGACTTGTGTTCAAGGTGGAAGTCAAATTCTTCGAGTTCGGTCCACCAGTGAGCTTGACAATAGCTCAGCTTCTGTGCCAACTTGAAGTAGGTGAGGTTTGCGTGGTCGGACCAGATCTCAATCTTGTGACAGGCACCAAGGAGGTATTGTCGCCATTCCTTGAGTGCCGAAACTATCGCGAGCATCTCCTTGTCGTAGATCTTGTAGTTTCGTTCCACGGGCAGGAGTGCCTCTGACCTGTAGGCAACCACCCTCCACTTGCCTTCCTGCTTCTGCAACAACACGCCACCAAGTGCAAAGTTCAACAAGTCTGCCTCGATGTGGAAAGGGCCCTCATCATTGGCGATGGCCAGGACTGGAGGTGAGCAGAGACGTTGTCTCAGCTCCTCGAACACCTCCTGCTGTTCGGTCTCCCATACCCAGTCCTTCTTGCCCATCAGCAATGTCAGCGGGTGGACTACCTTGCTGTAATCCTTGATGAACTGTCGCAGCCAGTTGCCCATGCCAAGGAATTGTTGCAGCTGTTTGAGGTTTCGTGGAACTGGCCAGTCTGCGATCGCCTCTGTCTTTGCTGGGTCAGCCCTGATTTTGCCATTGCCGACAATGTGGCCGAGGTATTTCACGGTCTTGGTGTCAAACTCGCATTTTTCTGGCTTCAGGCACAGGCCGTTCTCTTGCAAGATCTGAAGGATGCGCCTTGACGTCTCAATATGTTCCTCAAGAGTTTGTGAGAGAATGAGGATGTCGTTGAGGTAGACAATGATCAGGTTGTCGTAGATCAGTCCCTTGAAGATGTGGTTGATGAAAGCTTGGAACGTCGCCGGTGCATTGCAAAGACCAAAGAACATGACCGTCGGTTCAAAGAGACCCATATTTGTGCGAAAGGCTGCCTTCCACTCATCGCCCTCACAGATCCGGACGTTGTAGTATCCCCATCGGAGGTCAAGTTTGGTGATGAACTTTGCCTTCTTGACCTTGTTGACAAGTTCATCGATGAGGGGGAGAGGATACTTGTTCTTGATCATACCGTCGTTGAGTTTGCGGTAGTCCTGAATCGGGCGTAGGGACTTGTCGGCCTTCTTGATGAAAAAGAAAGGCGACGCCATTGGCGAGATCGACTTTTGTATGCGGCCTGACTTCAGGTTCTCTTCGAGGAAGTCCTTTAGCGACTGCTGTTCCGTCGGTGTCAGCAAATAGATCTTGCAGTCGCTAGGCTTGAAGTCAGGTTTCAAGTTGATGACATGGTCCCAGGGGCGGTGTTCCAGTAGCTTCTCAAATCCCTTCTCCAAGAAGACATCGGCGTAGTCATTGAGATATGCAGGCCAGGACGCCTTGTCCATTCGCACTTCTCTCACCCTCCTCATCTCTTCCACAGTTTCCTTTTGGATCATGCACTCTTCTGGGCAGCAGGTGAATTCAATCGAACCTGCTTTCCAATCGACTTCTGGGTTGTGATGTTGAAGCCAGTCATAGCCAAGAAAGATGTTCAACAATGCCAGGGACGTCACTGCAAGGACGATCCTTTCCTTGTGATGTCCAATCATTAGCTTGACGTCGATGTATTTCTCGATCAAGCCGGCCTCATTGTGTGTGCCATCTGCATTGAGTACCGCAAGGGGTCTGATGTAGCGTCTGGTCTCCAACCCGTATCGTTCGACAAACCTCACGTCGATACACGATCCTGCGCACCCCGAATCCACGAGGGCATGCGCATCCACCTCTCTCATTTCACCCGCTACACTGTGTCCGACATTCAGGAGGAGGTCCAGCTGGCATCCACCAGTTCCCCTCACGAACAGTTGACTGTGCTCGTCCTTTTCATTCACACTGGTGGGGGCATTGTAATCAGAAAAGTCATTGACATTGTTTGCATCTAAGTATTGTACAGACGGTTGACTATATTTTATCGAGTCCGAATCCGAAACCCCTTGTTCTTCCCGGTCAGTCACCCCAATGGCTACGCCTGACCACTCGCAAAATCCTGCGAGTCGACAACCTCTTCGTCATCGCTGTCCTCCTCCACATAGTCCTCCACAGTTGCCTTCCGAGTGTCTACGACTTCCTTGAAGGCCGATTCCTTCATTGCGCCCAGCTCATCTGCGAGAAGACGATGCTCGCCTGGTGCCATCATCTGCAGCATGCGCTGCACGATCATCTTCCCTTGTGGGCACATGTCCTTGAAGTGGCTGAGTTTGCCACAGATCCAGCATGCCCTCCTCCATTGCGCCTCGTTCATCGAGACGTCCATCGGCTGGCCGGCACCTCCAAAAGTGACGCCTGTCACATCACGCTTATTGACATGCAAGGCTGCAATCTGTCGATGAGCTGGGGGTGCCTGTTGCTGCTGGCGTGGCAGAAGTGAGAATGCATGACCTCGTTGGATCACGCGGATCTGTTGTTCGCCACAATTGATCTCAATGGCCTTCTTCTTCCAGTCGTCGTATGTCGTCGGGACCGGCATCGACCTCAACACCCCTCGGACCACCTCAATGTTCATCGCGCACTTTAGGTGGTTGCAGATAATGCTGTTGTCCGTCAGTCCTGCTCTCGTGATGACAATGTCGAGCTTCTGGAAAAACTCATCAGCGGTGAGGTCCTTCTGAACCTTGGTTTGGAATTCCGCTAGTGCTTTTTCCTTCCGGTTTGGGTCATCAAACGAGGCATCTAGGCGCTCTTGGAACCTTGTCCAACTGTTGGTGAAGGTCACAATTCCCGCTGTCGTCAACTCCTCCATGTAGTTTTGCACCCACGTCGCTGCATTGTGTTAGGTGGAAGTCTGGGTGGAACTCAGACTAGGCAACCTCAACGTGCGACACCTGACGGTGACGCGAACATTGTCTGGGACGGGCTGTATCTCAAACACGAAGTTTGGGCAGTGAGTTTACTCAGACTGGACGATGTGGAGGTAAGAGGATTAATACAAATCTAACTAATACAAGGGGAGGGCGGGTCTCACCTGGACGACGTGGAGGTAAGAGGAAAAGCAGAACAGGGGGCTTCTGTGATTCCACCTTCCTCTATATAGCGTCATCCGTGGGACTGCATTATCTAAGTACTGTATAGTTTATGTAACTAGGAATGGAACGAATGAAGGTTGGGTCGTACTAAGTGAGTGTGGGAAATGATTGAAAAGACGATTAAATATAATGAAAAGGAGCGGTAAAAAGAAAAGAAATGATAAAAGGAAAATAAAAGACAGGGTGAAAGTTCAAGTCCTAACATTACCCTCCCCTCAAGGCTGGGCGTCCCGACCAGCCATGATCGTGGTCGACTGGTTCGGTGTCGACAAAGTGTGGGCGAAGTCATTGGCGAGGAATGTTGAGCTTTCGAGGGGCGCCGGGGTGTTTTTGATAGAATTCAGCGATCACCTCCTTTGCGTTCTCGCCAAAGTCCATCTCAGGCTGCCAAGTCGGTTTGTTGTAGCCAACCCACTTGATGAGGTATTGAAGCTTCCCTTGGTGCAGACGCGAGTCTAGGACTTCCTCGATCTCGTACTCCTCCTCGTTGTCAACAATGTCAGGCAGCGGCGGTGCCAGTTGTTTCTGGCTCTCAAAGGATGGTTCAACGGCAGGTTTTAGCAGGGCCTCATTGAAGACCGGGTGGACCTTCTTCCAGCGCTTGGGGAGCTTGAGTTTGTATGTGCTAGCTCCCACCTTGTTAACAATTTTGAAGGGACCATACCATTTGTCAGCGAGTTTCTTCGTTGGCGAGTCTGTGCTGATGTTACGCCCATCAAGGAAAACCTTGTCTCCAGCCTTGTACTCCACCGTAGTCCCTGCCGTCTGGTCGTGGTAGCACTTCATGTTGTCTGCCGCCTTGACCAAGTTGTCCTTTGCAGTGCGATGAGTCTCCTTGATGTGCTTCGTGAATTCTTCCACCGACATGTTGGTAGACGAGGTTCGCATTGTGTCAAAGCTTAAGGGGTGACGTCCTGTGTTCGCATAGAAGGGGGACATTTTCATCGCCGAGTGTTTGCGGTTGTTGTATGCGAACTCCGCAAGGGGGAGCCAATCCTTCCAGTCCAATTGACGATGGTTGACAAAGAGTCGAAGATACTGTTCGAGTTCTTGGTTAACTTGTTCCGTTTGACCATCCGTCTGTGGGTGATACGCTGTGGATGGGTTGCCTTTGATGTGCAGGAGTTTGTACAGCTCCTTCATCATTGAAGCGTCGAACTGCATGCCTCAGTCATGGATGATCTTCTTCAGTAAGCCGTGGAGGCGGAAGACGTGGTCGCGGTACAGCTGGGCCATGCCTTCCGCTGACAACTTCGTCATCGTCGGGATCGCGTGCATCTGTTTCGAGAACCTATCAACGAAGATGCAGATCGTGTTATGTCCCTTGGAGTCTGGGAGCTCTCCGATGAGGTCGACCGTGATGATTTCCCAGGGGCCTTCGGGGATTGTGTTTGGGTGGAGTGGCCTTGATCTCAACGCCCTCAGAGCCTTTGTTCACTGACAGCAATTACATCCTCGGACATATGCTCGGACGTCGGAGAACATCGACGTCCACCAGAAGTCTCGACGGATGAGCTCCACCATTTTTGACGCTCCTGGGTGTCCCGCCAGAACCGAGTCATGACATTCCTGCAATATGGCCTCCTTCATTGACGACGGCACATACACCTTGCCTTTCATGCGCCACAACCCATTGACCTCTGTCATCCCCGTCGGCCTCTCCGACTTGTGCTGCGCCCTCTGCACTTCACCCACTCTGTTCAACACCTCATCACGCGATGTCCTCACCACCCCACAATTCAGCCACTTGTCCTTGATGAACACGATGCCGTCATTGTCATCCTTGCCCTCATCATAGCCCACCTTGCACAACAGTAAGTCCGCCTTACCCATCGTCTTCCCCGACTTGTGTTCGAGGTGGAAGTCGAATTCCTCGAGCTCTGTCTGCCAGTGAGCTTGTCGATAGCTTAGCTTTTGCGCCGACCTGAAGTAGGTAAGGTTAGCGTGATCGGACCAGATCTCGATGGGATGACGGGTGCCGAGGAGGTATTGCCTCCACTCCTTGAGTGCCGAAACGATCACGAGCATTTCCTTGTCGTAGATCTCATAATTTCGTTCCGCAGGTAGGAGCACTTCCGACCTGTAGGCGACTACCCTCCACTTGCCTTCCTGCTTTTGCAACAACACTCCTCCAAGAGCGAAGTTTGATGAGTCCACTTCGACGCGGAAAGGGCCCTCATTGTTTGCGATGGCCAGGACTGGAGGTGAGCAGAGACGTCGTCTCAACTCCTCGAACACCTCCTGCTGTTTGGTCTCCCATACCCAGTCCTTCTTTCCCATCAACGACATCAGCGGATGGACTACCTTGCTGTAGTCCTTGATGAACCATCACAGCCAGTTGCCCATACCGAGGAATTGTTGCAGCTGTTTGACGTTTCGTGGGACGGGCCAGTCTGTGATTGCCTCCATCTTTGCCAGGTCCGCTTTGATCTCGCCATTGCCGACGATGTGGCCGAGGTACTTCACCACTTTGGCATTGAACTCGCACTTCTCTGGTTTCAGGTATAAGCCATTCTCTCGCAGGATCTGAAGGACGCGTCTCGACGTCTCGATATGTTCCTCGAGAGTTTGCGAGAGAATCAGTATGTCGTCAAGGTAGACGATGATCAGGTTGTCGTAGATCAGTCCCTTGAAGATGTGGTTGACGAAAGCTTGGAACATTGCTGGTGTGTTGCAAAGACCAAAGAACATTACTGTCAGTTCAAAGAGGCCCATATTTGTGCAAAATGCTGCCTTCCACTCATCGCCTTCACGGATCCGGACATTGTAGTATCCCCAGCGAAGGTCAAGCTTAGTGATGTACTTTGCTTTCTTGACCTTGTCGACAAGTTCATCGATGAGAGGGAGGGGATACTTGTTCTTGATCATACCGTCATTGAGCTTACGGTAATCCTGGATCAGGCGTAGCGATTTGTCGGCCTTCTTGATGAAGAAGAAAGGCGACGCCATAGGCGATATAGACCTTTGGATGCGACCAGACTTCAAGTTCTTGTCTAGGAAGTCCTTGAGCGACTGCTGCTCTGTTGGCGTGAGTGGGTAGATTTTGCAGTCACTGGGCTTGAAGTCAGGTTTCAGATTGATGACGTGGTCCCATGGTCGGTGTTCAGGCAACTTCTCGAACCCCTTCTCTGAGAATACGTCGGCGTAGTCGTTGAGGTATGTGGGCCAGGACGCTTTGTCCATTTGCACCTCTCTCACCCTCCTCGTCTCCTTCACGTCCTCCTTCTCGATTGTGCACTCCTCCGGGCAATGGGTGAATTCAATCAAACCTGCCTTCCAGTCAACCTCTGGATTGTGATGTCGAAGCCAATCGTAACCAAGGAAGATGTTTGACAATGCCAGCGATGTCACTGCAAGGACAATCCTCTCCCTGTGAGGCCCAATCATAAGCTTGACGTCGATGTATTCTTCGATCAACCTGGCTTCATTGTGCGTGCCGTCAGCATTGAGCACTGCGAGGGGCTGAATGTATTGTTTGGTCTCCAACCCATATTGTTCGATGAACCTCACGTCAATGCATGATCCTGTGCATCCCGAATCCACGAGGGCATGCGCATCCACCTCTCTCATCTCACCCGCTATGCTGTGTCCGACGTTCAGGAGGAGGTCCAGCTGGCGTCCGCCAGTTCCCCTCATGAACAACTTCTCTCCAACATCTTCTTCATTCACACCAGTAGGGTTTTCATAGTTGGGAAAGTCATCGATGCCGTTTGCATCTAGATATTGTACAGGCGGTTGACTATATTTTAACGGATCCGAACTAAAAACCCTTGGAATTTCTTGGTCAGTCACCCTGGTGGCTACGCCTGACCACTCGCAAAACCCTGCGAGTTGATGACCTCTTCGCCATCACCTTCCTCCTCCACATAGTCCTCCACCATCGACCTCCGAGTGTCTACGACTTCCTCAAATGCCGATTCCTTCATTGCCCCTAGTTCGTCGGCGAGGAGGCGACATTCGCCGGGTGCCATCATCTGCAGCATATGCTGCACAATCGTCTTCCCTTGTGGGCATGTGTCCTTGAAGTGACCGAGCTGGCCACATATCCAGCACGCGTGTCGGCATTGTGCCTCATTCATGGAGATGTCCATCGGCTGGCCAGCTCCTCCGAACGTGATGCCTGTCGCATCGCGTTTGTCAATATGGGGGGCAGCCACCTGGCGATGAGCTGGGGGTCCATGCTGCTGCTGCGGGTGTGGAGGGGGTGGGAAGGCGCAGCCTCGTTGGATGGCACGAATCTGTTGCTCGCCCCGGTCAATTTCGATCGCTTTCTTTTTCCAGTCTTCATACGTTGTCGGGACTGGCGTCGACCGTAGTACCCCTCTCACCACTTCGATGTTCATTGCCCGCTTCAGTCGATCACAGATGATGTTGTCGTCTGTTAAACCCACTCTTGTGATGACGACGTCGAGATCCTGGAAGAACTCATCGGTGGTAAGGTCCTTCTGAACCTTGGTCCGGAATTTCGCCAGCGCCTTTTCCTTCCAGTTCGGATCGTCAAACAAGGCGTCCAGGCACTCTTGGAATCTTGTCCAGCTGTCGGTGAAGGTTACGATGCCAGCTGTCGTTGATTCCTCTATGTAATTCTGTGCCCATGTTGCTGCATTACCGCCCTTCAAGTAGGAGAGCGCAACGTAGATTTTGCTTTCCGACATGGGGTATCTGTTCGGGTTGGCTGAGATGAAGAGGAGGACCTCACGCTTGAAGTATAAATAGTCGTCACCGCCAGTGAATTCACGTGGCCGGGCGACGTCGATGTTGGGGGTCGGGGGGTTAGCTGCCGCGACCGGTGCCGGGGTGTTATTCGCCTGATGGGCAAAGGCATTTGTGACGATGGCCATGATCTGCGCCATCTGATGTTGGCTGAAACCTTCTGCTGACATTGCGGGTTCGGGTGCAGGTGTCAAAGGTTCCGGGGGAGTCGGCGGTGAGGGGTCTCTGTTAGTCTCGTGGTAAGGACCTGGGGTCGGTGGTAGGTTGACCGTAGACGTCGATGGTGCAGGCAACAATGGAGCGGCTGGGGGCCACCTGGCTCTCCTTCCTCGTTCGTCTGACGAATACCAGCTGTGCCAGATTTCGCTCCACCAGATGTCGTGAGTGATGCCGCTATTGTTGGTCGCAACGTAGCCTGGTCGGTGTAGAGTTCCGGCGAGTGGCCAACCACTGCAGATCCCTCTAGAGGCCATCCGTTGCACATTCCAACAGCTATTGACACGTACCGGACTCAGAATGATTTGCCCGATGCGTACCGGACACAGGATGATTTGCCCGACATCTCATCAGCGGATCACTAGGAAGATCCCCCTGGCAATTCGGGATGTACCGGAAAGCTTATGTCATCGGAGTCAGTTGGGATGCGTACCGGAGATCTGCCTGATGATGGGTGACGACTCACCGATTGGAGGATCTCAGTTCCGGTGGAGCTGCAATATGACTGGATGATGGACTGATGCAAATGGGGAAGTTGTCGCATGGACAGGTTTTCTTTTGAATTTCTATGTTTCTCTTACATTCCGAATGTTTTCTCTCCGATGCTCTATGTTTCACCCAGTATGCACATTATACTCACTTTGGAATAATTTTCCTGTAGATAGATCTCTTGCACCTTGTATTTAGGGACTTCCCAGTCGTAGGTAGCAGGGAGGAAAATACTACCGCAGAGTTCCCCTCAGATAGGGCAGCTTCCGTGCATGCAGTTAGTCTCCGCAACAGTTAGTTTCATGGCAACCTCATCTTCAGTCTCATCTCTTGTCTTGTTTTCATTCTTGTCTCGGCTATTGCTATTGTCTCGCACCGGATTTGATATCTCGCTCATTCTGGCTCTGTACCGACACTCACATTGTGTCCAGAGCACCTTTCAATATTGACGCATACCGACACATACCGACACGTACCGACGTGTACCGACGTGTACTGAGATTTTTCCCATGCTCATACCAAGCTTATATTTACTTCATAACTCAACGGAAACATGTCCCCAAACGAACTACCGATCCTAAACAACCCATACACAGGATCTACATCAGTCTGGATCCCAACGGGCTGATGCAGGAAGGGCCCGTCGCTGTTTGTCAGTAAGATCTATCTTGACGTTGGCGGAGGGACAGGGATCGGTTGTGCGTTCGATCCGGGGTTACGCCAATGTTGAACGGGTTCGTCGGCGAAGTTGATGACGAGGCGGTAGGATCCGAGCGAGATCACAAATGAGATTGCCGTTGAAGTTTGTACTCGTCTGGTTACCCACGTCCACGTCAGGTGCGTGCTCCACCAGAGGCTAATTCGGAGAGCCAGGGCCGGGAAAAGTCGGTTGCACTGTTTACGTAATACATGAACATCCGAAAACGTCCAGGCAGGGTTGAGGGTTGTCGTTTAGGGGGTTTACATGTCAAGTCTGTCGAGGGGGGCGCTCCTCTAGACCGAGTGAAGGCGAGTCGACAGCGACAACGTACGCTGGGGATGAGCCTGAGGGAGGTTCTGCTTTTATGTTAGGTGGAAGTCTGGGTGGAACTCAGACTAGGCAACCTCAACGTGCGACACCTGACAGTGATGCGAACATTGTCTGGGACGGGCTGTATCTTGAACACAAAGTTCGGGCAGCGAGTTTACTCAGACTGGATGACGTGGAGGTAAGAGGATTAATACAAATCTAACTAATACAAGGGGAGGGTGGGTCTCACCTGGACGATGTGGAGGTAAGAGGAAAAGCAGAACAGGGGGCTTCTGTGATTCCACCTTCCTCTATATAGCATCATCTGTGGGACTGCATTATCTAAGTACTGTATAGTTTACGTAACTAGGAATGGAACGAATGAAGGTTGGGTCGTACTAAGTGAGTGTGGGAAGTGATTGAAAAGATGATTAAATATAATGAAAAGGAGTGGTAAAAAGAAAAGAAATGATAAAAGGAAAATAAAAGACAGGGTGAAAGTTCAAGTCCTAACACATTGCCACCCTTTAGATAGGAGAGAGCGACATAGATCTTGCTTTCAGACATTGGGTACCGGCTTGGGTTTGCCGAGACAAAGAGGAGGACCTTGCGTTTGAAGTCCAGGTAGTCGTTGCCACCAGTGAATTCACGTGGCTGGGTGACGTCGATGTTGGGGGTGGGGGCATTACCTTGGCCAGCGCCTGCCGGGGTTTGGGCTGCTGCGTGGGTGAACGCTCCTGCAACAATTGCCGTGATTTGTTCCAGCTGTTGCTGGCTGAAGGCTCCCGTCGACATTGTCAGTGCAGGTGTCTCGGGTTCAGGGGGGGTCGATGGTGAGGAGTCTCGTCGGGTTTCTCGGTATGGTCCCGGGATGGGTAGAAGAACGGTCGAGGTCGAAAGCGACGGTGAAGTCGGGTTTGTAGGTCTGGACGAGGGCAATCACTTCAGTCTTCTTCCTCCTTCTAACGTTGAATACCACAGTCCCTTTTCAGCACACCACCAGATGATATATTCAATGCCTGATTGAGTGGCAGTGCACCAGGAACGATGTTCCTCGTTATACCAGGAGCGAGGCGGGAGGGCGAGGTGCTGTTCCTTGGTGAGATCTATGTTGATGATGGCGGGGGAACAGGGATCGGTTGTGCATTTGATCTGGGGTTATGCCAACATTGAATGGGTTCGTCGGCAAGGTTGATAATGAGACGGAAGGATGCGGCAGTGATAACAATCGACAATGACGTTGACGACTGTACACGTAATGTCACCCACGTCCAGGTTAAGTGGCTCCTCCACCAAAGGGAGATGCAGAGAGCCAGGGTCAGGAAAAGTCAGTTGTGAAGTTTACATAATACACGAACGTCCGAAAACGTCCGGGCAGGGTTGAGGGTTGTTGTTTAGGGGGTTTACATGTCAAGTCTGTCGAGGGGAGCGCTCCTCTAGACTGAGTGAAGGTGAGTCGACAGCGACGACGTACGCTGGGGATGAGCCTGGGTGGGGTTCTGCTTTTATGTTAGGTGGAAGTCTGGGTGGAACTCAGACTAGGCAACCTCAATGTGTGGCACCTGACGGTGACGCAGACGTTGTCTGGGACGGGCTGTATCTCAAACGCGAAGTTTGGGCAGCAGGTTTACTCAGACTGGACGACGTGGAGGTAAGAGGAAAAGCAGAACAGGGGGCTTCTGCGATTCCACCTTCCTCTATATAGTGTCATCCGTGGGATTGTATTATCTAAGTACTGTATAGTTTACATAACTAGGAATGGAACAAATGAAGGTTGGGTCGTACTAAGTGAGTGTGGGAATGATCGTGTATGACATAAGCATGGGAAATGATTATGAAAGAAGGTTAAATATAATGGAAAGGAGCGATTAAAAGAAAAGAAATGGTAAAAAGGAAAATAAAAGAAAAGGTGAAAGTTCAAGTCCTAACAATATACATGTAAGACCATGTTTATGATGTAAAAATATCTCTTACCCAGCAAAAAAAAGCTGCCATCAGATGGGAAGTCAGGAACTTCCTGATAAGTACTGTCTAACTGTAGAGTTTCATCAGCAGGGCCATTATAACCCCCAGCTCGTGCCACATCAAGGACTGAGATTTCTGCTACAGCAGCTGGATTGACATTGATGTCATCATCACTGTTGTAATCCTGTTTGTGACAGTTCCAAAGGAAGAGAGTAAAAGCAGAATGTCAGTACAGGTAAGCATAGATTCTCAAGACATCCAAGTCACCTTTCTGGCATGCTTTTTCAGTGGCCTCCTGGTTGGTTTAGCATTCAAATTGAAAGGCATTCGAGATGTAGGGGTTCGTGGGGACTTGCAAATGTCTAGTTTTGCTTTGGGGCTTGCGGCTGCTTCTGCGATCTTTCTTGGTTGGCCATGGGGACACTTGGGCGCTGTAGAGCCGTGCTGATCATCCCATCACCGCCGATCACTCCAGAAGCATTCAAGAACTGGTTCCGACACATACCGATCAGTACCGGACTCAACCCGATCGGTCCAGTCTCGAATCAGAACCTTGCGATCACATCATCAGCATGTTCCGACACCTCCGAAAGCATACCGGAACGTACCGGAGATCTTATCTCGATGATTAGGGATGCGGTCACATGGAGCATACAGCCAAGACGCGTACCGGACTGCTGTCCGACGACGGGAGCCACGTACCAATTGGACGATCTGAGTTCCGGTGGAGCACCGGTGTGATCGGACGTGAAGCGGACGTTTTTCCTCATTATGATTTATGTTTTTCCTATGTTCTTCTGATTTCTATGCACTCTATGTGCGCCTCTATGACCTATGACTTTTCCTTTCGACTCTCTATGTTTTGACTGATATGCACAGTATGCCCGTATGGAAATTATTAACTGTAGATAGATCTTTGGACTTAGTATAAATATGCACCCCGTGTCGTAGGTAGAGGACAAGTCAGTTCTACCGCAGAGTCTCCCTCAGATAGGGTAACTTGAGTGCGATCCGTCTTAGTTCTCGTAATCGTGTAGTCATTCCGTCTTCATCTTAGCATCTCGTCTCTTGAAACCGTCTCTCGTCTCATACTTTGTAACTCGAACCTCGTCGCTCATCGTGATCACATCATACCGGTGTTGATTACCCACGCACACTGACTCCGTACCGGTCAAACCACAGATGCAACAGGAGTTCCCGACCTTTGTTCTCGATATCAACACGTACCGGCGCATACCGAAGCGTACCGACGTGTACTGGTACATCGAGTGATCTCACCGCAGTCTACCCCTAACCTCCCAGAGCAACGCGATCACGTCCCCAAAAGGACCGTTGATCCCAGACACCCCTAAGTCAGGATCTACAGTGCATTTTTGATAGCCTTGGCTTCCTCAGCCACTTTGGCCTTTTTGGAGGGGATTTTGGTACATTGAGGAGGCATAAGAGAAAAAAATCCATGTGGAAAAGTGAATATGCAATGCTTAGATTATGGCATTCGGCTAGTGCTCTGGGTATATAAGGTCAGAAACTGTAAAAGGCAAGTCCTAGCACACTTCTTCATCTCAGCTGTACAGTAAGGTGTTGGGGGCCCACCAGATAGAGATCAGTCCACATGACAATGGCTGAGATATATGTAAGCTCACACCCGTGTTGTCCCATCTCATCACTCATGCCATGCAGTTGCATTGTCTCAGACATATCCTCTTGTTGCACCACACTAGATCTCGATCACAACATGGAGAGCCATAAGGAGGAAGAGGACCAGCTAAGTAGCAGCACAAGTGGGTCAGCATCCCATGATCTCTTTGAATCGTTAACATCAAACAGTAAGTCAGAGCAAGTCGCTTTCTTTTTCACCCCTTTCAATTTATCTTTGGTTTGCAGCTTCTGCAGAGATCTTTATCCAGACGATGGCAAAGATGGTGGTGGCTGAAGCCACCTCATCAAAAGAAAAAGGCAAATCCTTAGAAATTCAAGGTGAGAAAGAGACCTGCACTGGACAGTGGCTGGCAGCAGGGAGGAAGCAAAAGCAGGGTATGTGTTAGAACTCGAACTTTTCCTTTTCCTTTTCTTTTATTTCCTTTTATCAATTCCTTTCTTTTAATCGCACCCTTCCATTATATTTAATCATCTTTTCAATCATTTTCCACACTCCCTGACACATGACCTTCATTTGTTCCATTCTGTTCATTTATATAATGTTAGGTAATATAGTCTCATGGTCATCACTATAAGAGGCCTCAGGAATCACATGAACTCCTTGTTCTGCTTTTCCTCTTACCTCCACGATGACCTAGGTGAGACTTGTCCCCCTTGTATTAGTTTAGACTTATATTAATCCTCTTACCTCTGCAACGACCTAGCCTGAGTACAGCATGTCATAAGTCCTCGCTTGAGTATAGCATGTCCCAGACGACAGTCAGCCGAAGCCTGCCCAGTCCAAGCCATCTCCTGGACTCCCACCTAACATAAAAGCAGAACCCCACCCAGGCTCATCCCTAGTGTACGTTGTTGCTGTCGACTCACCTTCACTCGGTCTAGAGGAGTGCTCCCCTTGATGGACTTAATGTGTAAAACCCCCAAACGACAACCCTCAACCCTGCCCAGATGTCTTGGATGTTCATGTATTACATAAAGCCCCTCAACCGACTTTTCCTGACCCTGGCACTCTGCATCTCCCTTTGGTGGAGGAGCCATCTGACTTGGACATGGTTAATGCATTGCATGCAGTTGTCAATGTTGTTGTTGATTGTTATCTTGGCCATCTCCTTCTGCCTGGTCATCAAATTCACCGATGAACCTGTCCTTCGTCAGCATAACATTCATCTGGACAACCAGCCCATTCCTGTCCCCCCTCTGGTTTAGTCAAGATAAATCTCACCGAGGAACAACAATGGGCTCTTCTCTCTTCTTTGCACTATGATGATGAATGACACTTGTATGTAGCAGACAATAGAAATCACGTCACCCATAATATCTGATGGAGTGACATTAGACACACTTGGTACTCGACCGACAAACAAGGCAGACAAACTTGGTGGGCACCTCGACCTCCTTGTGCACCATCATCTCCTACAGTCTCGACATCATCAGTTGTCCTCCCTAGTGAACCAGGAGGCTATTGTATGCCCCATAGAGACTCATCATCACTGACTCCCCCTGAACACCTGTTGCACATGCCTGTACCAGCAATGTTGATGGGAGGTTTCAGCGTACAACAGCTGGAGCAGATTGCAGTGATCATTGCAGGCACCTTCACTCATCAAGTGAACAATGCCCCAGCCCCCGCCACCCCAGCCAATGCTCCAGCCCCCTCTATTGACATCGCCCGACCACACAAATCTGCTGGTGGCAATGATTACCTCAACTTCAGACATGAAGTCACTCTTTTCATCTTGGCAAATCCTACAAGGTATCCCTTGTCATCGAGCAAGATTTACGTTGCCCTCTCCTATCTCAAGGGTGGCAATGTGTTGACATGGGCACAAAACTACGTCAAGGAGTTCACGACCGCAGGCGTCATGAGTTTCACAGATAGCTGGACCAGGTTCCAGGAACGACTGGATGCCTTGTTCAATGATCTGAACTGAAAGGAGAAGGCACTGGTGGAATTCCAGACCAAGGTTCAGAAGGACCTCACAGCTGATGAGTTCTTCTAGAAACTTGACATGGTCATCACGAGGGCAGATCTGAAGGACAACAACATCATCTGTGACTGTCTGAAGTGTGCAATGAACATTGAGGTAGTCTGTGGTGTGTTGAGGTCGACACCAGTCCTGATGATGCACAACGATTGGAAGAAGAAAGCCATCGAGATCAACCAGGGTGAACAACAGATCTAAGCAATCCAGCAAGGTCATGCACTACCATCCCTTCAGCACCCACAACAACAAGTGCTGCCTGCTCACCATCAGTTTGCGGCCCCTCCTGTTGACAAATGCGATGTGACAGGCATCACCTTTGGAGGTACGGGTCAACCGATGGATGTCTCGATGAACAAGGCACGATGATGTTGGATGTGCTGGCTCTGTGGCCAAGAGGGTCACTTTAAGGACAAGTGCCCACAGGGGAAGCCAATCATCCAGTGCATGTTAGAGTTGATGGCACCAGGTAAGTGTCACCTCCTTGCCAACAAACTCAGTGTGATGAAGGAATCAGCATTTGAGGAAGTCGTAGACACTCAAAGGTTGACGGTGAAGGAATATGTGGAGGAGGAAGACAACAACAAAGAGGTCATTGACTCACAGGGTTTTGTGAGTGGTCAGGCGTAGCCATCGGGGTGACTGACCGAGAAGAACAAGGGACTTCAAATCCGGATTTGCTAAAATATAGTCAACTATCTGTACAATACCTAGATGCAAACAACGTCAATGACTTTTCTGATTATGAAGTCCCCACCGGTGTGAATGAAAATGACGAGTACGAGCAGCTATTCATGAGGGGAACTGGTGGATGCCAGCTGGACCTCCTCTTGAACGTCGGACACAGTGTAGCAGGTGAAGTGAGAGAGGTAGATGTGCATGCCCTCATGGATTCAGGGTGCACAGGATTGTGTATCGACATAGGGTTCATCAAATGGTACGGGCTAGAGACCAAGCGCTATATCAGGCCCCTCGCAATGCTTAATGTGGACGGCATGCACAATGAGGCTGGCTTGATCAAGGAATATGTCGATGTCAAATTAATGATTGGGCATCACAAGGAGAGGATAGTCCTTGCGGTAACATCCCTGGCATCGTCAAACATATTCCTGGGCTATGACTGGCTGTGACATCACAACCTGGAGGTCAACTGGAAGACAGGTTTGATTGAATTCACCCACTGTCCAGAGGAGTGCGCGATCGAGAAGGAAGTTGTGGAAGAGATGAGGAGAGTGAGAGAGGTGCGAATGGACAAGGTGTCCTGGCCTGCATACCTCGATGACTTTGCAACATTTTCAATGAGAAAGGCTTCTAAATGCTGCCAGAACATCGACCTTGGGACCACATCATCGATCTGAAACCTGACTTCAAACCTAGTGACTGCAAGATCTACCCACTCATGCCAACAGAGCAGCAGTCACTCAAGGACTTCCTCGATGAGAACTTGAAGTCTGGTTGCATTCAACGGTTGATCTTGCCCATGGCGTCGCCCTTCTTCTTCATTAAGAAGGCTGACAAATTGCTATGCCCAATCTAAGACTATTGTAAGCTCAACAACAGTACGATCAAGAACAAGTACCCCCTCCCCCTCATCAACAAACTCATCGACAAGGTCAAGAAGGCAAAGTACATCACCAAGCTTGACCTTTGCTGGGGATACTATAACATCCAGATCTGCGAGGGTGACAAGTGGAAGGTGGCTTTCCATATGAACATGGGTCTCTTCGAGCCAATGGTGATGTTCTTTGGTCTCTGCAATGCGCCAGCAACATTCCAGGCCTTCATCAATCACATCTTCAAGGACCTGATCTACACAAACATGATCATTGTGTACCTTGATGACATCCTGATTCTCTCAGAAACACTCGAGGAACATATCAAAATGTCGAGGCACGTTCTTCAAATCCTTTGAGAGAACGGCCTATACCTGAAGCCCGAGAAGTATGAGTTCAACACTAAGGTCATCAAGTATCTTGGTCACATCATTGGCAACAGCAAGATCAAGGTGGACCCAGCAAAGACAGAGGTGATTGCAAACTGGCCCATCCCATGAAATGTTAAGGAGCTCCAACAGTTCCTCAGCATGGGTAACTGGCTGTGGTGCTTCATCAAAGACTACAGCAAGGTGGTCCAGCCACTAATGTTGCTAATGGGCAAAAAGGACTGGGTATGGGAGACCGAACAGCAGGAAGGGAAGTGGAGGGTGATTGCCTACAGATTGTAGGCACTCCAACCAGCAGAATGAAACTATGAGATCTACAACAAGGAGATGCTTGCAATCATTTCAGTGCTCAAGGAGTGGCAACAATACCTCCTTGGTGCTTGCCACAAGATCGAGATCTGGTCAGACCATGCCAACCTCACCTACTTCAGGTTGGTGCAGAAGCTGAGCTATTGTCAAGCTCACTGGCAGACTGAACTTGAAGAATTCAACTTCCACCTCAAACACAAGTCAGGGAAGACAATGGGCAAGGCAGACCTGCTGTCACACAAGGCAGGCTACAATCAAGGCAAGGATGACAACAACGGTGTCATGTTCATCAAGGAGAAGTGGCTGAACTGTAGAGTGGTGCACATGTCATGCGATGAGGTGGTAGAATGAGTGGGTGAAGCGCAGAGGGCGCAGGATGAGTCAGAGAGGCCAACAGGTATGACAGAGGTTGACAGACTGTGGTGAATGAAGGGCAAGGTATACGTTCCGTTGACAATGAAGGAGGCCATATTGTGGGAGTGTCACAACTCAGTACTGGTAGGACATCTGGGAGCATCGAAGACGGTAGAGCTTGTCCATCGTGACTTCTGGTAGGCATCCATGTTCTCTGACATCTGAGCATACGTCTGAGGATGCGATCATTGTCAATGAATGAAGGCCCTAAGGATGTTGAGGTTGAGACCACTCCATCCAAACATGGTCCCTGAAGGCCCTTGGGAAATTGTCATGGTCGATCTCATTGGAGAACTCCCAGACTCGAAGGGACATAATGCAATATGCGTCTTTGTAGACAGGTTCTCAAAACAGATGCACATGATCCTGACAACAATGAAGTTGTCAGCAGAAGACACGGCTCAATTGTACCACAACCATGTCTTCTGCCTCCATGGCCTCCCAATGAAGATTATCCACAATCGAGGGACGCAATTTGACATATCGATGATGAAGGAGCTGTACAAACTCCTACACATCAAAGGCAACCCATCAATGGCATATCACCTACAGACAGACAGTCAAACAGAACACATTAACCAGGAGCTCAAACAGTACCTTCAACTCTTTGTTAACCATCGGCAATTGGACTGGAAGGACTGGCTCCCCCTCACAGAGTTTGCATACAACAACCACAAACACTTGGCGACTAAGATGTCCCCCTTTTACACAAATACAGGATGTCATCCTTTAAGTTTTGACACGACATGAACCTCCTCTGCTAACATGTCAGCAGAAGAATTTGCAAAGCACATCAAGGAGACTCATTGCATCGCAAAGGACAATCTGGTCAAGGCAGCGGAGGATATGAAGCGCTACCATGACCAGATGGCAGGAACTTCAGTGGAGTACAAGGCTGGAGACAAGGTCTTCCTCAACAGGTGAAACATCAGCATGGATTTGCCAACAAAGAAGCTTGCCAACAAGTGGTATGGTCCATTTGACGTCATCGACAAGGTGAGAGCGAGCGTGTACAAGCTCAAGCTCCCAAAGTGATGGAGAAAGGTCTACCCCATCTTCAATGAAGCCCTGCTGAAACCCACCATTGAACCGTCCTTCGAGAACTAGAAACAACCACCACCGCCACCACCCAACATCGTTGACAATGAGGAGGAGTATGAGATCAAGGAGGTTCTAGACTTGTGCCTGCACCAAGGGAAGCTACAGTACCTCGTCAAGTGGGTCGGCTACAATGAACTGACTTGGCAGCCTGAGACAGACTTCAGTGAGAATGCAAAGGAGGCGATCACCAAGTTCTATCAAAAACACCCTGGCACCCCTCGTAAACTTGAAATCCCTCAACAATGCCTATGTCTGATCTTTGTTGACACCAAGCCTGATGACCATGATCATGGTTGGTCAGGACGCCCAACCTTGAGGGGGGGGTAATGTTAGAACTTTTCCTTTTCCTTTTCCTTTTCCTTTTCTTTTATTTCCTTTTATCAATTCCTTTCTTTTAATCACACCCTTCCATTATATTTAATCATCTTTTCAATTATTTCCCACACTCCCTGACACATGACCTTCATTCATTCCATTCCATTCATTTATGTAATGTTAGATAATATAGTCTCATGGTCGTTGCTATAAGAGGCCTCAGGAATCGCATGAACTCCTTGTTCTGCTTTTCCTCTTACCTCTATGACAACCTAGGTGAGATTTGTCCCCCTTGTATTAGTTTAGACTTGTATTAATCCTTTTACCTCCACAACGACCTAGCCTGAGTACAGCGTGTCCTGAGTCCCCGCCCAAGTATAGCACATCCCAGACGACAGTCAGCCAAGGCCTGCCCAGTCTGAGCCGTCTCCCGGACTCCTGCCTAACAGTATGAAAACATGGCGAGAGGAGTTATCTGCACAGATTGATGAGAGGATTGTGCTGAAAGTTGCAGAAGAAGTTGCACTGAAAGTTGCAGAAGAAGTGGTGCAGCAGCGGGCAGAATGGGAGCAGCAGCAGGTAGAGAACTGTGTGGAAGTTGATTAAAAGCTAGACTATGTTCAGTCTTCAGTGGACATTCAGAAAGAATCGCACGATGCAGGAGCTGCCGCAATGCAAAATCAGATCCATGTGCTGGAGCAAGCTCTTATATTGAACATAAGCAGGTCCTTATTTTGGCCATTGATAAGCAAACTTACCAGGATTAATTTTACCATCAGTCAGTGGAGGCGCATAACACTATACTGTGCTGACACCTCCTCGACTATGGGTGCTGTCATTTCCATGATGGAATGTATTTTTTCCTCAATGACTACCTATGATACTGGTATAGCCCTCTCCACACTTCTATATTCAATGTGCCAGCTGAAGAGAGCATTGTCTTGCCAAGCTCTCGTGTGTCAGTTGCATCTGCTAGCAACACCCCAACCTCAGAATACACACAGCTTCCAGTAGAGCAGGGGTCAGAGTCATTGGTGCTGATTAAAAAGAGAGCTGTGAGAAAGGCAAAGGCAAAGGCAAAAGTTGAGGCTATGGCAATTGCAAAGGAGGCCGCAAACAAATTACTCAGAGAATGTGCAGGACTTATCAGAGCAGAGATATCCAAGGACACAATAGAAAAGGAAAGCAGACCATGGGTGAACAAATGGTATCACTCACTCAATGCATACCACCAGCTTGACACATCAGTGTGGATGATATTCTGGAAAAAAATAGCTAATGGCAATAACATCACCAAGACATGGACTAGTAAACTAACGGGCAAAGAAGTGACGAGACAATATAGGGAATTTGACGCAGATGAACTCAACATCTGGCTTGCCACCCTGCTGGGCTATGTGGCAATGCTGCATGAACAGGTGAGACAACTTCAGGGCGAACAAGACAGATTTGCAGTAGTCACTGAGACCATCTGTGACAGCTTTCTCAAGCTCAAAAATGTCTATGCAAATCGTGGCGATACCCCACAACCCATCAAGCTGCAATGTTTGATTGTTAAAGTCGGTAACATTCCAGAGGGGAGCGAGGAGGACTGGCTTTGCTACATACAGCATGCTGCGATGCAAATTGAGGGAACTTTGAAGGAGTTGGAAGGAAAAATTAATGATGCTATGTTTGTTTGCACTATGCTTGCACAACAGAAACAGTTGTATGCAATCTTGGTAGATGACTGGGAGCTTCACAAGGACAGGAATTCATATGCGCACCTGAGCTCCCTGCCAGATGAAACTTTGAAACATCTTTGGAAACGTGTGGTGGATGAGGCCACAACAAAGTTCCCGAGCCATGGGAAGAACCTACAAACACTGCTCAGTATGGTGACAACCAATTTCACAAATCTTGAAGTTGACACCACTGTGGCACCTGTGGACCTGTAGCCTGCAACTGCCATGCCTCAGCAGGCTCAATGGTAAATTATTCCTCTCCTTGGTTTCATGACTTTGCTTTTGTTCTTTATGCAAACATTTGCTTCATCTTATGTAGTCTGCTATAGATCCTGACTTGGGGATGTCAGGGATCAGCAGTCTTTTTGGGGAAATGATCACGTGCTCTGGGAAGTTAGGGGTCGACTGCAGTAGGATCAGTCCATGCATCAGTACACATCAGTATGTGACAATTTTGAGGGCTAAGATCGATAACCCCAGTCAGGTCCTTACTTGACTGGTACAGAGATGGAATGCATGGATAATCAACACCGGTACGATGCAATTACTGCAAGCTGTGAGGTACGATGTAGTGATTAACCATCACCTACACGCCGGCCGAGTCTTTCTCCCTTCAATTACACTACTCCTTTGACTCCCTTTACCGGCCGCCGAACATTACCATTTATTCATTCATAATCGGTGGCCGACTCTTTATTATTAATTCTTGGTATGGACACGATCGGACAGACGGATGTCGCACGAACTCGATCAGCACATGGACGACCGACTCTTGTGGGCACAGGTGGAATGATTTAGGCGAGTAGGACAAGGACGTGGGATACAGGTGTGCAGTGGTGGGAGACGAGAGAGCAGGTTGGGCACTATAACATCACTCCACGACGATCGGCTGCATGATGTGCGCAGGCCGATCGTCGACTCACCTTCACATCTGTTCACACAAACTCGGCCGAGTCTTGCACCGCTTTCTCTGCTTCAGTTTAGTATAAATTCGTGGTAGTTTGTAGATAGATATACACAGACATAGAGAGACAGAGACAGGGAGATACGAGACAAGTACAGAGACAGACAGTCCCCTCTCCACCTCTAGACCGCAATCTACTACATGCATTACTACGCACTACTCGCCCGACTCTCATTCTGAAAACAGTATACACCGACTCTGTCACTGACTCTCAGAACTCCATCACCCAATCACCGAACGCCCTCGGCCGCTGCCACAAGTGCCGATTCTACCCGTCTGAGTCTTGGGTCCAACTGGAATCCCGCATGTATCCATATCGCCGAGTCTTCATATCTCGAACCTCGCTCTACTTAGGTTGTCCCTCTCGGTATACCAAGTCACCGCAGTCCCCCTTGGGTCGATCACGAGCTGTAGCCTGAATCGCCCTTCGGATTAGAAGAGTCTGCACCCCTACAACGAGTTATGGAACAAGAGACAAGAGACACTTTTGAGAGATGAGAGGCTAAGACGAAGATGGAATGGCTATGAGGCTAATGAGAACTAAGATGGATCGCACTCTAGTTACCCTATCTGAGGGAGACTCTGTGGTAGAACTGACTTGTCCTCTACCTACGACAAGGGGTGCATATTTATACTAAGTCCAAAGATCTATCTACAGTTAATAATTTCCATATGGGCATAATTGTTAGGACCAGTGCTGGAACAGGTGACTAAACTGTCCTGACATACTAGAACTAGTAGACACCCTTCTTGAAGACTCGAAGATAAGTGCTCTAGAGCTAATTGATTGGAGAGAATGATTGGCTTATTGAGTGCTTGGTCTTTAACAGGAGAATAACAATGATAGCAGCGAGCTGTGGGCTCAAGCTGAACTAGTATTGAAGGCATGTCAAGGGCAGAAGAATTTTGCTGAGGAGACAAGGGCGCTCCTGCTTGCCTTATATAGAGTTTAGGTTCTGCAAACCTTAACTCCCCAGCTAACCTAATTCTAACTAGTTGGGGAATGGCTTCTCCACTTCTCCCGCAATCTGCAGTCATTCCTAGAACCTTCTGCTCCACTTGCTCCACTATGACATTGTTGTGTACTATAAATAGCCACTCACATCATCTGTCCAAAAGTTCCCACACTCTGTAGCAGTGGTGTGGAGTGTTACATCATGATGATGTCATTGGTGCTGCAGGTCCTATTTATCCTCTTTCCATGGATGAGGCATCCATTGGTTGATCGGTAGTTTCTGTGGTGCCTGTCTGGCTTCCTTCTGGTGGAGGGACCAGTGGAGGGTTCCCTTTGTTGCTTTGATCATCAACTAGTCTGGTTGCTGCTGTTAGGTGTTCTTTGTAGACTCTGGTGTATCCTGCCATCAGGCCGACTTCATGTGGCGTGACGTCTAATCCAATTACCACTTTGAGCTGTACCCTGTAGTAGGTGTTTGTGGCACGATGATCCACTGTTAGATATCCATCAAAGCCTCTTCGCCATGTGGTGATAAGGTCATCCACTGTTTCATCCCTGAGTTCCCAGAGTTCATGATGTGCCTCTTGTTCTGTTTGTTAAGTGGTGATTGGCCAGTCGAAGAGTATTGCCTATTGTCCACACTGTCTGTGATGTTCCATTTGGGTGATCCAGATTGTAAGCCCTGTTAGCGCTGCATACATTTGCTCATCTGCAAGCCACCATTTGAGTTTGTGCATGTATGCAGTACTCATCCTTCCCTGCATGACTGGTTCTTGCTGTTGGTCACTGAGCGGCCTGTGCTGTGAAGCGATCAGTAGGGTGTTCTGTACTGATACTGCCTCTAGCACTCATAAGAAGATTCGTTCATGTGCTGCCCATGAATAGTGATATAGCTCCCAACAGAAGTTGCATAGCTCTATTGACTCCGGTATATGTGTCTTGTCACTTTGGCATGGCCATGCATTTCAGTATGCTTCTTGCGTGTGCTTCCTGGCTTTGTCATACATTGGTATCAGCTCTTCCTGGCCTGTTCCTGGCTGCTGGGTGAATCCCTGGCCTATTTCTGGCTGATGGGTGAACTCCCAGAACAGGTTATATGCTGATCCTGTAGATCCCATGTCAATCCTTCCTAAAGTAGCAATTTCATGTAACATAATGTGCATATCAGTTGAAACATAGAGAAGTCAAAAGGAAAAGTCATAGGTCATAGAGGCGCACATAGAGAGCATAGAAATCAGAAGGACATAGGAAAAACATAAATCATAAGGAGGAAAAATGTCTGCATAGCATCTGACCATACCAGTGCTCCACCAGAACTCAGATTGTCCAATTGGTACGTGGCTCCCATTGTTGGACTGCAGTCCGGTATGTGTCTTGGCTGTATGCTCCATGTGACTGCGTTCTTGATCATCCAGATAAGATCTCTGGTACATTCTGAATTGCTTTTGGAGATCTTGTAATGTGTGGCTGATGCAATTGCAAGGTTCTGATTCAAAACTGGACTGATTGGTACACATCGGAATCAGTTCTTGAACACTTCTGGACTGATCAGCAGTGATGGGATGATTGGCATGGCTCTACACCACTTGTAACAGTGATCAAAAAGTGAACAAATGACAATTTAGAGCTTATTTATAAATCTATGTATCCCTAGCAGTCCTAGCCAATTCATCTGAGCATGTTGTCAGAGGATTTCACTTGAGAATTGAGGGTAGCTATGCACCAGGGCCAGCAGACATACCCACAGTGTTGGTAGAAGGCTCAACAGTCATTTGCACTAATCAACATAATCTCTCTGTAAGGCCATGCATACACCACAACATCTCCTCCTTCTTCTGGCAGGGCAAGTCATTGAAGTCGAGTTTTGAGTAGCGAGAAGGCCAATTCAATTGGATTGAAATCTGGAGAGTATGCAGGAAGGAATTCAAGCTTCATGCTGCTAGACACGTGATTACAGAATGCATCAGTGCTGGAGCAATGCACAGGAGGAAAAAGCACTGCACTGTCAGGACTTGAACTTGTCCCTTTCTTTTAATTCTCTTTTACCATGTCCTTTATTTTTAATCGCTCCTTTTCATTATATTTAATCATCTTTTCCAATCATTTCCCACACTCCCTTCACGTGACCTTCATTCGTTCCATTCTGTTTCGTTATGCAATGTTAGGTAATATAGTCTCACGGTTGTCACTATATAAGGTCAAAGGAATTGCATGAACTCCTTGTTCTGCTTTTCCTCTTACCTCCACGACGACCTAGCCTGAGTATAGCGTGTTCCGAGTTCCTGCTCGAGTATAGCACATCCCAGACGACAGTCAGCCAAGGCTTGCCCAGTCTGAGTCAGCCAAGGCTTGCCCAGTCTGAGTCATCTCCCAGACTCCCACCTAACATAAAAGCAGAACCCCACCCAGGCTCATCTCCAGTGTACGTTGTTGCTGTTGACTTGCCTTCACTCGGTCTAGAGGAGCGCTCCCCTCGATGGACTTAATGTGTAAAACCCCCAAACGACAACCCTCAACCCTGCCTGGACATCTTGGACGTTCATGTATTACATAAAGCCCCTCAACCGACTTTTCCTGACACTTACCACATTTGGACGCCAACTCGACCTTGGAGGAGTTGACGCCCTGATCGGGAAACCCTCTCCCACCCTGGCTCTCCATGTTAGCCTTTGGTGGAGATCACATCTGACTTGGACGTGGGCAACACAGCACGTACAGTCATCGACATCGTTGTCAATTGTTGTCTCCATAGCCAGCTTCCGTATCATTGTCAACCTCACTGACGAACCATCTCACCATTGGCATAACCCCAGATCGAACACACACCCAATCCCTGTCCCTCCCCCTTGGTCAACATAGATCTCGACGAAGAACAACGTCGTGCTCTCCCGCCTCACTCCTGGTATAACGAGGAACGTCGTTCCTGGTTCACCGTCACCCAAACAGGCATCAAGTATATCATCTGGTGGTGTGCCGAAAAGGGACTGTGGTACTCAACGCTTGAAGGTGGAAGAAGACTAAAGTGGTCGCCTGCATCAGTGGATACTATGACCCCAATCTCACCATTGCTCTCGACGTCAACTGTCCTTTTGCCTATCCCAGGACCATTCCAAGAAACGCAACGAGATCCCTCACCACCGACCCCTCCTGAACCCCAAATGCCGATGCCTGTTGCAACCATGTCATCAATGTTCAGCGATCAACAACTTGCGCAGATTGCAGCGATTGTCACGAACACTTTCACCCATCAGGCCGCCAGAACCCCAATTGGCCAAGGGGCTGCCACCACACCGAACATTGACGTTGCCCGACCATGCAAATTTGCTGGTGGCAACAATTACCTGGACTTCAGATGCAAGGTCCTTCTTTTTTGTCTCTGCAAATCTGAGCTGGTATCCCACATCCGAGAGCAAGATATACATCGCTCTCTCCTACCTCAAAGGGGGCAACACAGCAATGTGGGCACAAAACTACGTGGAAGAGTCAACAACAGCTGGCATCGTCACCTTCACTGACAGTTGGGAACGTTTCCAGGAATGACTCGATGCTTTGTTTGATGATCTGAACCGAAAGGAGAAGGCGCTGGCAGAGTTCCAAACAAAAGTCCAGAAGGACCTCACTGCCGACGAGTTCTTCCAAAAGCTCAACACCGTCATCACCACGGCAGGACTGACGGACCAGAGCATAATCTGTGACCGCCTGAAGTGTGCGATGAACATCGAGGTGGTCTGTGGAGTGCTGAGGTCAACACCTGTCCCGACAACATATGACGTGTGGAAGAAAAAGGCCATCAAGATTGACTGTGGGGAACAACAAATCCACACCATACAGTGAGGTTGTGCATTTCTGCCCCCTCCTTGCCAGCAACAGCAACAGGAGCCTCCTCCTCACCATCCATTTGCTGCTCCACATGTCAACAAACGCGATGCGACAGGTGTCACATTCGGAGGCACTGGGCAGCCGATGGACGTCTCAATGAACAAGGCACAGCATTGACGAGTGTGCTGGATCTGTGGCCAGCTCGGGCACTTTAAGGACAAGTGCCCGCAAGGAAAGACGATTGTGCAGTGCATGCTGCAGATGATGGTGCCAGGCGAACGTTGCCTCCTCACAGACAAGCTAGGCGCGATGAAGGAGTCGGCCTTCGAGGAAGTCGTAGACACTCGGAGGACGACTGTGGAGGATTACATGGAGGAGGAAGGCAATGACGAGGAGGTCGTTGACTCGCAGGATTTTGCAAGTGGTCAGGCGTAGCCATCAGGGCGACTGACCAAGAAGAACAAGGGACTTCGAATCTGGATCTGTTAAAATATAGTCAACCATCTGTACATTACTTAGATGCAAATGACGTCAATGACTTACCTGATAATGAAGCCCCCACCGATGCAAAGGAACATGACGAGAACGAGAAGCTATTCATGAGAGGAACTGGCGGACGCCAGCTGGACCTTCTCCTAACCGTCAATCATGGAGTTGCAGATGAGACAAAGGAGGTGGATGCGCATGCGCTCATGGATTCAGGGTGCACAGGGTCATGTATCGACATAGGCTTCGTGGAGAGGTACAGGTTGGAGACGAAACGTTACATTCATCCCCTTGCAGTACTCAACGCCAACGGCACTCATAACGAAGCCGGCTTGATCGAGAGATATGTCAACATTGAACTGATCATCAGAAACCACAAGGAAAGGATAGTACTAGTGGTGACATTGCTCATGTCGTTGAACATCTTCCTTGGCTACGACTGGTTGTGTCGACACAACCCAGAAGTCGATTGGAAGTCGGGTTTGATTGAGTTCACCCGCTGTCTGACCAAATGCACACTGAAGGAGAGGGAGGCGGTGGAGATGAGGAGGGTGCAAGAGGTGTGAATGGACAAGGCATCCTGGCCCGCATATCTCAATGACTATGCAGACATCTTCTCAGAGAAGGGATTTGAGAAACTGCTGGAACACCGCCCATGGGACCATGTCATCGATCTGAAATCTGACTTCAAACCTAGCAACTGTAAGATCTATCTGTTGACACTGACGGAACAAGAGTTGCTGAAGGATTTCCTCAAGGAGAACCTGAAGTCAGGCCACATACAAAAGTCGATTTCACCAATGGCATTGCCTTTCTTTTTCATCAAGAAGGCCGACAAGTCCCTACGCCTGATCCAGGATTACCATAAGCTCAACGATGGCACAGTTAAGAACAAGTATCCCCTCCCCCTCATCGACGAGCTCGTCAACAAGGTCAAGAAGGCAAAGTTCATCACAAAACTTGACCTTTGGTGGGGATACTACAACATCCAGATCCACAAAGGTGACAAGTGGAAGGCAGCTTTCCGCACGAATATGGGTCTCTTCGAGCCAACAATCATGTTTTTTGGTCTCTGTAATGCACCTGCAATGTTCCAGGCTTTCGTCAATCACATCTTTAAGGACCTGATTTATGCAAATCTAATCATTGTCTACCTTGACAACATCCTGATCCTTTCAGAAGAGATCGAGGAACACATCAACACAACGAGATGTGTACTCCAAATCCTACAAGAGAATGGCCTGTACCTGAAACCAGAAAAGTGTGAGTTCGATGTCAAGGTAGTAAAATACCTCGGCCACATCATCAGTGAAGGCAAACTCAAGGCTGACCCGGCAAAGACAGAGGCGATCACTAGCTGGCCCATACTGCAAAACCTCAAGGAACTCCAGAAGTTCCTCAGCATGGGTAACTGGCTCTGATGGTTTATCAAGGACTACAGCAAGGTGGTCCAACCATTGATGTCGCTCACAGGAAAATCGGGCTGGAAGTGGGAGGAAGAGCAGCAGGCAGCATTCGAGGAGCTGAAGCGCCAGTTGAGCTCACCTCCCATCCTGGCAATCGTGAACAACAAGGGCCCTTTCTGCATTGAGGCAGACTCGTCGAACTACGCGCTTGGAGGCGTGTTGTTGCAAAAGCAGGAAGGAAAGTGGAGGGTGATTGCCTACCGGTCAGAAGTGCTCCTACCCGCTGAATGAAACTACGAGATCTATGACAAGGAGATGCTCGCGATCATATTGGCGATGAAGGAGTGGCGACAGTATCTGCTGGGGGCCAAGCACAAGATCGAGGTTTGGTCGGATCATGCTAACCTGACGTACTTCAGGTCAGCGCAAAAACTCAGCTACCACCAAGCTCGATGGCGAACGGAGCTCGAAGAATTCGACTTTTGCCTTGAGCACAAGCTGGGAAAGACCATGGGCAAGGCTGACCTGCTGTTGTGCAAAATGGGATATGACGAAGGCAAGGGTGATAACGACGATGTTGTTTTCATCAAGGAAAAGTGGTTGAACCAAGGAGTGGTGAGGACGTCACGTGACGAGGTGGTGGACAGAGTGGGTGAAGCGCAAAAGGAGCAGGACAAGTCAGAGAGGCAGATGGGGATGAAGGAGGTCGACGGACTGTGGAGAATGAAGGGCAAGGTGTACGTGCCATCGACAATGAGAGAAGCAGTATTGCGGGAATGCCATGACTCGACCCTGGCAGGACATCCCGGATCATTGAAGACAGTCGAACTGGTACGTCGAGACTTCTGGTGGGTGTCGATGTTCTCCAACGTTCGAGTGTATGTCCAGGGATGCAATCATTGTCAACAAACGAAGGCCTTAAGAACCTCGAGATCTAGGCCTCTCCACCTGAATGCGGTCCTGGAAGGCCCCTGGGAAATCATCACAGTCGACCTCATCAGAGAGCTCCCAGACTCGAAGGGACACAATGCGATCTGTGTCTTTGTCAATAGATTCTCCAAACAGATCCACGCGATCCTGATGATGATGAAACTCTCAACTGAGGGCATGGCGCAGTTGTACTGAGACCACGTCTTCTGCCTCCACAGTTTGCCAAACAAGATCATCCATGACCGTGGCATGCAGTTCGATGCATCGATGATGAAGGAGCTGTACAAACTCCTGCACATCGAAGGTAACCCATCGACGGCATACCACCCACAAACAGACGGTCAGATGGAACTCGTCAACCAAGAGCTTGAACAGTATCTCTGGCTCTTCGTTAACCATCGACAATTGGACTGGAAGGACTGGCTCCCCCTCACAGAGTTCGCTTACAACAACTGCAAACACTCGGCAACGAAGATGTCACCCTTCTACGCGAACACCAGATGTCACCCTATAAGCTTTGACACCATACGAACTTCCTCTGCCAACATGTTGGCAGAAGAATTCACGAAGCACATCAAGGAAACTCATTGTGTGGCAAAAGACAATCTGGTCAAGGCGGCTGAAGACATGAAATGCTACCATGACCGGACTGCAGGAGCATCAGTAGAGTACAAGGCTGGTGACAAGGTCTTCCTCGATGGGCGCAACATCAGCACTGACTCACCTACGAAGAAACTTGCTGACAAATGGTATGGTCCCTTCGACATCATCAACAAGGTCAGAGCGAGCACGTACAAGCTTAAACTCCCAAAGCGATGGAAAAAGGTCCACCCCATCTTCAACGAGGCTCTGCTCAAACCTGCTGTCAACCCGTCCTTCAAAAGCCAGAAACAGCTGCCGCCACCGCCACCAGACATAGTCGACAATGAGGAGGAATATGAGGTCGAGGAAGTCATTGACTCACGCCTACACCGAGGAAAGCTACAGTACCTCATCAAGTGGGTCGGGTACAATGAACCGACCTGGCAGCCCGAGACAGACTTCGGCAAGAATGCAAAGGAGGCAATCGCTGAATTCTATTGGAAACATCCCAGTGCCCCTCATAAACTCAACATCCCTCACTCATGACTCCACCCGCTTTTTGTTGACACCGAGCCAGACAACTGCAATCCTGGTTGGTCGGGACACCCAACCTTGAAGAGGGGGGGGGGGGGTAATGTCAGGACTTGAACTTGTCCCTTTCTTTTAATTCTCTTTTACCATGTCCTTTATTTTTAATTGCTCCTTTTCATTATATTTAATCATCTTTTCCAATCATTTCCCACACTCCCTTCATGCGACCTTCATTCGTTCCATTCTGTTTCGTTATGCAATGTTAGGTAATATAGTCTCATGGTTGTCACTATATAAGGTCAAAGGAATCGCATGAACTCCTTGTTCTGCTTTTCCTCTTACCTCCACGACGACCTAGGTGAGACTCGTCCCCCTTATATTAGTTTAGTCTTGTATTAATCCTCTTACCTCCATGACAACCTAGCCTGAGTATAGCATGTCCTGAGTTCCTGCTCGAGTATAGCATGTCCCAGATGACAGTCAGCTGAGGCTTGCCCAGTCCGAGTCGTCTCCTGGACTCCCACCTAACATGCACCTGGATTTGATTAACTTGTGAATTTTATTTGACTTGTGGATAGCACAATTGTCCATGACAATGACTGAGTTCGGTGTAGAGCTGTGCCGATTGTCCCATCACTGCCGATCACTCCAGAAGCATTCAAGAACTGGTTCCAACGCGTACTGATCAGTACGACTCAACCCGATCGGTCTGGTCTCGAATCAGAACCTCGCGATCGCGTCATCAGCACGTTCCGACACCTCCAAAAGCATACTGGAACGTACCGGAGATCTTATCTCGACGATTAGGGACGCGGTCACATGGAGCATACAGCCAAGACGCGTACCGGACTGCTGTCCGACGACGGGAGCCATGTACCAATTGGACGATCTGAGTTCCGGTGGAGCACCGGTGGGATCGGACGTGAAGCGGTGTGGAGATCCCGATGCCGCTGGCCTCGGAATCGGCTCTATTAGGTTCGACTCGACTCAGGACAGTCTTACAAGTATCCCCGACGCATTTCAGGACAGTTTCAGTGTTTGGCAGTATTAACTCGACGCATACAGCTTGGTTCTGCACCGGTGAGCCACCGAAGTCCGTTTTGGGTCACATCTGGTATTGTTCCGAGCCTCCCGAAGCTTAATTACTCATGTTCTCGAGTTACGGCTCCGAGTTCCGGCTATTTGGTGTTGTTTGGCTAGAGCCTCCGGTCTGTCTTTGTGTCCTTTGTACGCCGCTCAGAGGCTCAACCCTCTGTTGGTTATTTAAACACTCATGTAAATGTCTCAAAAATACAAGTTTAGTTCCCCCGAGTCAGTCCCAGTCTTTAGTTCTCGTCTCCATCGCCGTTCAGTGTCGTTCTGTCCATTCTGTCCGTTCCGTCTCGAGTCCCGTTTTCGGCCAAATCTTGCTTTCGCTATATCGCCCTCAGTTCTTAACCGATTCTCGAGCTCTCTTCAGATTCGTAATCTCCTCTAAAATCGCTTTCGAATACTGTCTTGTCCTGCACGATTCCGAGCCCGCGTCATAGAGCTACGAAAATAGCTTTTGGTTCCGGGAGTTCCGTGCATTCCGCCAGCCGCAACCAGTGCAACTGCTATATCTCCGTCAATTCTGCATCGCGTCTCGAGGTCTTTTCAGATTCAGAATCGTCTCGACGAATAGTATCGATTCCTGTCTTCACTGGCGAGTTTCCGAGCCCGGGTTGTCAAGATCGTAGTTGCTCTTTGTTCTCCGACCACATTTAGGCACGTTTTGCCGGTCGTCCTTTGTACTCGCGTCCTCGAGTCGACACCTAGCCCCGAGTATTCCCCTACACTTCCCTACACTTCCTGACACTATCCCCTCCATCAGACACATTAGAGTGAACCCCCAGTGGCCGAACTCAACCAGGTCCGAGTCTGTCAGTAGACCATACCGTAACCTTTCAGCGGACGTTTTTCCTCATTATGATTTATGTTTTTCCTATGTTCTTCTGATTTCTATGCACTCTATGCGCACCTCTATGACCTATGACTTTTCCTTTTGACTTCTCTATGTTTCGACTGATATGCACAGTATGCCCGTATGGAAATTATTAACTGTAGATAGATCTTTGGACTTAGTATAAATATGCACCCCATGTTGTAGGTAGAGGACAAGTCAGTTCTACCGCAGAGTCTCCCTCAGATAGGGTAACTTGAGTGCAATCCATCTTAGTTCTCGTAATCTTGTAGTCGTTCCGTCTTCGTCTTAGCATCTCGTCTCTTGAAACCGTCTCTCATCTCATACTTCATAACTTGAACCTCGTCACTCGTCGTGATCACATCATACCGGTGTTGATTACCCGCGTGTACCAACTCCGTACCGGTCAAACCACAGACGCGACAGGAGTTCCCGACCTTTGTTCTTGATATCGACACGTACCGGCATGTACCGAAGCGTACCGACGCGTACCAGTACGTCGAGTGATCTCACTGCAGTCTACCCCTAACCTCCCAGAGCAACGCGATCACGTCCCCAAAAGGACCGTTGATCCCAGACACCCCTAAGTCAGGATCTACATCGGTCCTGGAAAAGGTTCCATATGATTGAGGAGATGTGCAATGAAAGCAGTAAAGGATTCTGTATTGAATGAGCCTTCCAAGATGATGCAGTTGAGCATTCCGTCAAGAGAGATTGCTGGAAGGATTGAATACCTGGAGGAAGTTTGACATATGACACCCTGAGGTATGACGGGACTATGCATACCTCTTTCCCCTGGTGAAAAACTGTTTGTGGCTGGCTTGATGCCTGTGTAAAGCCCATGCCTTTTTTCTCAAGAAAGTGCGATGTTTGCAAGCACTTTCATCAATGAACACAAGCTGTTCAGCTTTGTATTTCTCACTGATTTTGAGATGATATTGTATTCGTACAGTCTTGCTACATTCGTGTGCCTTCTTTGAAATCTTTGACCAGGTTGGATTTGGGCTTGACTAGTTGAAAACAAAAGACAATACCCTTTTCATAGTGAATCCAGCCTGTTCCAGTGTCCTCCATATCATAGAGTCTGAAATGTATTTACCAGAAGATGTGCCGAGCTTCTGCCTCAGCTCATCAAGGAATAGGTCCCTGCGTTGATCAACTGAACTGAGGAGATACTGGTGGCAAATGGAATCCTGATGATCAATGTCTGTCAGTACTGGCACACTACACCTCACCTGTACATCCAGATAGTCCAACAGCCTTGGCTGGCCAGTTCTCTTTCCATCTCTCTCGACACCCCCAGTAGCCTCCCAGTCTTTTATGATCTGATAGATTGTTTGACGATTGACGTCCATCAATGCAGAAAGATGGTCCATGGTGAACTCATTGGATTGGTGCAGCTTGAAGAGAATGGATTGCACATTGTTTGAGAGGGCATTGCCATGTGTCATCGTGGTGGGAGAGAAGGGTGTTTTTGTGGTGAATGTGTTCACGTGCCAACCCCTAATCTGCATATACCGCTGACCATTGTAGCATGCCAACCTCTCTTCAGCAAAGCCATCTGCTCTTCTGTCTAGACTGTGGGTGACAATGGTTATGCCTTGCTCTTGACCAAGAAGAGGCTGCCAGCTGTTGCTGTTCTGGATCTGAAAGGACGTCTTTGAGTCTGTTTGCATGAACATACACTTGTGTATCTACTAGTGGTCCTGCATCGCAGATACGCTCACCTGGTATGCCGGTGAGATATCTGTGGCCATCTCTTCTTGAGATGGAGTAGTACTTATGAAGCAACACATTGTTCCCAACTTCTATACTTCAGATGTGCAGGTGGCACATGGTGCTACAGCATGCAGGTTGAAAATAAATTACCACTACAGTGTCAAATCAAGGCGGAGGGGCCCCCAAATAACCCAGACTGTAGTAGATAGGATTGTCTATGTAGTGCAAGAAGTTTTGTATTTTTACCTGTCAAATTGGCAGAGCTGTATGAAATGGACTGTCCAAACCTGGGTGAGAGCAGGTGTCCAAAGAACAGAAACATCCCCATTACACCACAAATAGTGCACAGAATGACACCAAACTTATGCACAGGATTGCCATACATGTGAACCTAATTTACAGGTGAGAAAAAAAAATTACGGGATGAGAGGAAAGGGGTATGATTTTTGCATATAGTGAGGGTGAGGTGTTGAAACAGGGCTGGTCGACATTGTTTGACTTATTTTGACAAAACAATTCATCTAACCTCGGATATTTTTACAGATTCAGATTTGGATGAGCAAGTACATTTTTTTGAGTGCTTAATGAACATGTATCGTGAGGAATTGACACAGTAAATTGTCATTTACTCGATTTTTGGCAGTTATGCCGCAAGACACATCAAAACCACATGAATTTGATGTGTGACAATACTTCTGAAAAGGGCAGTAAGTCTTTGTACGTTGTCGACCTCAACGAGGAGAAGCGGCGCCATGAATCTATAAGTCACAGCCCCGACCCCCCCCCCCCCCCGAAAGAGGATGCCGAAGAAAGCATTGGTCTGTTTTCTTATTAGATGAAACATATGTCCGGGTCGACTTGCTGACAAACTGATGCTGCAGTTGTGTGTACCATTTTTTGATTGAAATTTCATATTTTTACGTGAACAACAGGCTATCCGGGATCTTGATGCATTTGGCGACCCAAATATCGATAAGAATGCCGTTGGTCTGGATGACGATTCTCCGTATCCAGAAGTCCGCTCTGCAGTCGCAAACACCGATAATCCTTCTATTCCTGTAGCACATTCCGCGCGTGGGTCCTAGGGACTGCCTGGGCAATCGTACTGCCCAGAATTAACCAGCTGCTGTTCTTCAGGTAATCATGGCTTTCACTGCTTTTACTGCGTTTGAGATTTGCTAACTCTTGTTACAGCCTTTTTCATAAGTCCTGTGACACGTGCATGTCACGTGAAATGAGCCGCGTCAGAGCCAAAGTGTCGAAAAATTAGAATGAATGCCTATTTTCTCTGTGAATTCTGCACAGTACCTGCTCATTAAGTACTCAAAAAAAAGGCACGGTTCTCAGGAGAAGAAATATGTAAAATAGGGAGCAATAAATTGACTGTGTAGGCAGGTGGAGATCAAACAAGTGCAGCTGGTCTGTTCTCTCACCCATTTCCACTGAGATTCAAAAATTATGGCTCCCCTACATCTACCTATAAAATTCTTTCCTGTGTCTGTAAACTACATATATGACTATACCAACATCTCCTGCAAGTTTGAAGCCAATCCATTCAGTATTCATGGTGCAGCAGCAAGATTTGTGTTCTACTCTGCAAGACCTGTTGTGAGAAAAGGAGGGTAGAAAGAGCTTGAAGTGGAACACAGATCTTGCTGCTGCACCATGAATACTGAATGGATTGGCTTCAAACTTGCAGGAGATGTTGGTATAGTCATATATGTAGTTTACAGACACAGGAAAGAATTTTATAGGTAGATGTAGGGGAGCCATAATTTTTGAATCTCAGTGGAAATGGGTGAGAGAACAGACCAGCTGCACTTGTTTGATCTCCACCTGCCTACACAGTCAATTTATTGCTCCCTATTTTACATATTTCTTCTCCTGAGAACCGTGCCTTTTTTTTGAGTACTTAATGAGCAGGTACTGTGCAGAATTCACAGAGAAAATAGGCATTCATTCTAATTTTTCGACACTTTGGCTCTGACGCGGCTCATTTCACGTGACATGCACGTGTCGCAGGACTTATGAAAAAGGCTGTAAGGTTTCCGGCCGTTACGGTATTATCGGTATGTACTCCTTACATCAGATTTGTTAGTCACATATCGAACCATGGCGGCATTCTTTTAGCCAGTTGCTCAGCTTCTCACATACCCACTAGGACGAGCATGGTCTGCCTTACTACCGCGATGGTCTGTTTCGGCATAGTTATCAACCCGGGGCCTTTTACCGTGAAAGAGCATGTCTTAGTCACAATTATGGCTGGCGTCGGCGCCCAAAGTACTTATGCGGTGTGTTCTGTTTTCTATTCAGCTATAGCATATGCACACAACTAAGCTACATTGATACAGACAGATATTATCGCCGTACAGCGCGTCTACTACAACCAGACTTATAGTTTCATGTACCAGTGGTTGATGGTCATGTCGACACAGCTCATTGGATTCTCCATTGGCGGCATAGTAAAGCGATTCCTCGTCTCCCCACCATCAATGAGTGAGTTTTATTGCTGTCTGATGCGTGTATCAGCACTTAGTCTTGCATTGTTTTTAGTTTGCTCGCGAACCTGGTACTATGCGCATTGTTCAACACGCTCCACTCGTAACATTACAGTGGGATGGGTTCACGCGGTGGCATCTCCCGTGAACGGTTCTTCGTCTATGTTTTCACTGGTGGAACATGTTATTGTACGTCTTCTTTCTTGTGATCGCGTTTCAAGTCGAAGTATGCTGATCATATTATTTTGCGCTCTTTCTTCTCAATTGATGTTGATATACGGTTCTACACGGATAGACTTCTTTCCCGGATATATTTTCACTACTCTCTCATTCTTCTCTTGGGTGTGTTGGATTGCACCGGATAATACAGTAAGATATTTCCGCGGCTTGCACATTGTGTCTATACTGATCTGAACTATTTCGTATAGCAGAAAATCAATCAGCTCTTCGGTTACTCGAGCGGACTGGGGATGAGCGTTCTGACCTTTGACTAGGCTCAGATTGCTTTCATCGGCTCGCCGTAAGTATCAGATACTCGCTGCGTCCTGTTGAAGCTAATTGCATCAAAAAGACTTGCAACGCCGTGGTGGGCCGAGGTAAACATCTTTGCCGTTTCCTCTTCTTCTTTTGGTTTTTGACCCCTGTCCTCTATGTGAGTTAATGATCCTTCTCGTTGATACTCAGGAATCCTAACATCGAAGTTATCTTAGTATAAAAATGCATGGTTCAGCCAATACATGCCAATTCTTTCCAGTGGATCATCCGATAATACTGGCGCACCTTGTAATGTGACTTTGATCCTGTCCGAGCAGACGACCTTCGATATCGACAAATATCGCAGCTACAGCCCCCTTTTCCTCTCCACGACATTCGCAGTCAGCTACGGGTTATGCTTTGCGGTGATCACGTCAACTATCATCCATGCATTCTTATATTACCGCAAGCAAATCTGGATACAGGCGTGCCGCGCACTACACGAGCAACCGGACATCCACGCGCACTTGATGAGCCAGTATCGTCAGGTTCCAGAATGGTGAGTTCACGCACATCGGGCCCCCTTCCAAAATTTAGATTGAGAATTCTTCTATAGCTATCGAGGATGCCTACGTCCTCTCGGCCCTCCTTGCACACCCGCTCACCACGCTCGACACCCTTCACGAGGCTCTCAAGGTGTATGAGGCGGAGCGTCTGCCTCATGGGAACTATGTTCAACGTCTTTCTCGTCTGAATGGGAAGATGTATGAGTTCGCAGACCCTCGCTTTGCGAATCTGGACCTTGGAGAGGTGGAGGAAGGCAAATTGAACGAAGTGGATGCGAGGAAGCTGAGGGAGATTGGACATGCGGTGGTGGAGAATTGGAAGTGGACGTGGACGACAGATATTGAGGATGATAACGAGAGCGCTATCAGGATGTTCTCGAGGGGCGGGTTGCTGTTAAGACTTGAACCATCCAAATTGATGCCATTCAGCGGTCTTTAGCTGTGCTGCGCCTACCTGCTCAAATCATCCGCGGCAGGCGTTGACTGTGTCCGTTGCATATACGTACCATAATAAGCACATGGCATCCCCCTTATGTAAAGCTCATCCAGGTAAATATACTTCTGCTTCTTGAAGTGGGTCTTGTTCATCGAGTGCACTTGCATAGATTTTTTCAAATGGTGAACCCGTGATTTAGACTGAGCGACGCGTCTTCGTCATTCTGCGTGACTGCCGATGGCATCCACCTTCAGCTGCTCGTGGTTACTCTTCGAACTATCCACAGCTATATCAGCAATTTGGTCTCTTAGGTTCAAGAATCAGTGTGACCCGTTATCTGGAGATCCTAAGCCAGTGTTGTTTTCAATTCGATTGTGGCATCTGAGCAGCACCAACACCTATGAATACCATCATCGTGTTGCCTTCACAGCTATTATGCAGGGACCACACGGTATGATGAACACAGTTTGTACAGGTGGACATCGTAGCGCTGATTGGGTATCAGGTTGTGGCAGGGCGGGAGGGCTGACAAGGGGGCTGAGGGATACCGGCTGCCGCAAAGAACTCGGAACAACGGTCAGTAGAACAATTTCACCTCTGAAGACTCAGCCCATGTCGACAAGCCTCTAATGAAGACATCGTTGACGGCGTACATTGGTTTGCTTTTGGTTCACCGCCTCACGCTCCTGGTATTTGTTGCTGCTGCTCCTCCCACCTCGCACCGTCATTGACAAACGAGAAGAGCACACTAATTAACAATGTCGATATGTCTCTCATTGATATCACGACGTCGCTTACTCGCGAACATCCATCTCCGCTTGCCTGTCATCCATTGAAAATAGGTGCTCAGGGTCAGCAACGAGTAGAGATCTAATGCCTGTGGCGCGTAATAACTCGAAGGTCAGCTTTGTTTTCATTTATTCTTCTAAACTATATATTCTGTTGTGGTATCTTTTTTATTACTCTCCGGTAAATAGTGCAATGTAAGACAAAATGTACAGAATTCTTTTAAGGTCACTAGTGGTCTAGCAGTTAATATGGGTGATCAGAACGGGATCAAATGGATTGCTACGGCGGTACAACCGGTTCAATCACTCAAGGGTGCATTTTTTTTTTGTCTTTCCTTATGTCTTTTTTCTCATTGCCTAATGTGCACACCGACACTAGTACTGGCCATTCATCAAAATCAATTCATATCCATGACTTGCAAGCTCAAAGCTGTTATGAGTACTTGACATCAGATCCCTAATCTGGGTCTGTTTTTAGGCATGATGCTCAACCACTGTGCTATGATGTGAAGGATGCTGATTATATGTCAATCATAGTGCATCAGATAGACTCCTCCTACTATTCAGTGCATATATCTTTTGGCTGTGAACACTGGTTTGCTTTTGGTTCACCCTTTTCAGCAACTTTGTTTGCCTACACTCCTAATAAGAAAATATTTGTTGCCACTCCTCCTCCTCCTTACTTGCTGACATCCAGCTACCACTTACCTGTCATCCACTGACTCATAGTGTTCTGACCGTATGCATATACACATATGACCATATTTTTGACTATGTATACAGATATGGCCATATATTCCAGGTTTCCAGAGCTCATATGCATATGGCTGTGCCATATATGCATAAACAAGGTGGTAGATAACACTGGATGTGAGAGAGATGATTAAGACAAAAAATCACTCTGAATTCTTTGTAGTAAAGACATACCTTACTTCTTGATATGTATAAGTCATAACATAAACCAGTTAGTACCAAAAGCAGCTGAAAATGGCCAGGATGAAAGCACACATCAACAAGTTGAGGTCAGGCGGCTTGCTGGGGACCAAGGAGCCTGAGCTTCTTGACTTGGAGACTCACCAGAAGTCGGCTTCTATATTAATTTGTGCACCCAAATCAGTTGAAGCAGGCTTCGCAAGGGGCTTGAGACATATATATGTAGTAAGTTAAGGGTGTAGTATACGGTCATATGCTGCGTATATGGGGATTTTCTTCTCCTCAATACGGGTTACGGCCATATACTATACGACCACATTTTGTCATTCCAGAAACTCATATGCATACGGCCGTACCCATATACGGATGTGCCGTATCCGTATGCCTATGAATACGGTCGGAACATTACCACTGAGAATAGGTGCTCAGGGCTAGCAACAAGTAGAGATCCAATGCTTGTGGTGCATAACTCAAAGGTCAGCTTTACTTTCATTTATTCTTCTAATCTATAGTTTTGTTATACCATTTTATTTATTCCTAGGAAATTGTGTGTTGTAGAATAAGACTGACAAGAATCTATAAAGGAGCCAGCAGTGGGAATCACTTCCCACGAGCCCCAGTACTGTACATAAGACGCGTCGTTCGAACAGCAACTTGAACACAGATTTGATTGTTCACATGCGCTGCTCACGCTTTCCGTACGTCTCGATCGTCCAAACCAAAGGCTGTCCTCATTAATATTCAGCATTATTAAAAGTCGTGATATATTATTGGATGAAGGTTATCCGCGTGCCATCGGACGAAGTAACCGTGAGCAGTCTAATCCTCAAAGTCAAGCACCTTGCTCAACTAGCAGCAGATGATGCGGAGGGACGTTCACACTGACTGATAATTTTGATAAGAGCCGCAAGGCGGAGCCGCTCCGACCCCAACAGTTGGTTTCCATAGAGGCGTTCAAAAGCCTTCGAGGGACTCGACAATCACCAAACCCACCTACATCGTCACTCACGTACAAGAACCAACTCCTGCTCAACGATGGCTTCTCCGAAATTTACTGTGGCAGTCTGGTGATTGAAGACTGCTCTTTGTATCTCGTCTTTGCCTTGCTAACTCGCTCTGTAGCGGTGGCGGCATTGCCGGTCTGACAACCGCGGTCGCGCTCTCTCGCTTTTCTTCAGAGAAGAAAGACATCCATGTCGACATTTATGAAGCTGCGCATGAGTTCACTGAAATTTGTGCTGGTGTCGGTATGTGGCGCAGGCCTTGGCGGGCGATGAAAAGTCTGGGTCTTTAGGAAGAGCTTGGGAAACTCGTTGAGATCCCTAGCTCGGAAGATAAACCTCGTAAGCCTTTTATCCTACAAATGCATGTTGCCTGGTACTTAGTTTCCGAAGAACCTGTTTTTGAGATGCGCAAGTCCGATCAAGCGAAGGGTGTCTCATTCTATGACATGATCGTTCCGAGTATGTTCGTTTTATCGATTCACGTGCTGATTATCTTGCAGTGGGGCTCCTTGCTTTTCACCGCGCTGATTTTCTTAATGCACTTGCCAGCCAGCTTGATCCGAAGACCACAAAGACGTACTTCTCGAAGCGTCTCACCTCCTACACTCTTGCGTCCGAGAGTTCTTCAAGGTCTCCGATAACTTTATCGTTCAAAGACGGGTCGATTGCGACATATGATGTTCTCATGGGCTGCGACGGCATCTTTCTGCGACGCGCCACACGATGTATGAACTCGCGGCGCGGGATGCCGAGGCAAGCGATAGCGAGGAAGGGAAGAAAGCAGCTGAGACGCTCCGTGGAATGGTGGATCCTGTCTGGAGCGGCAGTGTTGCCTATCGGGGTGTGATACCTCGCGAAAAACTCGAAAAACTGAACTCAAACCACAGGGCTATACGTACACCTCAGAACGTCAGTGGAACTTCATCGAGTCCATTGGTCCCGACCGCTGATACGTGCCTTTTTTTTTGCAGTATATGGGAAAAAATAAGGCACATCGATTCAATTTGCTCCTTTTGACAGCTTTTCATGAACTTTGCGTAGCATCTCATAGTGCTTCCCATTTAGAAAGGCCGTCTGATCAATGTTGTCGCATTCTGTTCTTGGCCCGAGAAAGACGGCACCATCTTCGAGGGCAAAACGGTCGAGAACCCAGAAGGAGCTCCTTGAACAGTATGTCGGCTGGGAGGACGAAGTGCAGCAAATCCTGCAGGTACGTAAGCGATCTCCTTCACACGACCCTGCGTTGACTGTATGCTGCATAGTGCATGGAAAAACCTTCTCGCTGGGTCGTCAACGTTCTCAAGGGCCTCCCGATAAATGTTCATGGTCACGTCGCTCTCACGGGAGATGCAGCCCACGCTATGACTCCACATCAAGGCTCCGGTGCAGGTCAAGCTATCGAGGATGCCTACGTCCTCTCGGCCCTCCTTGCACACCCGCTCACCACGATCGACACCCTTCGCGAGGCTCTCAAGGTGTATGAGGCGGAGCGTCTGCCTCGTGGGAATGATGTTCGACGTCTTTCTCGTCTGAATGGGATGCTGTACGAGTTTGCAGACTCCCGTTTTGCGAATCTGGATATTGGAGCGGTGGATGCGAGGAAGCTGAGGGAGATTGGACACGTGGCGGTGGAGAATTGGAAGTGGACGTGGACGACAGGTATTGAGGATGATAACGAGAGGGCTATCAGGATGTTCGAGGATCGAGTTGCTGGCAAGATCTGAACCATCCAGATTGATGCTGTTCAGCGGTATATCGCATTCCAGCAGTTCTCATACCGGAGCTTCGGCGCTAGATGAGATCTGCGGGGGCCTTGCTTGTCGCCGATTTCGAATACCTAAATAGACCTTTCCTGCGTCAAATTGTAGGCGGGAATAAGTGGCTTGGCCGGCCCGAGAGGAATCTTACCATTCAGAGTCAGGGAGTTCCGCTTTTTTCTTTCGCATTCACTCTCACTCTAGGACATCATTTTCATTGAAGGCAATAATCACGGCGTCAGACATCCATTTCACATTGGGCTCGATAGAATTTAAGCTGCAGAAACAAACCACGACACATGCAACCCGATCTCAGGCTGCATTGTCGTTTCACATGTGGATTCTAGAGTTTACAATCCGATGCACGAGTACAGCTACGGTTCAAGAATGAGAGAAAGACAAATAGTGTATGTACGAGACGCAGTACAGTAGCTCAATGCAGAGTACGCTAAGCGGCGTTGATTATGAAGGATAATAACGCAGCGAATCCGACTTGAAACGAGACGAAGGAATTGTAAAAGACAGAAAAATCGAGATAATAGAGAGAAAGAAAGTCGACAGGAACGGCACTGAGTAGCAGGATGTCGGTCAATACAACATAGCCGCTCGAAGCCTCTTGTATGCGTCCCTTGCTCAAGTAAGAAGCAAAGCGACGGGTGTCCATAACGAGCTTTTTTATCTTCGTTCTCTTCGTCCTTGATAGATCCTTCGTAACGAGCTTGGCTTCTTCATTGGCCACATGCTTCCTGAGCGCCATGTTGAATGCCTGGATCTGGCCGTGCCCCACAATTGGCCATATGAAACGTAGAGAGGCATTCAAAGCGCGACTATGTTTCGAAACCGCGAGTTTGGCGAAGCGCTCAGACTTGAAGACAACGAAATATGCCTCATCGCCAAGCTTGATTGTATAGCTCCTTTCAGAGACATCAGTAATAAACTCGCAGATACAAAGTCCTGCTAACTCACAACTTCGGCACATATGATTTGAACCACCAGAACAGGATGCTCGGCCTGCGATTGCTATGTCTCCACCACATATGCTGTTCGAACACCTCGCGTGGTCCCTGCACAAAGATGGCTGTCCTCCAAAGCTGTGTCGTCTTAGGGACGTAGACGTAGTAGGTAAGCGCGATAGCAAACATCACAGAGGGCGTCAGGTCATAGAGAAAGAACATAAGTTGGTAGGGTGTCCAGCCTGTGCGTGCAAGCACGCCACTGAAGATGAGCTCGCCATCAAGTGTCCGTTGATACACAACGAAAATACCATGTAACAGATTATAGTCAAGAAGAGGGATCCAGAACTTTCAACACGAACAAAATATCAGTGCACAATGTACGGAAAATGTTATGATTGTGACAACGCACGACGACAAGGACCCGAAGCCAATAAAAAAGACCATCCACAAATGCCAGGAGGATAGCGAAGAGCAATCCGATGGAGTCAGACACGATGACGGCGCTTGCATAACCACAGTGAGGATCTTCCCACATCAGTGGCATTGTGTTGGCTTCGTTTGCATAGCAAGAGACAGGAGGTGGCAAAGGAGTGTATCCGAGGCTAAACATATAAGTCAGTTCGTTGTATCTAGCGGGAGGAAAAACATGCATTTACAAGTCATGGTGCGACCTCGCTATTGTACCTCGTATAGTGCGCAAGGCCTCCTGCATTGCAATGAAGCACGAGACAAATTCTCCGTGGTCTGAATGTTTTGTTTTTACTAGGTTGTCGAAGGCCTTCTTGGCTACTTTGTAGTCCACATCCACGGGTACGCCCAGGAATTGGTACACATTTTGGGGAACGTCTTTGGCGCTGTAGAAGGCTATGACCAGCTGCGAGATCAGAATGGCGAAGACCATTGCCACCTTGAAGTGAGGATCCTGCCAGCGCGGTGCGTGGTGTTTCTTGAGCAAACGTAATCGACGACCGAGACGAAGTGACGCCCTGGCCAACCATGGTGAAAACACAAGCGCAAAGACAACTCTGAAAAGAGTTCGACCCATAAAACCCCGCCATGTCTCTCGCTCGGGTGGGGAAGACAACACGATCATGAGGAGCACTAATCAATTTGTGAATAAATGTATGGTGAACGGAAATGGGAGTCGCTGTAGAGGTTGAGAGATGCAGTGAACCAACGGTGGCACACCTCCAGTATCTCGCACTTTGCCGGTATTTCAAGCCGCGCTCTACGCATTTTTATACTGTCATAATATTAATATCTATGTGATTAGTGGAACTAGATATGCAGTACTAGTAAAGATGCTAAGAATAAATTTAGATATAGTTGTATTTCCAGCATACGCAACACACACACTCGTACATTATCCTTATTATTAAACGCATCCTTATTATTAAACGCAACCCCTACTTTGGACACAGCCACATGCTGACTAAATTCGGACTTTCAGTTGTTTGATGCTTCCTTTTTCCTTCTTCAATCATCACATGCTCTGGCCAGCTCCAAAACATTTGATGGCTCAAAGCAGCAATATGCAGATCATCACATGAATCTCATATTTTGAGCCACTTCAGGCTACCCCTCTGAGCAGACCAAGTAGGTCTATTTGTACACACAACTAATTGACCATTTAGGTATTGAGCCTGGGTGTGCCCAATCCGCTGGGCACTCCCAGTGGGTGCGGGTTGGGTGTGCCCAATTTTTTTTACTGTGGGAAAGTTGGGTGCACCCAGATCATTTGGGCACTCCCAACTGGGCTTGCCCAGTTTTGGGGCACTCCCAACCGGGCCTGCCCAGTTTTTGGGCACACCCAGTGGGAGTGCCCTGGGAGTGCCCAGATATGTCACTGTCACTGACTGTCTGGGGGACTTTTGGGCACACCCAATTTGTTTTTGCCATAAAATCTAGGGGCTTTATAAATGTTGTATTTTATTGTTTTTGATCCTACAACTTAGTGATCTTGCTATTGACCATTGGCATGAATTGAATTTTGGTCAAGATTAGTCTGCATCAGACAGGAAAGAATGCTGAGCATGCTAGACACACAGGACAAAAAAGATATTTGTTGCTATTAGAAAGACTAAGATAATAAAAATAATAAAGATAGTATTGAACAGTTCTATATACTGTAAGACAAATGGAGAAATAGGGAAATTGTACAGCAGTATGAGAGAAATGAAAATAAATATGAGTCAGCTAAAAGTGTAATGACTACTTAAGAAATCATTAATGATATTCTAACATTAGACATTGGGAATCAAGCTCCAGCATTCTAACTATATTAGAGAGATTATATGTCATAGGCTCTATGAGAAGTTCTAACTAGAGTGACATAGCTGCACTGGACACTTAAGTAGAGCAATTGAAAACTGAACAATTGAAAACTGAACAGGTGCAAAGGTCTGATACATTAGGATCAGTTTGAATGCCCAAGTAGAATAGAGAGTATAAACTAAGAGGGAAACTGAGATAGAAATGTAGAAAGAGTGTAAGCCCACTAGAGCATTCTTATCATTTCTAACATGTTGCTGACCTTCTGAACATCATAACTTAACTTTGAGATACTAAGCATCTAACACTCTGAGATACACAAAGTATCAATACAGTGTAAAATCCTAGGATGAAGAGAACAAGAAAGGGAAGAGATTTGAAGTTAAAATGAAAGGGAGACTTGAAAGCAGTCAGACTTGAGCTGTGCTCAAATATTAGGCCTGGACTACTAAGCTTAAAAGATTAGATATGACTAGTTGACTGTATCCAAATCTTTTACAGGTACCTAGTTGAGTATACTCAGTATACCCAATTATTTGGGAGTGCCCAATTATCTGGGGGTGCCCAGTTGGGCACACCCAATTATCTGGGGGTGCCCAGTTGGGCACACCCAACTATCTGAGGGTGCCCAGTTGGGAGTGCCCAATTATCTGGGAATGCCCAGTTGGGCATGCCCAACTATCTGGGAGTGCCCAGTTGGGCACACCTAATTATCTGGAGGTGCCCAACTGGGTGCACCCAACTATCTGGGGGTGCCCAACTATCTGAGGGTGCCCAACTGGGTGCACCCAATTATCTGGGGGTGCCCAGTTAGGTGCATCCAATTATCTGGAGGCGTCCAGTTAGGTACACCCAAATGTCTGAGAGTACCTAGCTATATAAGGTCTTTTTTGATTCCTGCCTTAGAATCATTTTTTAAAATGCAAAAAATCATTATGTCATGAAAATTAAATAAGTCTAGAATGGAAGCCTTAATAATTCTATAGATAATTTCTCAAGCATTTTGTTCTAGACTCTGCATCTTGGCAGCTTTGCTCTGAAGACAAATCAATACACTACAATCATTGACCCAACACCAGAGCTTCCACAAGATTAAGGACAAGCAAGCATAAAACTTCATTTTGAAGAGATTACCACCCTGCTCCTCAATAGTGCTCTGTATCTTCTCAATTGCATGCTCAAGACACTCAATTGCTGCATACCGCAAACTCAAAATAAGTATGGAGTGAGACAATTACAACAAACACAGTGCACATTGTCAGTAGCATTTATACCCAGCACACAGAGAGGCAGTGAAATGAGCTTTGCCTTGATAGGTACCACCTCAGTGCTCACCACCTCACCTGTCTGATAATATCAATGCCCATGTCCATATAGCACATTAACTCAATGTCTGCATGCAGCTTGATTGGCTACAGTGGTTGGCCACCACATGATCATCACCATCAGCTGTGTGAATGTTGCCAGTAACAGCAAGTTCAACAACATTGTGAAGACCTTCTCCAGCTCCATCAGTATGAGCTTGAATGCATCATACAGATGGCCATATGTCTTGCCTAGCAGCCACCATCACTATTTCCTTCTTGTCCTCACCTGTTGCCTCCAGTTTTGCAGGTGTGGTGCTGGACTGGCCCTCAGAGATCTCCTCTGACAAAAGTTTGGATGCAACATGTCATAATATGGATGCAACCATCTTCTCTTCACATTTTGTAATGTCCTCCAGTGATACACAACACTTACTCAGATCAAAGTATCCTTCAAGGATAACAAATGAATGACTGAGACTGATACAACAGATACAACAAGAGACAGACCCTTCCCCTTGTCCACATGCAGGATGACAATGATCTCTTTCCTTCCAACACAGATCAGCCTTTGAATTGAACAAGTTCACCTGCAAGAAAGCTCTGAGAGTAGAATCATCCCCTTGATGTTGTCACATTCAACCTGTATATATCATGAATGACAGTCAGTATTAAGTTGCATTGGCCTCTGACCCGACACTCAAGCCCAAGTTGGACAAATAGTTCAAATCTGTACTCCATGTGGGACTCCACACACCATTAGTACTGTTATTGAAGTTATAGCTATAATAATAGCTACATGACACCACACACAGTATCTCAAGCATTGGTTCACCAAGTGAGAGTGGCAAGTACAAAAAGCACAGTGTCAGCTCTTCAAGTGGGACAGGCATTGGGTCAGACAACAATGGTGTCTGATGAAAAGTGGAAAAAGCAATGTTCATTGTGCACTGAGTGCTGCATGCTGGTGAGCTGCAATGATTGTGAGAGGGCAGCACACTCTGCATGGCTGTGCCATCTGGCAGCATAGCAGCACACCTGAGCTCTGTTTGCAAACCCTGCCTTTGTCTGTATACAGCCAAATTCCAGACTGTTTGCATCAGACAAGGGTGGACTCGGGAAGTGCATCGTGTCACATGCTGCAGATTGTTGGCAGTGAACCAAATGCAATTGTTGATTCACCAAGTGAGAGTGGTGAGTATGACAGGCAGAATGTCAGTTTTTGAGTGGAACAGGCATCGGTCAGACAACAATGGTGTCTGTGATGCAAGTGCAGAAGAAAGGAATGTTTGCTGTGCACTGAGCACCACAATGACCGCAAGAGGTGGACCAACAAATGAGAATGGCAAAGATCCTGGGGATCAATAGTGGGGCAGCATGCTCCACACGGCCACATCACCTGGCAGCATTGCAGCATGTCTGAGGTACTCCGTTTGCCATCCCTGCCTTTGTCTGCATGCAGCCAGACTTCAGACTTGTGCCTGCATCTGGCAAGGGTGGACTTGGGAAGTGCCCCGTGTTTGTGCACTGCAGAAACCAGAGATGATCCAAATGCATTCATACCCTCACCTTTTGTGCATTGCATGTTGCGTGACTTCTCTTCCTGCGGCGGCATAGTGCTCTTGCCGACCCAGAGACACCACCCTAGGGCATTGCCCAATGTGCGTTAGCAGCATTCAACCACGCATGATGGGACCGGAGAGCTTTGCCCATGCTTGATTTGAATAGCATCGATCCTGTAAGAATCTTGATACCACAATGAGTGTGGCGATGAAAGTGCGCCATGGGCAAAGAAGCAGCGATGACAGAGGTGATAGCGGTGTGAACGGTTTTCCAAGGATCTTATGACACTTGTCATTAGACTGCCCTTGAGTCTGCATCTGCTGAGTTAATGGAAGTGAAGTGTCCATCTGGTAGACTGTTGGCATGCACAATGTGTTGGAGGGGTCCATTGATGTCAGCTCTGTCAGAAGACTGCAGGGGTTGGACATGTCTGAAGAGGTATTCGCCTTTGATGAGAGAGATGCCTTGCCTTCCCTCTTATCCAACTCTGGCTTGCCCCTCACTCCCATGCTGATCTTCTCCTTCTCTGTGAGCCCTGTCACCTTCCCCTGCACCACCTCGATGTAGCAGAGCACCGACTGCAGGATGCTACATCTTGTGTGTGAATGGCAAGACAATGTAGGGGTGCAGACTCTTCTAATCCGAAGGGCAATCTGGGCTAGTGCTCATGTTTGACCCAAGGGGGGCTGCGGTGACCCGGTATACTGAGAGGGACAACCTAAGTAGAGTGAGGTTTGAGATATGGAGACTCGGCGATATGGATATGAGCTGGATTCTGATGGGACCAAGACTCAGCTGGGTAGAGTCGGCACTTATGACAGTGTCCAAAGGCTTTTGGTGATTGGGTGATGGAGTTCTGAGAGTCAGTGACAGAGTTGGTGTGTACAGGTTTAGAGTGAGAGTCAGGCGAGAAGTGCGTAGAACTGCATGTAGTAGATTGCTGCTGTATGGAGGTAGAGGGGTACTGTCTATCTCTGTCCTCTTTCTCTCTATAAACTACTGCGACTTTATACTAAACTAAAGCAGAGGAAGTGGTGCAAGACTTGGCTGAGTCTGTGTGAGTGGATGTGAATGTGAGTCGGCAATTGGCCTGTGCACATCACGCAGCCGATCGTCATGGAGTGATGTTATAGTGCCCAACCTGCTCTCTTGTTTCCCACCACTGCACAACCATATCCCACGTCCTTGTCCTACTTGCCTAATTCCTTCCACCTGTGCCCACGAGAGTCGGTCGTCCATGTGTGGATCGAGTTCGTATGACATCCGTCTGTCCGATCGTGTCCATACCAAGAATTATAATAAAGTGTCGGCTGCCGATTATGAATGAATAGATGGTAATGTTTGGTGGCTGGTAAAGGGAGTCAAAGGAGTAGTGTAAATGAAGGGAGTAGGACTCAGCTGGTGCGTAGGCGATGGTTAATTGCTACATCTCCCGGGGGGCCAGAAAAAAAATGTTTGCAGTGTACATGAGAAGTGGTTGAATTGGAAATTAAAGAAAATGTAATGGGCAAGGTTCGGTGCATTCTGTGGTTTTTAATCGTGTGAAGAAGAAGAAGGAGAAGTTGAAGGTTCACCGATCAATGCTGAAATCGCACCCTGGAGTTTTGTGATGTGCGCTATCTGCTGCGCGACCATGTCACGGAGGTTCTCAAGTTGGACTGACGGGGCTGGGTGGTGTATGCTCATCTGTAGGTCTGGGTGCCACAGGATAATTGCGATCCAGATCAGGTCATGTGTCACTGCCAAACATAGATGCTGATTGACCGGGAGTTCCAGGCCTTGGTTGACAACATACTTGGTGTGGTTATTGATCAGGGTTGGTCGGGGTCGGAACTGGATGTTGATCACCATGTACAGGTGCAGGAAGAACTCATGCACCTTCATGCCAGGCTTGGCGATCAAGCACCAGAAGTGCTGGTGAAATCTGGAGTGGCATAGGATGTCCTCGAGAGTGGCCTGATATGAGTGATGGCATGCAATGGCGAGTGTGAATGATATCGACCAGTTGTGAACCCCACATATGTCATCCGGGCACAGGATTTGGTTGTCAAAGAAAGACTTGGTGCTGGTTCAGTCTAAGTGCATGGTTGGTGGAGGGTAGAAGTGAAGTAGAACAAAATTGAATTATTCAAAAAGGGGAATATTGTAGGGTGGATAATTCTGAATGAATGAAAGGGAGGGGGTATTTTATAGAGACTCGGGGTTATTAATCAGTGCGATGTTCGGTGTAAGAGAAAAAAAATATTTTTGGGTGGAGAGAAAGTAAAAATAGAGAGGGTCAGTGTCTGTTGTCAAACAAAAATGGGGTTCTTTGTTATTAAAGGAAATGGAGGGGTACTCTATTTTGCCAGGTGTTCGGCTTTGGCCTGCCTGTCTGTCATAGCTGATCCTTCCTGTGCGATCCTTCCATACTTGGCTGTGAACATCACATTGAAGTCTGTCAGCGATGGACTATGGATATGCAAGAGGTAACCGGGTTGTGCGGAACTCAGTCAGAGGAAGAGGGGAGCAAGAGAGAGAGTGGTGAGCCAGGGGAGCTGACACAGCACAGAGGTGGGAGGACAGCTTCTGGACGTAGCCAGGTAGAATTGACCAGGTCAAAACTAAGGGATAAGTACAGGAGTACTACCTACTTATATACCCTGCAGAGGCTGCGCACAGACCAGGGAATCAGCTACTACATAAAGATAGATGAAAGAACATCATGGAACTTCATAGAACAATAGCGTCATAGTATCAGTCAGCAAATAATGAGAGTGTGGGAAAGGGGCATAATGGATATGAGTAAGTCGAAATAAGTGTGATTAGTAATGAGTGGATAAGATATGATAAGATAAGATAGGGGAAAATGGTAAGAGAATAAAATAATTAAAAAGCATCCATGACATGACCCTCTCCTTCAAGGCGAGCGTCCCAATTGCCCATGTTTCCTACCTTGGAACTTACCAGCCCACCACTGTGCCACTCCTTCTTGTCTCTCTGGCTCCGTCATCTCAAATATAGGTCAGAACTTTAGTTGCGACATTTCTAGGGTGTTGAGGGCACGAGGAGCAGGGGTTGATTTATGAAATTCATCGATGGCCTTTTGAGAGTTTGTCAAATTCTCAATTGGCTCCCAGGTGTGCTCTTCATTCGGGTACCCTTTCCAGTGTATGAGGTATTTGAGCTTTCCTCGCACCAGCTTGGAGTCGACAACCTTTTCAACCTCATATTCCGGCACATCATCGATGATCTCGGGCAGGGGTGGAGGATCTCGCTTCTGCAATGTGTACTGCAGTTCATGGTATGGGGAGAGAAGCACTTCATTGAAGACTGGATAGACCTTCTTCCATGTGCGTGGAAGCTTAAGCCTGTATGCTGATGCGCCAATTTTCTTTTCAACAACAAAAGGCCCATATCGTTTGTCTCCTAGTTTCTTCATAGGACGATCTGTCTTTAAGTGAGCTCCTTCGAGCATGACCTTATCCCCAGGTTTATACTTGATGGATTCTCCCTTTGTCCTGTCATAGAAGTGCTTCATGGTTTCAGCTGCATGCTTCAGTGCCACTTCGGTTTCCTCCCTGATCTTTGTCATTTGGTCGGCAAACTGCTTAGCGGACTCATTTGTCAATTCGTGTCTAGGATTCATGCCCTTGTACGGGTGTCTCCCATGGTTGACGAAAAAGGGCGACGCTCCTGTCGACGTCTGCTCTTTGTCATTATACACGAATTCTGCTAGTGCAAGCCATTCCGCCTAGTCCGACTGATGGTGGTTAACAAAGAGACAAAGGTACTGTTCAATCTCTTGGTTTATCCATTCTGTTTGACCATCCATCTGTGGGTGATATGCCGTTGATGGGTTTCCCTCGATGCTCAGTAACTGGTATAGTTCATTCATGAATTTGGACTCGAACTGCAATCCTCTGTCATGAATAAACTTGCACGGTATGCCGTGTAGCCTGAAGACATGATCCCGGTAGAGCCTTGCCATTCCTTCTGACATTATGCTCACAGAGGTCGGGATCGCATGCACCTGTTTACTGAACCTGTCAACGAAGACACAGATTGCGTTATGCCCGTTGGACTTGGGTAGTTCGCTGATCAGGTCTGCCGTGACGATTTCCCAAGGACCTTTTGGGATCTCATTTGGATTCAGGGGATTATGCAGTTTTGCTCGGTGTGCCTTGGTACGTTGGCACGTGTTACATCCCTTGACATACATTTGAATATCTCGCTGGATTCCTGGCCACCAGTAGTTGCATGTGATCAACTCATGGGTCTTGTAGCATCCTGGGTGTCCTGCGAGTGTGCTGTTGTGATGGTTTTGAATGATGTCTTCTCGGAGTTTATGGTCTTTTGGCACATAGATCCTGCCCTTCCACATCAACAACCCTTCTTCTTCCTCATCCCACTCTCATTCCTTCTGCTCTAACGCCTTCACAACTGCTCTGTCCCTGTTGTTTTGTACCCTTTTAATTCGTTTAACAAAGTCTGCATCCAATGCTTCTAGCAGTTTTTTGTTTACGAATAGGTCCAGCTTGAGCAAAACGATGTCGATATTGTCGTTCTCCCCCCTCTCATGATCCACTCGTCTCGAGAGGAGGTCAGCCTTAGTCATCAGGGCACCTGGTTTATGGAACAGTTTGAAGTTGTAGTCCGCTAACTCCTGTAGCCATCTTGCTTGTCGGTGGTTAATCTTCTGGGGTTTTCGGAAATACTGGAGGTTGAGGTGATCTGACCAGATTTCGAAGGTTTGTGTTGCCCCTAGAAGATATTGTCGCCAGTCATCCAGTGTGCACATGATCGCAAACATCTCTTTGTCATAGATTTCATAGTTGCGCTCTGCTTGGCTAAGCACTTGCGATCGGTATGCAATTGGATGCCACTTTCTGTCAATGAATTGGGACAGAATGGCGCCATTAGCGAAATGCGACAAATCAGCCTCCACCCGAAATTGACCGTCATCAGTAGGCACTGTGAGTATGGGTTCTTCACAGAGCTTCCACTTCAGACGTTCAAAGGCCTCTTGTTGCTCCACCTCCCACTTCTACTCTACATCTCCGGTCAATACAGTCAAGGGCTTTGCGTAGTGACTGAATGCTAGGATAAAGCAGCGGTAGTAGTTGCAGAACCCAAGGAAAGACTGTAGTTCTTTCTTGTTCTTAGGAACTGGCCAATCTTTTACACCTGCCACTTTGGCTGGATCCATGCAAATCTGTCCATTGCCGAGGATATGCCCAAGATAGTTCACGGTCTCTTGAGCAAAGCTGCACTTTTCTGGCTTTAAGAACAACTTGTTTGCTCGCAACACTTCCAGGACTTGTCGGACGAGTTTGTCATGGTGTTCGCGAGTTTGTGCAAAGATTAGAATGTCATCCATGTAGACTATGACGTGTCCATCATTGACGAGTTCTCAGAAGATCTTGTTCATAAATCCTTGGAAGGTTGCCGGTGAGTTTGTGAGACCGAAGAACATGACCGTTGGTTCGAATAGACCATGGTTCGTCCTGAAGGCAGCTTTGTGCTTGTCACCCTCTCGAATCCAAATGTTATTGTAACCCCAGCGTATGTCAAGCTTCATGAAGAATTTTGCCTGTTTTGTTTTGTCAATGAGCTCTTGGATTAGAGGTAACGGGTATTTGTTCCTAACCGTCATCTCGTTGAGCCTGCGATAATCCTGTACAGGACGAAGCTTGCCATCCTTCTTTTTGATGAAGAAGAAGGGGGATGCCATCTCAGATTGAGAGTTGCGAATATGTCCAGTTCTCAGGTTTTTGGCAAGGAATTCGTCAAGTGCCACCTGTTCAGATGGACTGAGCGGGTAGATTTTACAGTCAGAGAGCTTTGAACCCGGCTTGAGTTCAATAGTGTGATCCCAAGGGCGTCTCTCTGGTAACTGATCAAATTCCTGTTCACTGAAGACGTCTGCAAACTCTTTGACATAGTCTGGGACCTCCTTGAGTGCCTGTTGCCTGACCTTCAGTGCTTTTCTTGGATCGGACTTAATGTACCTGTCCCAATCAAAGAGAAAGAGCTGATTGCCATCTTCAAATTCTACCAGATCAAGGTTCTCATTGGGGTCCACTTCAATGTCCTCTAGACCATGGATATAGCCGCATACATCAGGGCATCGATCAAATTTGATTGTTGACTTTTGCCAGTCGATGTTGGGGTTGTGCAGCTTTAACCATTCGTGTCCGATGAACACATCTGTTTTCCCTAGATCCGTGACTGCGAAGTGGATGTGCTCCAAATGATCTTTAATTGTCATGCGCATTTCCACAAATTCCATGATTGAACCGTCCTTATTGAGTGTGCCGTCAGCATTGTAAACTCAGATCAGGATGGGTGTCTTTTTTGTCCTGATCTGATGCTTTTCAACAAAGGATTGGTTGATACATGAGCCAGTGCAGCCACTGTCCAGTAGTGCGTCTACCTTGAACTGGTTACTGGTGTTGGTCGTTTGAAGGAGAATCGGTACCATGAGCTGTTGCCCCTGAGACCCTCTTATGAACTGTTTTGGACCCCTCAGGTCCCTAACAGCTGCTACAGCATCTGATTCTTCTAGCGCAATGATCTGACGCACTGTCTCTTCATTTGCTTCAGCATGCCTCTGCTGTTTCATCTACACTCGGAGAGTCGTTAAAGCACTTTTGAGTTTATCCTCCTTGAGATGCTGTACAACCCATGGTGCAGTAAAGGGGATGGGGCAATCTCTCCAGGACTTCCTCTCAGCTTGTTTTGATGAGTTTTCATTTTTCACAGATTTCGGTTCAGTTCCGGCCAAGGAAGAAATAGAATTAAAAGGTGAAGAAGAGGATTTTACATGATTTTCAGATGCAGGTATATAATCAGATGATGAGACAGAAATGTTGTTACATGGAGACATATCTACACTACTAACTATCGGTACAGGAACAGAAGGAATATTTTTGCGAGTGACATTGTTTTCTACATTTTTTTGTGTGTTATCTAAATTATCTACAGAGTCCATAAGATTATCAAAAATGGCCGTTTGAAAAACTGAAACTGAACCTATCCCAGTCAGTGCCGTTGTGGAGATCCCGATGCCACTGGCCTCGGAATCGGCTCTATTAGGTTCGACTCGACTCAGGACAGCCTTACAAGTATCCCTGATGCATTTCAGGACAGTTTCAGTGTTTGGCAGTATTAACTCGACGCATACAGCTTGGTTCTGCACCGGTGAGCCACCGAAGTCCGTTTTGGGTCACATCTGGTATTGTTCCGAGCCTCCCGAAGCTTAATTACTCATGTTCTCGAGTTACGGCTCCGAGTTCCGGCTATTTGGTGTTGTTTGGCTAGAGCCTCCGGTCTGTCTTTGTGTCCTTTGTACGCCGCTCAGAGGCTCAACCCTCTGTTGGTTATTTAAACACTCATGTAAATGTCTCAAAAATACAAGTTTAGCTCCCCTGAGTCAGTCCCAGTCTTTAGTTCTCGTCTCCGTCACTGTTCAGTGTCGTTCCGTCCGTTCCGTCTCGAGTCCTGTTTTCGGCCAAATCTTGCTTTCGCTATATCGCCCTCAGTTCTTATCCGTTTCCCGAGCTCTCTTCAGATTCTTAATCTCGTCGAAAATCGCTTTCGAACACTGTCTTTTCTTGCACGATTCCGAGCCCGTGTCGTAGAGCTACGAAAATAGCTTTTGGTTCCGGGAGTTCCGTGCGTTCCGCCAGCCGCAACCAGTGCAACTGCTATATCTCCGTCAATTCTGCATCGCGTCTCGAGGTCTTTTCAGATTCAGAATCGTCTCGACGAATAGTATCGATTCCTGTCTTCACTGGCGAGTTTCCGAGCCCGGGTTGTCAAGATCGTAGTTGCTCTTTGTTCTCCGACCGCATTTAGGCACGTTTTGCCGGTCGTCCTTTGTACTCGCGTCCTCGAGTCGACACCTAGCCCTGAGTATTCTATTACACTTCCCCACACTTCCTGACACTATCCCCTCCATCAGACACATTAGAGTGAACCCCCAGTGGCCGAACTCAACCAGGTCCGAGTCTGCCAGTAGACCGTACCGTTCACCTTTCACCGTGTTCACTGCTGGGGTTCCGCAAAATCCAACTCCTGCTCAAAGAGCGCCTCCTCTTCTTCCTCTGCAAAGTCTGACTCCTTGAGCGTCATGGTCTCGTCTGCCCAGACTTTTCTCTCTTGTGGCTCCATCCCCATCAACACCGCCCTTATCACCTGCTTCTTCTGTGGGCAATCCCTCTGTAGATGCTCAGGCTTCTTACAGTAGTAGCATACTCCCACTTTCCTCAGCTCTTCGAGTGAGACGTCCATTGGCTTCCCCATGCCTCTGTATGTGACTCTGGTGGCATCGCGCCTTTTGGGGATTCTAGGTGCGAATGTTTGGGCAGGTTTTGGTGGGGGAGCCTGAGGTCTGAGCGGAGCAGCACGCATTTGTTTGATGGCCCTTATCTGGCATCTTGCGTTGTCAAATCGAATGGCTTTTTCCTGCCAACCTTTGTATGTGGTCAGAACGGGGTCACTCATTTGTATTCGGTACACGATTTCCTTATCCAATGCTTTCATCAGTTTGTGGATGAGGGTGTCGTCATTCTTGGCATTGTCATCATATCCCGCTGCTTGGCGATAGATGTTGAACTGTTGGAAGAATTGGTCAGCAGTGATGTCTCGAGTATGTTTCCAGCTGTCCAGCTTCTGCATGGTGTTTTGTTGCTCATTCGGGTCTCCAAATGCCGCTTCTAGCTGTTTATTGAATTTCTGGTGGCTGATGAGTGAGAAGATCAGGTATCCGTCCATCTTGATGCTTTCCAAGAAGTTCTGGGCCCAGAGTGCTGCTGCACCTTCTGTCATGAACAATAGCACAAAAAGGAAGTAATCCTTATCATTCACGAAGTCCCCTGCGTTAGCTTCAACATAAAGGGTGATGGCTTGTTCGAACTTCTTGTAGCCTCACCTGTTGAATGCCTCAGGTTTGGCAATGTGTCTCCCTCCATTACTGTTCATTGTTTGGGGAGGGGGAGCAGGTGCTGTTGCTGTTGCTGGCATGGGGGTTGCCAACAACCCCAGGCCCTGTAGCATGTTGATGATCTCCTGCATCGTGTCATTTGAGATCGTCAGTGCTCTGGCCGCCAGTGCGACGGGAGTTTGGGGTTCTGCCATGACAGGCAATGGTGTGGGTGATGGGTGGGGTGGTTGGAGGGCTCCTAGCTTGTCATCTATGTGTACTAGGTCATCGTCGGTCAGCAGTGGTAGTTGTGCGAGGACAGCGTCGGTGGTGTCTTCCAGTGGTGTATTCCAATGCTGTGCTGCTGATCCAGACGGTCAGGCATACGGGTGTGGAGCCAGCTCAGATCAGAAACAACACTGCCAGCTGACAGGTGGTGTGGACACCTGCAGATCTGATCGAGCGCTGTAACAAAACTCCAGGTGTGGTGGTCGACTTTCACTTGCTGATCAAACCTGGATCTTCCTCTGTGAAGACTCCAATGGGCACCAAGGGACCTCTCTGAAGATCACCCCCAAGGCCTGGTAGCTACTCTTGAGTGGGTTGGGCTCAACGTTACCCCCTCTCAAACGAGCGCTGGTTGATCGAATAGAAAGAAGACGGCGGTTTGTAAAACGAGTGAGTTAGGTAATGAAAGTAAAGGATTAATGATGTATTGGCCTGATTGATGCACGTGAGATCGATCTGAGAACAGGTGTGGGTTGAAGCAATCATAGTTGGGGTCGCAGTCCAAGTCGTCAGACACGTCGGATAAGAATGTTGGTTTATAGTTCAGGGTTGCGGACGGGTAGTGGATGGTTTTGAGGTACTTGAACAATGTAAGGGTTGAGTGTAATGATGATGGATAAGAGGAAGAGGTCGAGTGTGAAGGTGATAGTAGGTGTGCAGGTGAGATGGTAGAATGTAGCACAATAAAGGGACTGGTGTCGGTAAGAGACGCGAACGTTCAGAGCCAGCTTGGTAGTGGTGACTGAGAAGTGCGCAAGGCGGTAAGGAGTTTAGTTTCGACCTTGTGTCAGTGACAGACTATGGATACGCAAGAGGTAACCGGGTTGCACAGAACTCAGTCAGAGGAAGAGGGGAGCGAGAGAGAGAGCGGTGAGCCAGGGGAGCTGACACAGCACAGAGGTGGGAGGACAGCTTCTGGACGTAGCCAGGTAGAATTGACCAGGTCAAAACTAAGGGATAAGTACAGGAGTACTACCTACTTATATACCCTGCAGAGGCTGCGCACAGACCAGGGAATCAGCTACTACATAAAGATAGATGAAAGAACATCATGGAACTTCATAGAACAATAGCGTCATAGTATCAGTCAGCAAATAATGAGAGTGTGGGAAAGGGGCATAATGGATATGAGTAAGTCGAAATAAGTGTGATTAGTAATGAGTGGATAAGATATGATAAGATAAGATAGGGGAAAATGGTAAGAGAATAAAATAATTAAAAAGCATCCATGACAAAGTCATTCCACAATGTGATCAAGTTCATGTGCTCACCCAGGTTGATCGGTACAACGTGGAGCTCGTTTAGTTGACCAACTAGTTGTGAGAGTAGCTCATGGGCTTTGATGGCTTGTTCCCAAGCAGTTTCAGTGAGGTGAGCCATCAAGATCACTGTTTCCTGAAGGGCCGACTGTTGTGCTTTGCATGCTGTACACTCCTGCTCGGTGTCTTCTAGCATTGCTGCGAAGTCGGCCTGCTCGGCTTCTGCAGAAATCAGCAATTCCCAGGCTTCATACAGTTGGCTGAGGTATGCCAGTTGGATGTAGGACACCATTGCTGCGGCATTGAACTGAGAGAGGGTCAGGGCTGATTTGTAGGAGGTCGCCTTCCTGCTTGTGATCTGTCTGAACACCATGTGGTATACTTCTTCATACGTGAGTTGCGTGAGCCCCTCGCAATTGGGACTGGCTATGGTGACTGTGGTGCAGAATTGAGACCACAAGCCTCCAGCAAGTGTGGGTGACTGCAAGAGTCGCTCTTGTATTTCGGGTGTGCAGAACATGTAAGCCATGTATATCAGAGTCAGGTCTGTGGGCGTGAGCTTGTCAAATGTGAACAGTAATTCCACTGCAAACTTGGCAAATGAGGTTGTTGTTGGGTTGTATATGACTATCTGCAAGACCCCCCGTCGGGTGAGGGTTGGCTAGTGCGAGGTCACCAGGGGTTGGGTTGGGCATACAGCGTGCCATGCCCTTGAGGATGATCGCATGGGGAGGAGTAATGTTGGTACTTTCCATTGTGGGCAGGGTCAGATGTTGTTTCTTTTTCTTTTGTTGCTTTCAGTAATGGCATGTCTTTTTAAGGGCAGTTGCGTTGCCAGAGTTGTTTGTATGTCTGTATCGGGAGGACCTCTCTGTATTGGTCATGCCATCAGTCAGCAGAGTTCACATTTGTTGCGTGTTTTGGGCAATTTGTTTGTGTGCTTTAATTGGGTCCTTTAATGGGTGATTTGTGACAGCAATAGTGTCATTTTCTCATGGTCGGCGGCTGGTCAATCAGCAGAATTGCATGTCTTTTTGGTCCAATGTTTCATGTGTTTTGTTCCGGTCTGTGTCTCTGTATTGCCGGTTGTGATTTTTGTTTGGTGGTCCTGGCTTGGCGTAGTTATTTTATTTGGTGTTCACTTTCCATTGAGTGTCTGTGTGTTCTGTGCCTCATGGTTCCTTTTTGGTGGAAGCAGGCTCATAGTTAGATGCTGGTGTTCGGTGTGTACCTAGGTTCATTGTGAATGATTGGTGGGTTCATGCTGTATTTGGTGTGGTCTGGATCCACATGTGATTGGCTTTTGAGGTGTGTGATCGTCAAGAACCATTTCAGGTGCTTTGGTGATCTTGAAATGACCAGGTTTCATGTCGTGCTTCTTGAGTGTGATCACGGTGCTTGTTCCGGTCCAGTAGCATGGGGCGTGATTGTTGTTGACAGAGATCATCGTAATTTTCGAAACATGTCGCCCTCTACTTTTTACTACCACCTCCTCGGTCTTGCCTTACCCTTTTGATGAACACTACTACAACTCCCGAGCCCATCCTGTGGCCCTCCGCATCTCCCAAAGATGGGGGAGGCTTTTCGACACCACCACAGTGGAAGCTGGGACCCAACAATCATGTGCCAGTGACCCCGGCCCTTTTGCAGGAGCCTGACGATGGCAACTGAGACGTGGGAGGTGTGCCTGTTGGCATGGATCTCCTGCATCCATTGCAGCTGCTGTTGTCCTCATTGGGTGCAGAAGTGGGCGAGGAGGGGGAAACCACCGGGGAAGTTGGTGTCCCCCCTGCCGAGTCTGTTCTGCCAAGCCTCATCCAGTGTGATCCATTCTCATCACGTATGGAAGACTTCAACTTGGCATTGGATGATCTCAAGAAGTCAGGTGAGGAGGGTCACGAGTTGGCGATGGCGTATGTGCAGGCTACCTGGATGTGCCGCTTGTTTTTGTTTTCTTGTTTTCGTTTCTGATACACTTTTTCTAGTGCTTCCTTTCTACCACATGGGATGGCATCTCTGAGCACGTGAAAGCTACCCACCCCTCTTTTACTGCGATGGACGTCCTTCTGGATGTGTTCCAGACTGAGTTTGAGGAAGCAGTGGAGAACACGACCAAGGAGATGCTGCCAAAGCATCTCTGGTCCCTTATTACTGAGGAGGAGGAGAAGGTGGCCAAGCGTAAGCATAAATGCAAGCTTGTTGCTGCCAAGTGTGCATGCACTGCTGCTGAGGCCAAGGAGAGGGTAGAGTGTTGGGCACGTGAGGACACTGAGCATGCCAAGCAGGCTGCACAAGAGATGCAATTTTGGGTCAAGCATAGGGTGCTCCTGGAGGTGAAACAGGCCCAGGAACAGGAGGAGCACACGGTGAAACTGAGGGGCATGCACAAGTCGCTACAAGCACTGTATCTTGCTGCGACCAACAAGGAGCTCCAGGGTCGGATCTATCGTATGGTCGGTCCTCCTCTGCCGGCTTCATCTGCTGTGAGTATAATAATTTTTTTTTTTTTTTTGTATACCTGCTGATTTGTCATAGAAACTGAGCCCTCCTGTTCCCACTCAGTCAGTCCCACCTTCACCTCATTTTGGGTTGTGTACATGTCAGCCTCGCCCTCGTCCTGTCCTTGTGCATTCAGGCGCAGAAAGCAGGGAAGTCAACTCTCCCGCATCATTGCCTTGGGCTGGCTCGGATGCGAGTGCCGTGTCTCGTTAAGGTCCTGGTGGGCCTGCTGTGCCCCCTTACAGGACTTCCACCTCTCCTTTCCTGGCTGCGCCAGCTGGGAGTGTAAAAGCTGATCCTTTGACAGTCAGCGGAAGCACCTCATCCATGAAGGTACCGTGTGAGGTGACAAAGGTGAGTATTCCTTTCTGTACTGATCCTGATCTTCATGGTTGACTGTTCCCGGTGTAGGTTGGTGGTTTGCATGCGTGTCCTGAGCTGGTGGCCACCAACATCCCTCCTACGAAGCCTGGGATGAAGCAGAAGCCAGTTTTGGTTGAATCCAGTGGCGACAAAGGTCCTTCCCATCCTGGTCCGTCCAAGGTTCCATGCGCTGTGGGTGCATCTTCTGTGAGGGATGCGAAGCCCAAAGAGGCCATCTCTGATGGCCTGGACCCGGATTTTCTCAGAGGTGGGGTACACCTAGGGCAGACTGTTCAGTTTGCCCTTGCCTGCAACACTTGCATTGTCACAGGCATGTCATGCGATGGTGTCCCCAAGAGTCGGCGGTGCGCTCGCTGCTCGTGGAACAAGGCATGCTGCATCTTCAATCAGTTCCATGGGCAGTGTGGTGGTACCCAGCTCACTCCTCTCATGCTCTCCATGGTGGACCCAATTGGTATTGGCGGCGCAGTCTGGCAGTTCAGTGACGTGCCTGACTACTCAGATGCAGCTTCCATCGACATCCTGGTTGAGGCATTGGCTAGGAATGTCACCGAGTCTTGTGTGTTGATTCATGAGCATCAGGCCGCCATCCGTTGTTGTCTTGAGGCATATGAGGCTTGTGTCGAGGAGCTCATGTGTTGTCTCAGTGAATACGAGGAGGTTGAGGATTGGATGCCACCTATGCCGTTCCTTGACAAGGAATCTTTCATTAACTATCAGACCATTCAGGAACAGGAGGAGAAGGAAGAAAAGGAGAAGAAGAGGAAGGGAAAAGGAAAAGGGAGGAAGTAGAAAATAGTTTAGTTGTTATTTATTAAAAGGAATTTAGTTTATGGTTGGTACTACATTACACTGTGCTTTATGATGAGAGATTAAGACTCGGCTTTGTTCAAGGCTCAGTAAAGTACTGTTTCTGTGGATCTCATGGTTTCCAAGTTTGAGAGTAGGGGTTTAGTGTGTGAAATGAAATGGAATGAGTACAAATATCAAGGAGAATAAGGGGTATCATGATTTGGATTCAGTTCCAGAGTCGGTGTCGAGGATTTCTGTTGGTTGTGGCCGATCCTCGGCACTGAGCTCCTCCCCTTCAATTTTTGAATGTTTGTTGGCTAGATCATCGAGTTCTGAGTTGGTTTGCTCCACTATCTGGGTGACTGGGGTCGATATGTTTGCTTGGGGGTGGTACAAGATGACTCTGAATGCTGCGTATCATAGTGCCGAGACTGCACCTGTGAGTTCTGCGAGTATGTACGATCCTCCAGTTGTTCGGCAAATAACTACCATAGGTCCAAGGTATTTGGGTTTGGCTTTCCAGCTTAGTTCCGTGTCGAATCATGAGTTTCGAACCAGAACCAGGGCTCCAGGACCAAAGTCGTAGTCTTGGATTGTGTTTTGGTAGTGTTTTTTGAATTGCTGGATTGATTTGAAGCGAGCATGCATGACTGCTGAGTGTACTCGTTTCAAGTCTTCTGGTTGATGCTGGAGTGCCCTTGCCCATGCAGTGAGTAGTTCTGCTTGTGATACCTTGGACGAGTATACCGGCGACATGTATGTTTGTTTGGCCAGGTCAAATGGAAGGATCAGCTGGACTCCATGGACCATGTAGTATGGCGAATATCCTGTTGCTTTCTGAATCGTGATCCTCTCCACCCATATGGCATGGTATGCATGTTGTGACCATTGAGCTTCGTCATTCCCAGCAAGTTTCATCAGTGTTTCCCGAAGGTCCCTGTGGCGCCACTCTACAATTCCATTTGCTCTTGAGTTATAAGGGGATATTCAGATATTGTGGACTCCATATCTTGCCAACATCCTGATTACTTCACTGTTGAATGATGGACCATTGTCTGATACAATCTCATGAATGTAACCCCATTGACATATGATGTCTTGAAATATGAAGTTGGCGATCGATCTTGAGTTGTCGGTGCGCAAGAGTCAGAACTCTGGGTAGCCTGTGAGTGAGTCTCTTGCCTGGATGATATACCTGAATCCCCCTGATTTGGGCATGAGCATCATGTCTATGTGTACCCTGGCAAATAGTGGCACTGGTGTTGGAACATTTGGTGGGATTTGTATGTGAGTGAATTGCTGAGTCTGGCACAAGTGACACATCTTCAGGAACCAATGTATGTTGGAACTCATCATGGGCCACCAAAATTGATTGTGGATTCGTAGTTGTACTGAAAAGAATCCTTTGTGTCCCAGGTCATTGTGTGCTGACTGCATGACTGAGAGTTGGTGATCTCGTGTGAGTACGAGTTGGTGTGGTCCCAAGTATCGTTTCCTCCAGAGTTGTCCATCTGCAATGAAGAACCGAGTTGCCTTTGTTACGAAGTGTTGAAATTCGTTGTCTGTCATGTCTTCTGGTTTCTTTGGGTCACTGAGAAACTCCTTGATTTTTATCAACTCTTGATCGGCCGATTCTGCTGCAGTTGTCCAGGGAATGGTGGGAGGGTCAGCAGCAGGAGGAATGTCTTCAGTGTATGCTACAAATATGAAAGCATACTGGTTGTCGATCCATTCTTCATAGTTTTTGTCATCTGGAGGGTCGGTATCTGCTCGCTTTCGCCGACTGAGTCCGTCTGGGCCTGTATGCCAAGTGCCTGGTACATGGATAATTGTGAAGTGGAACAATAAGATTCCAGCAATCCACCAGTTGATCGTCACATTTGGCTGGATATCTGGGTTGTTGATCATGCCTTTAATGTACTTGGCATCGACTTCAATGTAGAAGTGGTCCAGTCCTATTAGGTAGATCCGTGTGTCATGAAGAGCCCTCATGAGGCCGAATAGTTCTACTTTTGGCTGTGAGTAGTTCTGTTCCCTCTCGTTCCATGTTGCAGACATAAAACAAGCTGGGAATCATTCTCCATTTTCTCCAATCTGTAGGAGAATCGCTCTGTATCCTCAAATCAACAAATCTACACAAAGGTGGACCAGTCTCCCGCATTTGTAGTCAATTGGCCTGATGGCTCCAGACTCAGTGACTGCCTTCTTGAGTTGGTCCATCAATCGCTGTTTGAGTTTTCCAAATGAGAAGGGGACATCTTTTCCAGTGAGTCGGTTCAGATCATATGCCAGCCGAGCGAAGTTGTTGATAAAATGCCTAAGAACTCCTGCAGTCCTGAGGAATGATCAAACATCGGTAATGTCTTCACAAGGGGGCCAGTTGACGACTTTTTGGACTCATGCTTTGTCTGGGACTCATCCTGAGTAGTTGCATGTATGGCCGACTATCACAGCTTCGGGTGCAGCGAGTACCAACTTTTTCCCAGACAGAGTCGCTCCAACTACTTTGAATCTTTGGAGGACTCAGTTGACATCATTTAGGTGTTCCCATATGAATTGGCAGATTCCTGAATTTTCTGGGATGGTCTTGTATGATCCATCCTGTAGCTCATATCATGAGGCCAGCCCTTTTATGGGTACATCATCAATGTATGGGAACACCATGTCTGGGATTTTGTCTTTCAGGATGAATGTGACATCAGCGTGCATGATTTGCTGGGAGTTCGTATACCCCATGGGAATCGATGTGAGTCAGAATGCTCCTAGTGGCATCTGGAATGTTGTTATGTCCCTACTTCATATGGCAAGTTTCCTTTGGTCGAATGCCATGAATAAGTCCAAGGTTGTATAGCAGGACTGCCCTCCGAAAGATTCGGCAATGTGTTCTGTTGGATACAGTACCAATGGATCTTGTATTGTGACTGCGTTTAGAGGTTGAAGATCGTGGACTATTCTCAATGACTTTCCATCCTTCTTTACTATGCAGAACCACTTGGATCGGTATGATGAGTTTGATGGTTTGTAAACACCGGACATGATTTTGTCTTTGATGATTGCAATGACCCTGTCGAATATCCCCGGTGGGATGGGAATATTCTTCAGGACCCATGGAATATGTTTGATCATTGGGATAAGAACTGGGGTGAAGTAGTCATAGTTGAGTGTGCCTTTCTCCATTTCATCCCAAGGGAATGCCATTTCCTGTGTCCGAATAACCCACCATGCAAGGTCCTTTTCTTCAGGGAGTAGGAACCTGGCTGGGTCTATGTTCATTTCATCATATCATTCCTGTGTGAGTCACTTCCCAGGTGAGAATGGTGGTGGATGGGTCAGTAGTTCGGGAAGGTCTTTCAGAGGATCGGGGTGCAGCATTCTGGTGATTCAGTATTCTTTGGGGAGTGTGGTTGGAACCGACTTTATACAATCGGTGACCTTCTTGTATTTGTAGAAAGGTTGAGTCATTTGGCGAGTTTGACTTGTTCGAGGAATTAGAGATTCGTTATCGTAAGGGTGATTAATAGAGAATAGTCCTGTTGCATCATTCATTCGGGTTTTGTTGTTTTCCATTTTTTGCTTTGTTTTTATGCCTCCCTTTTCCGTGACGGTGATTTCAATAGACTGCCTGTCAAAAGAAATATGTACTGCATTTGACTCCGGGGTATCCATGGTATAACATGGTTGCATTTCTAGTTCATCTTGTCGATTTGATACCAATTCATTGACTATCAAAAATTCTTGTCCTCCTTTGCTGATGGCTTTTGTCGTGTTCGTTCTTGGGTTGGAACTGTTATATCTTCTTCTGTTACCAGGTGGATTAGTTCTAGTACCTGGTCATCAATGTCTATATCCATGAGCTGAGCCTTGCAGTGTGCGAGGAACGGTCGGCCGAGTAGGATATTGAACAGTGCTGGATGTACGACTTGTGCTTGTACAAGTACTGAGAATCCTCTGAGCCCTATCCTGAGTCATGGTATTAGTCCAAGTGATTTGGGCCTAGACACGTCTGCTGTTTTGATAGTGATTCATTCGTTGTTCAGAGTTGGTGATCCTAGATGTTTCCACACGTCTTGCGATATTCCAATAAATGAAGCTCCAGTGTCAAGTAGTCCTTCTACCTTGACTTTTCCATCCAGCCATACATTGATGACTCAAATTGGTACAGTTGCTGGTGTGACTGGTTCCCTTTCCATTGTCTCGTCTGGCAATCCTAGCCTGGGTCCTACTGAGTACATGGCCATGCCTTCATCTTCAGGGTTTATTGGACTTCACTTTGCCATCATCATATCCTTGCACTTTTGTCTGACTTCTGGGGAGGTTGCCAACAGTTCTCGACCTGATACTGACACCGTAGAGTCCAAGAATTGGTGAAACACTGCATCAACCATTGCGGGGTCATTTGCCAGTGTGTTGTATTTGAACTGAGGCCTCTGTATGTCTACTGTCAGGTTGGGATGTCCAGGCTTTGGTTCCATCCTTTCTCGTGGTGGCGTCACATGGACTTGCATAGGCTCACTTGGTGGAATGGAGTCGGGTACTGATTCTTTGATTGTTCTGGGCTCAGCTGATTCTTTCTCCTTTCCTTTGTCTGTTTCAGTTTCCGGTATGCCTGAGTCTGTAGCTGGTTCGCGTCCCTCTTGTTCTTTCATTGGTTTTGTCGTGTGCTTAGGTGAAGGAGAGTTGACTTTTCCTATATTTGCCAGTCTCACCGATCATCTCTGCTGACCACAAGAGTTTGCCATATCATCAAACCAAACCTTCCTTCCTTCTTCTACATATTTGTCCTGGATTTCTTTGATATGGGCTTCCTCCTTACATGGCTGGGTTGGCGTATACATACTTGGTCCTGATATGGCAGGATAGTACATATCAAACAAGTTCGCCATTTGGTGTAGTGGTGGATCTTGTAGCACCGTCATATTGACAGGAAGAGTCGTACCAGGAGGGACTTCATTCGGGTGGTCTCGGTAGTACAAGTTCATTCAATCCAGTAGAGAAAAGCCTTGAGGTCCTGGCAGTAGTCGTGTTCCTCCTGGTATCACAATGAATCCTTGCACATCCAAGGCCAATAGTTGCTGGTTCAGCAACATGTCCCTGATCGTACAGTCCCTGAATAGGTGTGCAGTGCTGTGGCACATTGCACACATTCAGGGTCCTGTGTTCCTTACCTGCATATTTCTGGCTGGAGGTGGGCCTCTTGGTGGTGCCCTGTACTCTTCGCGTGGTCGTCTGTAATCATCAGGTCATTGGTAATCCCTTGGTTCATTAGGGGCATATGGCCAATCTCGAGTGTACCGATCCTTGTAGTCTCATCTTCGATAGTCCTCCTTCCTTTCACCCCAGAGATCCCTTATTTCAGCTTGTAAGTCCAATACCATGTGTGTGAGAAGGCTTAGTTCCATGTCCTCTTGTTTGATGGGGGTTGGTGCATATGGTCCAGATGCTGCAGCAACATGTTGCTGAGTAAAGTATGGAGGTGCTGCGGGTATCCTGAATGTTCCATACTGTGGTACTGCGTAACCTTGCTGCGCACCAGGGCCAGTCACTAGGACTCCTCCTGATATAAGTCAGTCGAGTTCATTGTATAGTACCGGTATATCCCAAGGGATGCCAGCCGGGTGTCAAAAGTCAACCAACTGAAGCTGTTGTTCAAGTTGCTGATTGGTGAGCTGATTCAGACCTTCTCGATAGAACCACTTTTGGTCTAGTTCTGAAATGACTCCTTCTTGAACCAGATATGACATCATACGCATGAAGCTTTGATGATATTCTCCCAGGGCAGCTGTGCTCATCAAAACTTTATTGGAGTTCTCGGTGACAAAGTTGATTAGATCCCCGTACATGTATCTTATCATTGCCGCCAGATAGAAGCTTAGGGCAGCTGTTTTGAATGACATGAAATTGTTTTGTCGTGCCTGTGGGAGAGTTGACCATAGTAACTCCTCATGTACCGGTGTGTAGTAACATGCCCAATTAAATTTCTGTAGCTCAGTGATCCCTGTGTTCAATCCCAATATGTTGACTTCTTCAAAGAATTGCAGGATCCCTTCTGGTTCCACATCAGCATTCATTGCTGGTGCTCGTTTGTCATGTCTGTTTGACATTGTTGCTCCTGGAACTGGAGGATTTGGTCTGGTGATTGGGAGATTTCTGGACTCAGCGAGGTCCGGGAGAGGATTTGCTATGTTCGGTATGGGTTGTGCTGGTGGTACCGTTGGAGGAGCTTGTGAAGGTCCTTGGCTCGATCCTTGTGTGGCAGAATTGGCCATGACTGCTCTGACTATTGGTGGCACCACAATATGGGAAGTTGGCGGTGCCAGTGTAGGTGTTCTTGTGGGTGGAGTTGGTGTTCTTCCTGGTTGTTCCGGGGTAGAAGGGCAAGTTTCCAGGTAGGGATTGGCAATTCTTGATATCGCAACAGGTACCGTTCCTTCTGGAGTTAGTGGTGGTGCTGGCAGGGGTAGTTCTTCCTCTGATGTCTTGGACTGAGTTTGTGGTGATCCCGGGGTTGATCATTCTTCTTGGTCGGGGGTAGGATTCTCAGGTTTGGAGTTTCATTCTGTTGGTCCTTCTATTGGTCCTTCTGTCTGGATCAGAGGTTCATTGAGTCGCCTTCTGATGGCTTGCCTGTTCCAATTAAGTGGTGATCCTAGCCTTCAGGGTGACAACGATCCTAGTGACTGGTTTTGATACAGTGTTGCTGATTCTCACGGTCCTGGTGATACTAATTTCCTGACTACTTCTTCAGATCTGGAGCGACTTTGTTCCCTTGTTGGACTTCTGTATCCTCTGAGGCCTGGGTTCCTTTCCTCACTTTTGGGTGCTCCCCTGGGTCGTTGTGTCTGCCGACTGAGTGGTGTACTGGCAATGCTGAGATGAGACCTGTTGCCAGTTATGAAACTTCCTGGGATATGAAGTGATAGTGGAGTTTTGATGAGATCAGGTAGGATCCTTCTAGGTTCGACTGGTTGTCCTCGTTCTTGTGTGGTTTCTGGTTTGGCTACTGAGGATTGCTGTTGTTGTTCAGTGTCCTGAGGTGTGTTTTCTGGGTTGGCAATTCCAGATCAGCAAAAAGGTGACAACAATGCTTCTCTGGGGGTATGTAAGATTTGAGGGGTGGCTGTGGCCGGTGGGTGACCTCTTGGTCTTCCTCAGCCTCGTCCTCTGGGTGGTGGTGGTGAGTTGCTCAGTTCTTCCTGGACCTTTGCCTGTATGTGTGTAGAGTGCCAAGGAGCTTCAGACATCGACCTGATACTTAGGTGAGGCACCTTGTCCCCCTCACGGTGGGCTCCAATGTATAGGGGTGCAGACTCTTCTAATTCAAAGGGCAATCTGGGCTAGTGCTTGTGTTCAACCCAAAGGGGACTGCAGTGACTCGGTATACTGAGAGGGACAACCTAAGTAGAGCAAGGTTCAAGATATGAAGACTTGGCGATATGGATATGAGCGGGATTCTGATGGGACCAAGACTTGGCTGGGTAGAGTCAGCACTTATGACAGTGGCCGAAGGTTTTTGGTGATTGGGTGATGGAGTTCTGAGAGTCAGTGACAGAGTTGGTGTGTACAGGTTTAGAGTGAGAGTCAGGCGAGAAGTGCGTAGAACTGCATGTAGTAGATTGCTGCTGTATGGAGGTAGAGGGGTACTGTCTATCTCTGTCCTCTTTCTCTCTATAAACTACTGCGACTTTATACTAAACTAAAGCAGAGGAAGTGGTGCAAGACTTGGCTGAGTCTGTGTGAGCGGATGTGAATGTGAGTCGGCAATTGGCCTGTGCACATCACGCAGCCGATCGTCATGGAGTGATGTTATAGTGCCCAACCTGCTCTCTTGTTTCCCACCACTGCACAACCATATCCCACGTCCTTGTCCTACTTGCCTAATTCCTTCCACCTGTGCCAACGAGAGTCGGTCGTCCATGTGTGGATCGAGTTCGTATGACATCCGTCTGTCCGATCGTGTCCATACCAAGAATTATAATAAAGAGTCAGCCGCCGATTATGAATGAATAGATGGTAATGTTTGGTGGCCGGTAAAGGGAGTCAAAGGAGTAGTGTAAATGAAGGGAGTAGGACTCAGCCGGTGCATAGGTGATGGTTAATCACTACACTGGTCGCATCTGACAATCAATATCACCCATGGCGTCACCTTTCTTCTTCATTAAGAAGGCCAACAAATCACTACGCCCAATCCAGGACTACCATAAGCTCAACAACAGTATGATTAAGAACAAATACCCTCTCCCTCTCATCAACGAACTCATTGACAAGGTCAAGAAAGCAAAGTACATCACCAAGCTTGACCTTCACTGGGGGTACTACAACATCCGGATCCACAAGGGCAACAAGTGGAAGGCAGTGTTCTGCACGAACATGGGTCTCTTTGAGCCAACAGTGATGTTTTTTGGTCTCTGCAATGTGCTAGTGACGTTCCAGGTGTTTGTCAATCACATCTTCAAGGATCTGATCTATGCTAACTTGATCATCATGTACCTCGACGACATCCTGATCCTCTCGGAAACCCTCAAGGAACATATTGAGACGTCAAGGCGTGTCCTCCAGATTCTTTGAGAAAACGGCCTGTACCTGAAGCTGGAGAAGTGTGAATTTGACGCTAAGATTGTCAAATACCTCGGCCACATCATTGGCAATGGTGAGATCAAGGCTGACCCAGCAAAGACGGAGGTGATTGCAAACTGGCCCGTCCCACGAAACCTCAAGGAGCTGCAACAGTTTCTTGGCATGGGAAATTGGCTGAGGCAGTTTATCAAGGACTACAGCAAGGTGGTCCAACTGTTGACATTACTAATGGGCAAGAAGGACTGGGTATGGGAGACCAAACAGCAAGAAGTGTTTGAGGAGCTGAGGCAACATCTCTGCTCACCTCCAGTCCTGACTATCGCCAACAACGAGGGCCCTTTCTGCGTAGAGGTGGACTTATCAAACTTTGTGCTTGGTGGCATGTTGCTGCAGAAACAGGAAGGAAAGTGGAGGGTGATTGCACTCGAACCAGCAGAACGAAACTATGAGATCTACAACAAGGAGATGCTCGCTATTGTTTCGGCACTTAAGGAGTGGTGACAGACCTCCTAGGTGCCCGTCACAAGATTGAGATCTGGTCCGACCATGCCAACCTCACCTACTTCAAGTTGGCGCAGAAGCTGAGCTATCGTCAAGCTTGCTGGCAGACCAAACTTGAAGAATTCGACTTCCACCTCGAACACAAGTCAGGGAAGACGATGGGCAAGGTGGGCCTGCTGTCACACAAGGCGGGCTATGATCAGGGCAAGGATGACAATGATGGCATCGTGTTCATCAAGGAGAAGTGGCTGAACCATGGGGTGGTGTGGACATCGTGCAATGAGGTGGTGGAACAGGTGGGTGAAGCACAGAGGATGCAGGATGAGTCAGAGAGGCTGACAGGTTGTGGTGGTGTGGAGATCCCGATGCCGCTGGCCTCAGAATCGGCTCTATTAGGTTCAATTCGACTCAGGACAGCCTTACAAGTATCCCTGACGCATTTCAGGACACTTTCAGTGTTTGGCTGGATTAACTCGATACATATAGCTTGGTTCTGTACTGGTGAGCCACCAAAGTCTGTTTTTGGTCAGGTCTGGTATTGTTCTGAGCCTCCCAAAGCTTAATTTCTCATGTGTCTGAGTTCCGGCTCCGAGTTCCGGCTGTTTGGTGTTGTTTGGCTAGAGCCTCCAGTCTGTCTTTGTGTCCTTTGTATGCCGCTCAGAGGCTCAACCCTCTGTCAGTTATTTAAACACTCATGTAAATGTATCAAAAATACAAGTTTAGTTCCCCCGAGTCAGTCCCAGTCTTTAGTTCTCATCTCCGTTGCTGTTCAGTGTCATTCCATCCGTTCCATCTGTTCTGTCTTGAGCCCTGTTTTCGGTCAAATCTTGCTTTTGCTATATTGCCCTCAGTTCTAAACCGATTCTTGAGCTCTTTTCAGATTTGTAATCTCGTCGTCAATCCGTTTCGATTACTGTCTTGTCCTGCACGATTCCGAGCCCGCATCATAGAGCTACGAAAATAGCTTTTCCATTCCGGGAGTTCCGTGCATTCCACCAGCCACAACAGTGCAACCACTATATCTCCGTCAATTCTGCATCACGTCTCGAGGTCTTTTCAGATTCAGAATCGTCTCGACAAATCGTTTCAATTACTGTCTTCACTGGCGAGTTTCCGAGCCCGGGTTGTCAAGATCGTAGTTGCCCTTTGTTCTCTGACCGCATTTAGGCACATTTTGCCGGTCGCCCTTTGTACTTGCTCTCTCAAGTTGATACCTATACCCAAGTATTCCCCTACACTTCCCTACACTCCCTGACACTATCCCCTCCACCAGACACATTAGAGTGAACCCCCAGTGGCCGAACTCAACCAGGTCCGAGTCTACCTGTAGACCTGTACCATCACCTTTCAGCGGATGAAAGGCAAGGTGTATGTTCCATTGATGATGAAGGAGGCCATATTGCGGGAGTGTCACGACTTGGTACTGGCTGGACATCCAGGAGCCTCAAAGACGGTAGAGCTTGTCCGCCAGGACTTCTGGTGGGCATCGATGTTCTCAGACATGAGAGCGTACGTTTGAGGATGTGACTGATGTCGGCGAACGAAAGCCTTGAGAACGTCGAGGTCAAGACCACTTCATCCAAATGCAGTCCCAGAAGGCCCTTGGGAAATCGTCATGGTTGATCTCATTGGAGAGCTCCCAGACTCAAAGGGACACAATGCAATCTGCATCTTTGTGGACAGATTCTCAAAACAAATGCACACAATCCCAATGACAACAAAGTTGTCAGTGGAAGGCATGGCTCAATTGTACCGTGACCATGTCTTCTGCCTCCACGGCCTACTGAAGAAAATTATCCACAACTGAGGCATGCAGTTCAATGCATCAATGATGAAGGAGCTGTACAAACTCCTGCACATTGAAGGCAACCTGTCGACAGCGTATCATCTACAGATGGATGGTCAAACGGAACGCGTTAACCAGGAGCTTGAACAGTACCTTCGACTCTTTGTCAACCATCAGTAATCAGACTGGAAGGATTGGCTCCCCCTCACAGAGTTTGCATACAACAACCACAAACACTTGGCAATGAAGATGTCCCCCTTCTACACAAATATGGGACGTCATCCCTTAAGCTTTGACATGAGGTGAACTTCATCTGCTAACATGTCAGCGGAAGAATTTGCAAAGCACATCAAGGAGACTCATCACATTGTGAAGGACAACCTGGTCAAGGCAGCTGATAACATGAAATGCTACCATGACTGAACAGCAAGGGTGTCAGTGGAGTACAAGATGGGAGACAAGGTCTTCCTTGACAGGCGGAACATCAGTACAGATTTGCTGATGAAGAAGCTTGCCGACAAGTGGTACAGTCCCTTCAACATCATCGACAAGGTAGGAGCAAGTGCTTACAAGCTCAAGCTCCTAAAGCAATGGAAAAAGGTATACCCCATCTTCAATGAAGCCCTGCTGAAACCCACTGTTGAACTGTCCTTTGAGAGTCAAAAGCAACAGCTGCCTCTGCTGCCCAACATTGTTGATAACAAGGAGGAATATGAGATCGAGGAGGTTCTAGACTCACATCTACACCGAGGGAAGCTACAATACCTCGACAAGTGGGTTGGCTACAATGAACCAGCTTGGCAGCCAGAGATGGACTTCGGCAAGAATGCAAAGGAGGTGATCGCAGAATTCCATCAAAAACACCCCGATGCCCCTTGTAAACTCAAAATCCCTCGACAACGCCTCCGTCTGCTCTTCATCGACACTGAGCCTGATGACCACAATCATGGTTGGTCGGGACACCCAACCTTGAGGGGGGGGGGTAATGTTAGAACTTGAACTTTCCCCTTTCTTTATTTTCCCTTTACCTTTTCTTTTCATTTAATCACTCCCTTTCATTATAATTAATCATCTTTCCAATCATTTCCCACACTCCCTCCACATGACCTTCATTCATTCCATTCTGTTCATTTATGTAACATTAGATAATATAGTCTCATGGTCGTCACTATATAAGGTCTTAGGAATCACATGAACTCCTTGTTCTGCTTTTCCTCTTACCTCCACAATGACCTAGGTGAGACTCATCCCCCTTGTATTAGTTTAGATCTGTATTAATCCTCTTACCTCTGCGACGACCTAGTTTGAGTACAACGTGTCCCGAGTCCCAGCTCGAGTATAGCATGTCCCAAACAACGTCGATGACAACTTATCATTGCTGTCTGCATCACCATCAGGTGCCACTCATTGAGGCTGCCCAGTCCGAGTCATCTCCTGGACTCCCACCTAACACACAGTCAATGGTTTGAGATCAATGTCAAGGTTGGCATTGATTGTATCATTGTGGAAGTCATACTCCTCAAGCATAGGATATTCGAGCTCATTGCAATGCTTTTTAACATCCTACAATGAAGTGTGTTAGAGAACGGTCAAGATACACTGATGGTGTACTAACATCTATCTTCATATCGTTGATCTCAAAGGCATGGACATTGTCATCGTCCTCGTTGATTTCATCATTGTCTACCCCAACAACACTCATGAATAGGTCTGCATCTGACTGCTTGCTTGCCCTCGCGGAATCTGCCACCTGTCCACCAGCACCCACCTCTTTTGTTCTGGGAATCACAAGCCCGGCTTTAGATGGTGCCTTGTACATCATGAGAGCTGCAGTAACTGCATTGCCTGGTTGTTGCTGCTGTTGAGGAATTACATGTGCTTTGCAGATGACACTGTCTTTAAGCAGGTGTTGCAATGTATCAGGGTGACTTGACTCAATGAAGTACTTGTTGTGCTTGAGGATGAGTTTGACCTTCCCATATGACATGGTGCGCTTGCAGATGAAGCCCACAATCGTGTCCAGAACAGGCACCTTGGGTCTGTCAATAGACATTAGAGGTGGAAAGCAGTTTGCATACTTTTGAAAGACAGTTGAGGACCTGTGGTACTAATATGAGCATCGCCAAGAAAAAACATATGCTCAGATGCTTACTTCTCAGTCTGCAACCTGACCAACACAGCAGCATACAGCGAATACACAGTAAGTTTGTATTTGTAGATGAACACAGGTCTGTCTCAGGACTGTTTAACCCAACTACAGACTAGAAATAATGAAATGGAGCTCACCTGCTGACTGGCTCACTAATCACCACCAAGAAGTCCTGTGCCTATTCTGTCATGAAGTAAGTGCTACACTGTGTATTTATGCAAGGTTTCAAGCCAACCAGACAAGAATTGACTTCATAATAGAGAAGGAGGTGACTTCATGAAATCTTCTGAATCTGAGTGTTTTGTATATCCTGTTCCCAGTTTTCACTTTGAGGGCATATAAAATATTGAGCATATTTAGGGATATCGTTTTTATGTCTCTGTAAATTTACAGGTATCCAGCCTCAGTGGTTGGAGCTGGGGGAATTGCAAAACATCGAAAATCTTGGGTTTAAGAGGTAACCACTGAGGCTGGATACCTGTAAATTTACAGAGACATAAAAACGATATCCCTAAATATGCTCAATATTTTATATGCCCTCAAAGTGAAAACTGGGAACAGGATATACAAAACACTCAGATTCAGAAGATTTCATGAAGTCACCTCCTTCTCTATTATGAAGTCAATTCTTGTCTGGTTGGCTTGAAACCTTGCATAAATACACAGTGTAGCACTTACTTCATGACAGAATAGGTGTCATGCCTCTCAGAATATTGTACTTTTGTGTATGCTTCTGGAGGCCTGGTACTGCATGTCAAGATTACTGTTGTATTTATGACTCCATAAAAAAATGTGTTGGACATGTAACTCTTGGCTATGCTAGAGATACATACATAATAAAACTATCTCATTTTTTTGTATTTTTAAACGCATCTGTAGAAATGTTCTGATCCAGACAGCTAAGTCTTTTGAGATGTCCAAAAGACTCGGAATGCTTTGATTGCTTGTTTAAGATGTGTCAATCAGCCAAATCAGGCAACACAACCAATGCATTGTCATTGTTTGTATTGTTTCGTCTTCACCATCGACAATGAGCTCAGGTGTCCCACTAGCCACACACTCAAGGTAAGCAAAAAAAAATTCATAAAACCTATCTAAATATACTAATAACTACTTTTCAGCATTTTTTTTTGCTTGCCTGAAGGGACAGAACATGACAAGCTCCTCAAGACACCACCAGCCATGGAGTGTTGACATCGCTGACCTGGTGATGGGCCAGCAAAAGATGATCAACATCAAAAATGAGCATTGTTACCGCATCTTCCACAGCAAGAAGATGTCCCAGGCATCCCCGGTGACTCGCTCGGTGATGAGTCCAAGGGCTACATCTCTCACTTCTCTGGTGGAAACAACAAGCAGGGCTTCCCGATGAAGCAGGGTGCTCCTTTCTGCTGGTCATTCTTCCCTCCATCTCTGCTGCACTGGTGTGGTTCAACTTCCCTCACCCTGTTCACACAGCACGTGTTCCTCACCTCTTCCTCCTGCCCCCCTCAACGATCCACACTCTTCAACATCGACATCAGCCATTTTCCCATCCACCCTTCTCATTGAGCACTTTGGTGAATGGGACGCAACCATTGTGTCCAAGAAGGATCTCGTTCTGATCAAAACATTTGCAGCAACCTCTTCTCACACATCGACTCCACCTGTCCTTCAATGCTCACAGATGCTCGTCAACACCCAGAGCTAGAGAGCCCACTGCAGCAAATATGGCCATTGTCCATGCCCCACACCATCCCCACCTCCATCTGCATCAGTATTTGATATCATTATCAAGTGCCAGCTCGAACCACTCGCCCTTCTGCCGCGTGCACTGTGCAATGTACACCCCCCTCCACCTGTGAAATTGTCTTCTGTGTCTACCGCTGCTGCAGCAACTATCTTGAGTTTTGTAAGCATCCCCCCTCTTTCCCCCTGATCTCTGATACTTGAGTGATGAGCAGCTGTTGATCACTGTCTTTTTCTCTATCACATTTTTTTCCTCCAACCATGCCAAAAACGTTCAACAAAAAAACAGTCATCAGCAGTCCCACATGCACACCACTCACACCACCCCATACCGGCAGCACCCCCACTGGCAATCGACACTTACTACAGGCACGAAGACACCAGCAAGCTCTGCACGCGCTTTGTCAGCCATACCTTCAACTGCCCTGAGATCCTTCCTCTGTTGTCCTCCACCTCTTCCACATCGTCCTCGACCACAGTCGTCTCACATTCCCCCACTACCACAACAGCAGGATCAGGAGGGGCACCAGTGATACTGAATATGCATGTGCACTTCGTCGCATACGTGCTGCATTGCACTCGCCTCACCATTCATGCACGAGACATAGCATCCTGCAGTTGGTGCTCTGCTACATCAGGGTGGTGTGAGGGAAGGTGACAGGGCTTGCAGAGAAGAAGCTCAGCATGGGAGTGAGGGGCAAGCTGGAGAACTGACTTTTTAATTTTTTAATGAAGAACGTTCAAATGTGAGCTACCACTGAGTCAGAATCGGTCATAGACAATGGCAGGTGAACAATGGCAAGTAAGCATGGTCAGCAGAGTGAGTTTTGGCTGAAACTTGAAGATGTTCATTGACTGATCAAACAACTAGCTGATGGTGCTGGCCCTTCAAAGTGCCCACGAGCAGACAATGGTGATGAATATCTCGACCTGGACTACAAAGTGCCCAACTCTCCTGCAGAAACCTCTCTGGTCCCAGAGGGTGCTACTATCAACTTCAGTGCACTGATGCACAAGCTCACAGAGGAACGTAGAGCACGTGAGGATGAAGAGGACAGTGCTGCAGGACCTGGCAGGTTGTCAATGTTTACAGCACACCAACGCACACAGAATAAGCTTGTATCACATATCTTCACAGACCAAGATTTCTCATGGCTGCATCTCAAACCTGACCATGCATTGCATCCACTGTGGATCAGCCCAGAGGATGGGCACATCATCCTAGAGGGCTTTTCACCTATCGCGGAGTAGGTGCAGGACTTCTTGGTGGTGATTAGTGAGCCAGTCAGCAGGTGAGCTCCATTTCATTATTTCTAGTCTGTAGTTGGGTTAAACAGTCCTGAGACAGACCTGTGTTCATCTACAAATACAAACTTACTGTGTATTCACTGTATGCTGCTGTGTTGGTCAGGTTGTAGGGGTGCAGACTCTTCTAATCCGAAGGGTGATCCGGGCTAGCGCTCATGTTCAGCCCAAGGGGGACTGTGGTGACTCAGTATACCGAGAGGGACAACCTAAGTAGAGCAAGGTTCGAGATATGAAGACTCAGCAATATGGATACCTGCAGGATTCCAGTTAGACCAAGACTTGGGCAGGTAGAATCGGCACTTGTGGCAGCGGCTGAGGGCATTCAGTGATTGGGTGACAGAGTTCTGAGAGTTGGTGACAGAGTCAGTGTATACTGTTTTCAGAATGAGAGTTGGGCGAGTAGTGCGTAGTAATGCATGTAGTAGATTGTGGTCTAGAGGTGGAGAGGGGACTGTCTGTCTCTATACTTGTCTCTCCCTATCGTTCCATCTACACACTACCGCGAATTTATACTAAACTGAAGCAGAGCAAGCGGTGCAAGGCTCGGCCAAGTCTGTGTGAACAGGTGTGAATGTGAGTCGACGATCGGCCTGTGCACATCACGCAGCTGATTGTCACAGAGTGATGTGATAGTGCCCAACCTGCTCTCTCGTCTCCCACCACTGCACAACCATATCCCACGTCCTTGTCCTACTTGCCTAATTCCTTTCACCTGTGCCCACGAGAGTCAGTCGTCCATGTGCTGATCGAGTTCATATGACATCCATCTGTCTGATCGTGTCCATACCAAGAATTATAATAAAGTGTCGGCTGCCAATTATGAATGAATAGATGGTAATGTTTGGTGGCCGGTAAAGGGAGTCAAAGGAGTAGTGTAAATGAAGGGAGAAAGACTTGGCCAGTGCGTAGGTGATGGTTAATCACTACATCTCCCGGGGGGCCAGAAAAAAGTGTTTGTGGTGTACATGAGAAGTGGTTGAATTGGAGTTAAAGAGAGTGTAATGGGCAAGGTTCGATGCATTCTGTGGTTTTTAATGGTGTGAAGAAGAAGAAGAAGAGGTTGATGGTTCACCGATCAATGCCGGGATTGCACCCTGGAGTTTTGTGATGTGCGCTATCTGCTGCGCGACCGTGTCACAGAGGTTCTCGAGTTGGACTGACAGGGCTGGGTGGTGTATGCTCATCTGTAGGTCTGGGTGCCACAGGATAATCGCAATCCAGATCAGGTTGTGTGTCACTGCCAAACATAGACAGTGATTGACCGGGAGTTCCAGGCCTTGGTTGACAACTTACTTGGTGTGGTTATTGATTAGGGTTGGTCGGGGTCAGAACTGGACATCAATTGCCATGTACAGGTGCAGGAAGAACTCGTGCACCTTCATGCCAGGCTCGGCGATCAAGTGCCAGAAGCGCTGGTGAGATCTGGAGTGGCGTAGGACGTCCTCAAGAGTGGCCTGATGCAAGTGATGGCATGCAATGGCGAGCGTGAATGATATTGACCAGTTGTGAACCCCATGTATGTTATCCAGGCACAGGATTTGGTTGTCGAAGAAAGGCTCGGTGCTGGTTTGGTCTGAGTGCATGGTCGGTGAAGGGTAGAAGTGAAGTAGAACAATGTTGAATTATTCAAAAGGGGAATATTGTAGGGTGAATGATTCTGAATGAACAAAAAGGAGGGGGTATTTTATAGAGACTCGGGGTTATTAGCTAGTGCGATGTTCAGTGTAAAAAAAAATATTTGGCAGAGAGAAAGTAAAATTAGAGAGGGTCAGTGTTTGTTGTCATACAAAAACGGGGTTCTTTGTTATTAAGAGAAATGGGGGGGTACTCTATTTTGCCTAATGTAACATGAGGCGATTGAGTCAGGCAGGTTTCAAGAGAAATGCACTGGGTGTTTGGCTTTAGCCTGCCCGCCCATCATAGCTGATCCTTCCTGTGTGATCCTTCCATACTCGGCTGCAAACGTTGCATTGAAGTCATTCCACGACATGATCAAGTTCATGTGCTCACCCAGGTTGATTGGTACAATGTGGTGCTTGTTGAGTTGACTGACTAACTGTGAGAGTAGTTTGTGGGCTTTGATGGCTTGTTCCTGAGCAGTTTCGGTGAGGCGGGCCATCAAGATCACTGTTTCCTGAAGGGCCAACTGTTGTGCTTCGTGTGCTGTACACTCCTGCTTGGCATCTTCAAGCATCACTGTGAAGTCGGCCTGCTCGGCTTCTGCAGAAATCAGCAATTCCCGGGCCTTGTACAGTTGGCTGAGGTATGCCAGTTGGACGTAGGACACCATTGCTGCGGCGTTGAACCGAGAGAGAGTCAGGGCTGATTCGTAGGAGGTCGCCTTCCTGCTTGCAATCCATCTGAACACTGTGCAGTATACTTCTTCGTACGTGAGTTGTGTGAGCCCCTCGCAATCGGGGCTGGCTATGGCAACTGCAGTGCAGAATTGAGACCACAAACCTCCAGCAAGTGCGGGTGACTGTGAGAGTCACTCTTGTATTTTGGGTGTGCAGAACGTGTAGGCCACGTATATCAGAGTTGGGTCTGTGGGCGTGAGCTTGTTGAATGCGAACAGTAGTTCTGCCGTGAACTTGGCGAATGAGGTCATTGCCGGGTCGTATACGACTATCTGCAAGACCCCCGTTGGGCAAGGGTTGGCCAGTGCGAGGTCGCCAGGGGTCGGGTTGGGCATACAGTGTGCCATGCCCTTGAGGATTATCATGTGGGGAGGGGTAATGTTGGTACTTTCCATTGTGGGCAGGGTCAGATGTTGTTTCTTTTTCTTTTTGTTGCTTTCAGTAATGGCATGTCTTTTTAAGGACAGTTGCATTGCTGGAGTCATTTGTGTACCTGTATTGGGGGGACCTCTCTGTATTGGTCATGCTGTCAGTCAGCGGAGTTCGCATTCATTGCGTGTTTCAGGTGATTCTTTCACATGCTTCAATTGGGTCCTTCAGTAGGTGATTTGTGACAGCAATAGTGTCATTTTTGTGGTCGGCGGCTGGTCGATCGGCAGATTTGCATGTCTTTTAGTCCAATGTTTTGTATTTCGTGCATTTTGGTACTGGTCCGTGTCTCTGTATTGCCGGTTGTGATTCTTGTTTGGTGGTTCTGGCTTGGCGTAGTTATTTTCTTTGGTGTACATTTTCCATTGAGTATTTGCATGTTGTGTGCCTCATGGTTCCTTTTTGGTAGGGGCGGGCTTGCAGTCAGCTGCTGGTGTTTGGTGTGTGCCTAGGTTCATTGTGAATGATTGGTGGGTTCGTGCTGTATTTGGTGTGGTCTGGATCCACATGTGATTGGCTTTTGAGGTGTGTGATCATTGAGAACCATTTTGGGCACTTTGGTGATCTTGAAATGACCGGGTTCCATGTCGTGCTTCTTGAGTGCAATCATGGTGCTTGTTCCAGTCTGGTATCACAGGGCATGATTGTTGTTGACAGAGATCATTGTAATTTTCGAAATGTGTCACCCTCTACTTTTTACTACCACCTCCTCCATCTTGCCTTACCCTTTCGATGGACACTACGACTCCCGAGCCTGTCCCGTGGCCCTCCGCATCTCCCAAAGATGGGGGAGGCTTTTCGACACCACCACAGTGGAAGCTGGGACCCAACAATCATGTGCCAGTGGCCCCGGCCCTTTTGCAGGAGCCTGATGATGGCAACTGAGATGTGGGAGGTGTGCTCGTTGGCATGGATCTCCTGCATCCATTGCAGCTAGCATCATCCTCATTGGGTGGAGAAGTGGGTGGCAGGGGAGAACCTGCCAGGGAAGTTGGTGTCCCCCCTGCTGAGTCTGTTCTGCCAAGTCTCATCCAGCGTGATCCATTCTCGTCACGTATGGAAGACTTCAACTCCGCATTGGACGATCTCGAGAAGTCAAGCGAGGAGGGTTGCGAGGAGGCGATGGCATATGTGTGGGCTTCCTGGGTGTGCTGCTTCATTTTTGTTTTCTTGTTCTTGTTTCTGATACACTTTTTCTAGTGCTCCCTTGCTACTGCGTGGGATGGCATCCCTGAGTGTGCAAAAGCCGCCCACCCTTTGTTCACCACGATGGATGTTCTTCTGGACATGTTCCAGAATGAGGCCGATGAGGCAGTGGAGAATGCAACCAAGGAGACACTGCCCAAGTGTCTCCAATCACTTATTGCTGAGGAGGAGGAACTGGTTGCCGAGCATGCACATGCTGCCACTGAGGCCACAGAGAGGGTAGAGTGTCGGGCATGTGAGGACACCGAGTGTGCTAGGCAGGCTGTGCAAGAGGCGCAAGAGTGGGTCGAGTGTAGAGTGCTTCTGGAGGCGAAACAGGCTCAGGATGAAGAGGAGCACACAGCGAAACTGAGGGGCGTGCACAAGTTGTTACGTGTGCTGTATCCTGCTGCAACCAATGAGGAGCTCCAGGGACGGCTCTATTGTATGGTCAGCCCTGCTGTGCCGATTTCATCTGCTGTGAGTAATTTTTTTTTTTTTTTGTACCAGCTGATTTGTCGTAGAAACTGAGCCCTTCCACTCCTACTCAGTTGGTCCCGCCTTCACCTCATCATGGGTCGTGTACGCGTTGTAGATCCTGTGTATGGGTTGTTTAGGATCGGTAGTTCATTTGGGGACGTGTTTCCGTTGAGTTATGAAGTAAATATAAGCTCGGTATGAGCGTGGGAAAAATCTCGGTACACGTCGGTACGTGTCGGTACGTGTCGGTATGTGTCAGTATGCATCAATATTGAAAGGTGCTCTGGACGTGATGTGAGTGTCAGTACAGAGCTGGAATGAGCGAGATATCAAATCCAGTGCGAGACAATAGCAATAGCAGAGACGAGAATGAAAACAAGACAAGAGATGAGACTGAAGACGAGGTTGCCACGAAACTAACTGTTGCGGAGACTAACTGCACACATGGAAGCTGCCCTATCTGAGGGGAACTCTGTGGTAGTATTTCCTCCCTTGCTACCTACGACAGGGAAGTCCCTAAATACAAGGTGCAAGAGATCTATCTACAGGAAAATTATTCCAAAGTGAGTATAATGTGCATACCGGGTGAAACATAGAGCGTCAGAGAGAAAACATTCAGAATGTAAGAGAAACATAGAAATTCAAAAGAAAACCTGTCCATGCGACAACTTCCCCATTTGCATCAGTCCATCATCCGGTCATATTGCAGCTCCACCGGAACTGAGATCCTCCAATCAGTGAGTCGTCACCCATCATCGGGCAGATCTCCGGTATGCATCCCAACTGACTCTGATGACATAAGCTTTCCGGTACATCCCGAATTGCCAGGGGGATCTTCCTAGTGATCCGCTGATGTGATGTTGGGCAAATCATCCTGTGTCCGGTACACGTCGGGCAAATCATTCTGAGTCCGGTACGTGTCAATAGCTGTTGGAATGTGCAATGGATGGCCTCTAGAGGGATCTGCAGTGGTTGGCCGCTCACCGGAACTCTACACCGTCAGCCTCGCCCTCGTCCTGTCCTTGCGCGTTCAGCTGCAGAAAGCAGGGAAGTTGTCTCTCCCACGTCATTGCCTCGGGCTGCCTCGGATGTGAGTGCTGAGTCTCGTCAAGGCACTGGTGGGTCTGCTGTGCCCCCTTGCAGGGATTCCACCTCTCCTTTCCTGGCTGCGCTGGCTGGGAGTGTAAAAGCTGATCCTTCGACAGTCGGCGGAAGCACCTCATCCACGAAGGTACCACGTGAGGTCACCAAGGTGAGTACTCTTTTCTGTGTTGGTCCCGATCTCTGTGGTTGATTGTTTCCCATGTAGGCTGGTGGTTTGCGTGCACGTCCTGAGGTGGTGATGACCAATGTCCCTTCTACAAAGCCTGGGACAAAGCAAAAGCCGGTTTTGGTTGAATCCAGCGGTGACAAAGGTCCTTCCTGTCCTGGTCCATCCAAGGTTCTGCACGCTGCGGGTGAGTCTTCTGCGAGAGACACAAAGCCCAAAGAGGCTGTCTCTGATGGCCTGGACCTGGATTTTCTCAGAGGTGGGGTACACCTAGGGCAGACTGTTCAGTTTGCCCTTGCCTGCAACACTTGCATTGTCATGGGCGTGTCATGTGATGGTGTCCCCAAGAGTCAGCAGTGCACTCGCTTTTCATGGAACAAGGCATGCTGCGTCTTTGATCAATTCTGTGGGCAGTGTGGTGGTACCCAGCTCGCTCCTCTCGTGCTCTCCATGGCAGACCCAATCAGTATCGGCGGTGCAGTCTGGCAGTTCAGCGACGTGCCCGACTACTCAGACGTGGCTTCCATTGATGTCCTGGTCAGGGCGTTGGCTAGGAACGTCGCCGAGTCTTGCATGTTGATTCACGAGCATCAGGCCACCGTCCATCGTCATCCTGAGGCCTATGAGGCTTGTGTCAAGGAGCTCATGTGTCGTCTTGGTGAATACAAGGAGGTCAAGGATTGGATGCTGCCTATGCTGTTCCTTGACAAGGAATCTTTTATCAACTATCGGACCATTCAGGAACAGGAGGAGAAAGAGGAAAAGGAGAAGAAGAGGAAAGGAAAAGGAAAAGGGAGGAAATAGAGAGTAGATTGGATGTTATTTATTAGGATGAATTTGGTCTATGGTTAGTACCGCATTACACTGTGCTTTACGATGAAAGTATAAGACTCGGCTTTTCCTTAACAGCTCGGTAAAGTATTGTTTTTCGTGGATTTTGTGGTTTCGGAGTTTGAGAGTAGGGGTTCAGTGTGTGAAAGGAGATGGAATGAGTATGAATATTAAAGAGAATAAAGGGGTATCATGATTCGGATTCGGTTCCAGAGTTGGTGTCGAGGATTTCTGTTGGTTGTGGCCGATCCTCGGCACCGAGCTCCTCCCCTTCGGTTTTTGAATGTTTGTTGGCTAGATCGTTGAGTTCTGAGTCGGTTTGCTCCACTATCTGGGTGACTTGGGTCGATATGTTTGCTCGGGGGTGGTATGGGATGACTCTGAATGCCACGTATCATAGTGCTGAGACTGCGCCTGTGAGTTCCGTGAGTATGTACGATCCTCCAGTTGTTCGGCAAACAACTACCATAGGTCCAAGGTATTTGGGTTTGGCTTTCTGGCTTAGTTCCATGTCGATTCATGAGTTTCGAACCAGAACCAGGGCTCCAGGACCAAAGTCGTAGTCTTGGATTGTGTTTTGGTAGTGTTTTTTGAATTGCTGGATTGATTTGAAGCGAGCGTGCATGACTGCCGAGTGTACTCATTTCAAGTCTTCTGGTCGACGCTGGAGTGCCCTTGCTCGTGCAGCAAGTAGTTCTGACTGGGATACCTTCGATGTATATACTGGTGACATGTATGTTTGTTTGGCCAAGTCAAATGGAAGGATTGGCTAGACTCCATGGACCATGTAGTATGGTGAATATCCCGTTGCTTTCTGAATCGTGATCCTCTCCACCCATATGGCATGGTATGCATGTTGTGACCATTGAGCTTCGTCATTCCCAGCAAGTTTCATCAGTGTTTCCTGAAGGTCCCTGTGGCATCGCTCTACGATTCCGTTCGCTCTCGAGTTATAGGGGAAGATTCGGATATTGTGGACTCTGTATCTTGCCAACATCCTGATTACTTCACCGTCGAATGATGGACCATTGTCTGATATGATCTTGTGAATGTAACCCCATCTGCATATGATGTCCTGGAAAATGAAGTTCATGATCAATCTCGAGTTATCAGCACGTAAGAGTCGAAATTCTGGGTAGCCTGTGAGCGAGTCTCTTGCCTGGATGATATACCTGAACCCCCCTGATTTGGGCATGAGCATCACATCTATGTGTACCCTGGCAAATAGTGGTGCTGGTGTTGGAACATTTGGTGGGATTTGTATGTGAGTGAATTGCTGAGTCTGGCACAAGTGACATGTCTTCAGGAACCAATGTATGTCTGAACTCATCATGGGCCACCAAAATTGATTGTGGATTTGTAGTTGTACTGAAAAGAATCCTTTGTGTCCCAGGTTGTCGTGTGCTGACTGCATGACTGAGAATCGGTGATCTCGTGCGAGTACAAGTTGGTGTGGTCCCAAGTATCGTTTCCTCCAGAGTTGTCCATCTGCGACAAAAAACTGAGTTGCCTTTGTTACGAAGTGTTGAAATTCATTGTCTGTCATGTCTTCTGGTTTCTTTGGGTCACTGAGAAACTCCTTGATTTTTATCAATTCTTGATTGGCCAATTCTGCTGCAGCTGTCCAGGGAATGGTGGGAGGGTCGGTAGTGGGAGGAATGTCTTCAGTGTATGCTACAAATATGAAAGCATACTGGTTGTCGATCCATTCCTTGTAGTTTTCATCATCTGGAGGGTCGGTGTCTGCTCACTTTTGCCGACTGAGTCCGTCTGGGCCTGTATGCCAAGTGCCTGGTACATGGATAATTGTGAAGTGGAACAATAAGATTCCAGCGATCCACTGGTTGATCATTGTGTTTGGCTGGATATCTGGGTTGTTGATCATCCCTTTAATGTACTTTGCATCGACTTCAATGTAGAAGTGGTCCAGTCCTATTAGGTAGATCCGTGTGTCATGGAGTGCCCTCATGAGCCCGAACAGTTCTACTTTTGGCTGTGAGTAGTTCTGTTCCCTCTCATTCCATGTTGCCGACATAAAATGGGCTGGGAATCATTCTCCATTTTCTCCAATCTGTAAGAGAATCACTCCATATCCTCAAATTGATGAATCTATGCAGAGGTGGACTGGTCTCCCACATTTGTAGTCGATCGGCCTGATGGCTCCAGACTCGGCAACTGCCTTCTTGAGTTGGTCCATTGATCGCTGTTTGAGTTTTCCAAATGAGAAGGGGACATCTTTTCCAGTGAGTCGGTTCAGATCATATGCCAGCCGAGCAAAGTCGTTGATAAAATGCCTGAGGACTCTGGCAGTTCCGAGGAATGATCGAACATCTGTAATGTCTTCACAAGGAGGCCAGTCGATGACTTTTTGGACTTGTGCTTTGTCTGGGACTCGTCCTGAGTAGTTGCATGTCAGAACCTATTTTCCTTTTATCATTTCTTTTCTTTTAACCGCTCCTTTTCATTATATTTAATCATCTTTTCAATCACTTCCCACAATCCTTCCACATGACCTTCATTCATTCCATTCCATTTGTTTATGTAACTTTAGATAATATAGTCTCACAGTCGCTGCTATATAAGGTCTCAGGAATTGCATGAACTCCTTGTTCTGCTTTTCCTCTTACCTCTGCAATGACTTAGGTGAGACTTGCCCCCCTTGTATTAGTTTAGACTTGTATTAATTCCTCTTACCTCTGCGACAACTTAGCCTGAGTATAGCATGCCCTGAGTCCCCACTCGAGTACAGCACGTCCCAGACAACAGTCAGCCGAGGCCTGCCCAGTCCGAGTCATCTCCCGGACTCCCGCCTAACATAAAAGCAGAACCCCATCCAGGCTCATCCCCAGCATACATCGTCGCTGTCGACTCACCTTCACTCAGTCTAGAGGAGCGCTCCCCTCGACAGACTTGAAGTGTAAACCCCCTAAACGACAACCCTCAACCCTGCCCGGACGTTTTCGGACATTCGTGTATTACATAAACTTCGCAACCGACTTTTCCCGACCCTGGCTCTCTGCATTTCCCTTTGGTGGAGGAGCCACTTAACCTGGACGTGGGTGACATTACGTGTTCAGTCGTCAATGTCATTGTTGATTGTTATCTCTGCCATGTCTTCCTGCCTCATCATCAACCTCACTGATGAACCCATTCAATGTTGGCATAACCCTGGATCGAACGCACAACCGATCCCTGTTCCTCCGCCGTCGTCAAGATAGATCTCACAGATGAACAGCAACGGGCCCTCCCTGCATCAGCCCATTGGGATCCAGACTGACCAAGCTACGTCACGACCAACAATAGCGGTGTTACATACGACATCTGGTGGAGTGAGGTCCAGCATAGCTGGTATTTGACGAACGAAGAAGGAAGGAGAGCTAGGTGGCCCCCAGCCATCCCATCATCACCTGCACTGTCAACATCTACTGTCAACCTACCACTGACTCCAGGACCCTACCGTGAGACCAATAGGGACCTGCCACCCCCAACTCCCCCTGAACCCTCAATGCTGATGCCTGAACCAGAAATGTCTACAGGAGGGTTCAGTCAGCAGCAGATGGAGCAAATTGCAGTGATCGTCGTGGGCGCCTTCGCCCATCAGGCGAACAATGCCCCAGCACCAGTTGCTGCAGCCAATCCCCCGACCCCCAGTATCGATGTTGCCTGGCCATGTGAATTCACTGGCAGCGACGACTATCTAGACTTCAAACGTGAGGTCCTCCTTTTCGTCTCCGCAAACCCAAGCCGATACCCCATGTCAGAGAGTAAGATATACATTGCTCTCTCCTACTTAAAGGGAGGCAATGCGGTGACGTGGGTGCAGAACTACGTGGAGGAGTCAATGACAGCTGGCATCGTAACTTTCACTGACAGTTGGACGAGATTCTAGGAACGCCTGGATGCCTCATTTGACGACCCAAACCAAAAGGAGAAGGTGCTAGCGAAGTTCCGAACCAAGGTCCAGAAGGACCTCACCGCCAACAAGTTTTTCCAGGATCTTGATGTCATCATCATGAGGGCAGGTCTAATGGATGACAGCATCATCTGTGACCGCCTGAAATGAGCAATGAACATCGAGGTGGTACGAGGGGTGCTGAGGTCGATGCCAGTCCTGACAACATACGATGCCTGGAAGAAGAAGGCCATCAAGATCGACCGAGGCAAACAGCAGATCCAGGCCATCCAACGAGGCCACATATTCCCAACTCCGCCATGCCCACAACAACAACAGACACCCCCAGCTCACTGTTCGGTCACAGCCCCGCACATTGATAAATGTGACGCAACCGGCATTACTTTTGGAGGCACTGGCCAACTGATGGATGTCTCGATGAATGAGGCGCAACACCGACGTGCATGCTGGATTTGCGGCCAACTGGGTCACTTCAAGGACAAGTGCCCACAAGGACAGGGAATTGTGCAGCGTATGCTGCAGATGATGGCACCCGGCGAATGTCGCCTCCTCGCCGACGAGCTAGGCGCAATGAAGGAATCGGCATTCGAGGAAGTTGTAGACACTCGAAGGTCGACAATGGAGGACTACGTGGAAGAGGAGGGAGATGACAAAGAGGTCGTTGACTCACAGGGTTTTGCGAGTGGTCAGGTGTAGCCATCGGGGCGACTGACCAAGAAGAACAAGGAACTTTGAATCAAGATCCACTAAAATATAACCAACCATCTGTACAATACGTAGATGCAAATGACATTGATGGTTTTCCCGATTATGAAGTCCCCACCGGTGTGAATGAGAATAGCGAGTACGAGCAACTGTTTGTGAGGGGAACTGGCAGACGCCAGCTGGACCTCCTCCTGAATGTTGGATGTAACGTGGAGGGTGAAACGAGGGAGGTAGATGTGCATGCACTCATGGATTCGGGGTGTATGGGATCGTGCATTGATGTGAGGTTCATCGAACACTATGGGTTGGAAACCAAGCGCTACATCAGACCCCTTGCAGTGCTCAATGCGGATGGCACGCACAACGAGGCCGGTCTGATTGAGAGATACGTCAACGTTGAGTTAATGATTGGACATCACAAGGAAAGGATAGTCCTTGCGGTGACATCCCTGGTGTCGTCAAACATCTTCCTGGGCTATGACTGGCTTCGATGCCACAACCCAGAAGTCGACTGGAAAACGGGTTTAATCAAATTCACCCATTGTCCAGAAGAGTGTGCAATCGAGAAGGAGGTTGTGGAAGAGATGAGGAGGGTGAGAGAGGTGTGAATGGACAAGGTGTCCTGGCCCGCATACCTCAATGACTTCGCCAACGTCTTCAGTGAAAAAGGCTTTGAGAAACTGCCAGAACATAGACCCTGGGATCACGTCATCGACTTGAAACCTGACTTCAAGCCTAGCGACTGCAAGATCTATCCGTTGACACCGACGGAACAGCAGTCGCTGTAGGACTTCCTCGAAGAGAACTTGAAGTCAGGCCGCATACGAAAGTCGATCTCACCAATGGCATCACCCTTTTTCTTCATCAAGAAGGCTGACAAATCCTTACGCCCAATTCAGGACTACCAGAAGCTTAATGAGGGGATGATCAAGAACAAGTACCCTCTCCCCCTCATTGACGAACTTGTTGACAAGGTCAAAAGGGCAAAGTTCATCACCAAGCTTGACCTTCGCTGGGGATACTACAACGTCCAGATCTGTGAAGGTGATGAGTGGAAGGCAGCATTCCGCATGAACATGGGTCTCTTCGAACTGACAGTCATGTTCTTTGGTCTTTGTAACGCACTGGCGATGTTCTAGGCTTTTGTCAACCACATCTTCAAGGGATTGATCTATGACAACTTGATCATCGTCTACCTCGACGACATACTGATTCTCTTGCAAACTCTCGAGGAACATATCGAGATGTCGAGGCGCATCCTTCAGATCTTGTGAGAAAACGGCCTGTACCTGAAACCAGAGAAGTGTGAGTTCAACGCCAAGGTGGTAAAGTACCTCAGCCACATCGTCAGTAATGGCAAAATCAGGGCTGACCTGGTGAAGACGGAAGTGATCGCAGACTGGCCCATCCTACGAAACATCAAACAGCTGCAACAGTTCCTCGGCATGGGCAACTGGCTATGACGGTTTATCAAGGACTACAGCAAGGTAGTCCATCCATTGACATCACTGACAGGCAAGAAGGACTGGGTATGGGAGACTGAACAGCAGGAAGTGTTCGAGGAGCTAAGACGACATCTCTGCTCACCTCCAGTCCTAGCCATCGTGAATGATGAGGGCCCTTTCTGCGTTGAAGCAGACTCATCAAACTTCACACTAGGAGGCGTGTTGTTGCAGAAGCAGGAAGGCAAGTGGAGGGTAGTCGCCTACAGGTCAGAAGCACTCCTACCGGTGGAACGAAACTACGAGATCTATGACAAGGAGATGCTCATGATCATTTCGGCACTCAAGGAATGGAGACAGTACCTTCTTGGTGCCTGTCACAAGATCGAGATCTGGTCCAACCATGCCAACCTCACCTACTTCAGGTCGGTGCAGAAGCTGAGCTATCACCAAGCTCACTGGCAAACAGAGCTTGAGGAATTCGACTTCCACCTCGAACACAAGTTGGGGAAGATGATGGGCAAGGCAGACCTGCTATCATGCAAGGCGGGCTATGACAAAGGCAAGGATGACAATGACGGTGTCATGTTCATCAAGGAGAAGTGGCTGAACTGTGGAATGGTGAGAATGTCGCGTGATGAGGTGTTGGACAGAGTGGGTGAAGCGCAAAGGGTGCAGGACGAGTCAGAAAGGCCGATGGGACTGACAGACATCAACAGGCTATGGCAAATGAAGGGAAAGGTATATGTCCCGTCAACAATGAAGGAATCGGTGTTGCGAGAGTATCATGACTTGGTCTTGGCAGGACATCCAGGAGCATCAAAGACGGTCGAACTGGTATGTCAAGATTTCTGGTGGACATCGATGTTCTCTGACATCTGAGTGTATGTCCGAGGATGTGATCGCTGTCAATGAACAAAGGCTCTGAGGGCGTCAAGGTCAAGGCCACTCCACCCGAATGTGGTCCCTGAGGGTCCTTGGGAAATTGTTACAGTCGATCTCATTGTAGAGCTCCCAGACTTGAAGGGACACAACACGATCTGCGTCATCGTGGATAGATTCTCAAAGCAGATGCACGTGATCCCGATGATGACAAAGCTGTCAGCAGAAGGCATGGCTCAGTTGTACCGTGACCACATCTTCCGACTCCATGGCCTACCAAAGAAGATCATCCATGACCGTGGCATGCAATTCGATGCGTCAATGATGAAGGAGCTATACAAACTCCTACACATCGAAGGCAACCTGTCAATGGCATATCATCCACAGACAGATGGTCAGACTGAACGTGTTAACCAAGAGCTCGAACAGTACCTTAGGCTCTTCGTTAACCATCAACAATCGGACTGGAAGGACTAGCTCCCCCTCGCAGAATTCGCATACAACAACCATGAACACTCGGCGACAAAGATGTCTCCCTTCTACGCGAACACCAGACGTCACCCTATGAGCTTCAACGCAGTATGAACTTCCTCTGCCAACATGTCAGCGGAAGAATTCGCGAAGCACATCAAGGAGACTCATCACGTTGCGAAGGACAACCTGGTCAAGGCAGCGGAGGACATGAAGCACTACCATGACCAAACGGCAGGAACATCAGTGCAGTACCAGGCTGGTGACAAGGTCTTCCTCGATGGACAAAACATCAGTACAGACTCGCCAACGAAGAAGCTTGCTGACAAGTGGTATGGTCCCTTCGACATTGTCAACAAGGTGGGAGCAAGTGCGTACAAGCTCAAGCTCCCAAAGTGATGGAAAAAGGTCCACCCCATCTTCAACGAAGCTCTACTAAAGCCCGCTGTTGAACCAGCCTTTGAAGGCCAGAAACAGCAGCCACCGCCACCACCGGAGATTGTCGACAATGAGGAGGAATATGAGGTCGAAGAGGTCATCGACTCATGTCTACATCAAGGAAAACTACAGTACCTCATCAAGTGGGCCAGATACAACGAACCAACTTGGCAGCCTGAGACGGACTTTGGTGAGAATGCGAAGGAGGTGATCACTGACCTCTATCAAAAATACCCCGGCGCTCCTCAAAGACTCAACATTCCTTGCCAATGACTCTGCCCACTCTTCGTTGACACCGAGCCAGACCACCATGATCTCGGTTGGTCGGGACGCCCAACCTTGAGGGGGAGGTAATGTCAGAACCTATTTTCCTTTTATCATTTCTTTTCTTTTAACCGCTCCTTTTCATTATATTTAATCGTCTTTTCAATCACTTCCCACAATCCTTCCACATGACCTTCATTCATTCCATTCCATTTGTTTATGTAACTTTAGATAATATAGTCTCACAGTCGCTGCTATATAAGGTCTCAGGAATTGCATGAACTCCTTGTTCTGCTTTTCCTCTTACCTCTGCAACAACTTAGCCTGAGTATAGCGTGCCCTGAGTCCCCACTCAAGTACAGCACATCCCAGACAACAGTCAGCTGAGGCCTGCCCAGTCTGAGTCGTCTCCCGGACTCCCACCTAACATTGCAGGTGTGGCCGACTATCACAGCTTCAGGTGCAGCAAGTACCAACTTTTTCCCAGACAGAGTCGCCCCAACTACTTTGAACCTTTGGAGGACTTGGTTGACATCATTTAGGTGTTCCCATATGAATCGGTGGATTCCTGAATTTTCAGGGATGGTCTCATATGATCTGTCCTGTAACTCGTATCGCGTGGCTGGCCCTTTTATGGGTACATCGTCAATGTATGGGAACACCATGTCTGGGATTTTGTCCTTCAGGATGAATGTGACATTGGCGTGCATGATTTGCTGGGAGTTCATATACCTCATGGGAATCGATGTGAGTCAAAATGCTCCTAGTGGCGTCTGGAATGTCGTTATGTCCCTACTTCATATGGCGAGTTTCCTTTGGTCAAACGCTACAAATAAGTCCAAGGTTGTATAGCAGGATCGGCCCCTGAAAGACTCGGCGATGTGTTCTGTTGGATATGGTACCGATGGATCTCATATTGTGACTGCATTTAGTGGTTGAAGATTGTGGACTATTCTCAGCGACTTTCCATCCTTCTTTACTATGCAGAACCACCTGGATCGGTATGCTGAGTTTGGTGGTTCATAAACACCGGACATGATTTTGTCTTTGATGATTGCGACAACCCTGTCAAATATTCCCAGTGGGATGGGAATATTCTTCAGTACCCATGGAATATGTTCGATCATTGGGATCAGAACTGGAGCGAAGTGGTTGTAGTTGAGTGCGCCCTTTTCTGTTTCATCCCATGCGAAGGCCATTTCCTGTGTCCAAATAACCCACCATGCGAGATCCTTTTCTTCAGGGAGTAGGAATCTGGCCGGATCTATGTCCATTTTGTCGTATCATTCCTGGGTGAGTTGTTTCCCAGGTGAGAATGGTGGCGGATGGGTTGGTAATTCTGGAAGGTCCCTTAGAGGATCGGGGTGCTGTGTCCTGGTGATTTGGTATTCTTCAGGGAGTGTGGTTGGTACTGGCTTTATATGATTGGTGACCTTCTTGTACTTGTAGAATGGCTGAGTCATTTGGCGGGTCTGATTTGTTCGAGGAATTAGAGATTTGTTATTGTATGGGTGATTAATAGAGAATAGTCCTGTTCCATCATTTGTTCAGGTTTTGTTGTTTTCCATATTTTGTTTTGATTTTACGCCTCCTTTTCCCATGATGGTGATTGCAATAGACTGCCTGTCAAAAGAAATATGTACTTCGTTTGGCTCTGGGGTATCCATGGTATAGCATGGTTGTGCTTCTGGTTCGTCTCATCGATTTGGTACCAATTCATTGACTATTAAAAATCCTCGTCCTCCTTGGCTGGTTGTTTTTGTCGTGTTCGTTCCCAGGTCGAAACTGTTACATCTTCTTCTGTTACCAGGTGGATTAGTTCTAGTACCTGGTCGTCAATGTCTATATCCATGAGCCGAGCCTTGCAATGTGCGAGAAACGGTCACCTGAGTAGGATGTCAAATGGCGCTGGGTGTATGACTTGTGCTTGTACGAGTACTGAGAATCCTCCGAGTCCTATCCTGAGTCGTGGTATTAGTCTGAGCAACTGGGTCCTAGACGCGTCTGCAGTTTCGATAGTGATTCATTCGTTATTCAGAGTCAGTGATCCTAGATATTTCCACACGTCTCGCAATAGTCCAATAAACAAAGCTCCGGTGTCAAGTAGTCCTTCTACCTCGACCTTTCCATCCAGCCAGACATTGATGACTCGAATTGGTACTGTTGCTGGTGCGACTGGTTCCCTTTCCGTTGTCTCATCTGGCAATCCTGGCCTGGGTCCTACCGAGTACATGGTCATGCCTTCATCTTCAAGGTTTATTGGATTTCACTTTGCTGTCATCATGTCCTTGCACTTTTGTCTGACTTCCGGGGAGGTTGCCAACAGTTCTCAACCTGATACTGACACCGTAGAGTCCAAGAATCAGTGAAACACTGCATCAACCATTGTGGGGTCGTTTGCTGGTGTGTTGTATTTGAATTGGGGCCTCTGTATGTCTATTGTAGGATTGGGAGGTGCAGGCTTTGGTTCCGTCCTTTCCCGTGGTGGTGCTACATGGACTTCTGTAGGCTTGCTAGGTGGAGTAGAGTCGGGTACCAATTCTCCGATTGTTCTGGGCTCGGCCGATTCTTTCTCCTTTCCTTTGTTTGTTTCAGTTTCTGGTACACCCGAGTCCATAGCTGGTTCGCGTCCTTCTCGTTCTTTTGTCGGTTTTGTCATGTGCTTAGGTGAGGGAGAGTTGACTTTTCCTATATTTTCCAGTCTCACTGATCATCTCTGCTGCCTGTGAGAATTGCCGGTATCATCGAACCAAACCTTCTTTCCTTCCCCTACGTATTCGTCCTGGACTTCTTCGATATGGGCTTCCTCCTTACATGGCTGGGTTGGTGTATACATACTTGGTCCTGATATGGTGGGATAGTACATATCAAACAAGTTTGCCATTTGGTGTAGTGGTGAATCTTGTAGCGCCATCATATCAACAGGAAGGGTCGTGCCAGGAGGGGCTTCATTTGGGTGGTCTTGGTAGTACAAGTTCATTCAATCCAGTAGAGAAGAGCCTTGAGGTCCTGGTGGTAGTCGTGTTCCTCCTGGCATCACAACGAATCCTTGCACATCCAAGGCCAATAGTCGCCAGTTCAGCAACATGTCCCTGATTGTACAGTCCCTGAATAGGTGTGCAGTGCTGTGGCACATTGCACACATTCAGGGTCCTGTATTCCTTACCTGCATATTTCTGGCTGGAGGTGGGCCTCTTGGTGGTGCCCTGTACTCTTCACGTGGTCATCTATAATCATCAGGTCATTGGTAATCCCTTGGTTCATTAGGGGCATATGGCCAATCTCGAGCGTACCGATCCTTGTAGTCTCGTCTTCGATAGTCCTCCTTCCTTTCGCCCTGGAGATCCCTTACTTCAGCTTGTAAGTCCAATACCATGCATGTGAGAAGGCTTAGTTCCATGTCCTCTTGTTTGATGGGGGTTGGTGCATATGGTCCAGATGCTGCAGCAACATGTTGCTGAGTAAAGTATGGAGGTGCTGCGGGTATCCTGAATGTTCCATACTGTGGTACTGCGTAACCTTGCTGTGCACCAGGGCCAGTCACTAGGACTCCTCCTGCTATAAGTCGGTCAAGTTTGTTGTATAGTACCGGTATATCCCAAAGGATGCCAGCTGGGTGTCAAAAGTCAACCAACTGAAGCTGTTGCTCAAGTTGCTGATTGGTGAGCTGATTCAGACCTTCTCGATAGAACCGCTTTTGGTCTAACTCCGAAATGACTCCTTCTTGAACCAGATATGACATCATATGCAATGAAGCTTTGATGGTACTCTCCCAGGGCAGCTGTGCTCATCAAAACTTTATTGGAGTTCTCAGTGACAAAGTTGATTAGATCCCCGTACGTGTATCTTATCGTCACCACCAGATAGAAGCCCAGGGCGGCTGTTTTGAATGCTGCGAAATTGTTTTGTTGTGCCTGTGGGAGAGTTGACCATAGTAACTCCTCGCATACTGGAGTGTAATAGCATGCCCAGTTAATTTTCTGTAGTTCAGTGATCCCTGCGTTTGATCCTAATATGTTGACTTCTTCGAAGAATCACGGGATCCCTTCTGGTTCCACATCAGCGTTCATTGCTGGTGCCCATTTATCATGTCTGTTCGGCATTGTTGCTCCTGGAACTGGAGGATTTGGTCTGGTGATTGGGAGATTTCTGGACTCAGCGAGGTCCGGGAGAGGATTTGCTATGTTCGGTATGGGTTGTGCTGGTGGTACTGTTGGAGGAGCTTGTGAAGGTCCTTGGCTCGATCCTTGTGTGGCAGAATTGGCCATGACTGTTCTGATTATTAGTGGCACCATGATATGGGAATTCGGCGGTGCTGGTGTAGGTGTTCTTGTGGGTGGAGTTGGTGTTCTTCCTGGTTGTTCCGGGGTAGATGGGCACGTTTCCGGGTATGGGTCAGCAATTCTCGATATTGCAACAGGTACCGTTCCTTCTGGAGTTGGTGGTGGTGCTGGTGGAGGTAGTTCTTCCTCCGATGTCTCGGACCGAGTTTGTGGTGATCCTGGGGCTGGTTGTTCTTCTTGGTCAGGGGTAGGATTCTCAGGTTCCAAGTTTCATTCTGTTGGTCCTTCTATTAGTCCTCCTGTCTGAATGAGAGGTTCATTGAGTCGCCTTCTGATGGCTTGCCTGTTCCAAATGAGTGGTGATCCTGGCCTTTGGGGTGACAACGATCCTAGTGACTGGTTTCAATATGGCATTGCCAATTCTCATGGTCCTGGCGATACTGATTTCCTGACTACTTCTTCAGATCTGGAGCGACTTTGTTCCCTTGTTGGACTTCTGTATCCTCCAAGGCCTGGGTTCCTTTCCTCACTTTTGGGTGCTCCCCTGGGTCATTGTGTCTGCTGACTGAGCGGTGTACTGGTGATGCTGAGATGAGACCTGTTGCCGGTTATGAAACTTCCTGGGATATGAAGTGATATCGGGGTTTTGATGAGATCAGGTAGGATTCTTCTGGGTTCGACTGGTTGTCCTTGTTCCTGTGTGGGTTTTGGTTCAGCTACTGAGGGTGGCTGTTGTTGTTCAGTGTCCTGAGGTGTGTTTTCTGGGTTGGCAATTCCAGATTGGTGAAAGGGTGACGACAATGCTTCTCTGGGAGTGTGTAAGATTTGAGGGGTGGCTGTGGCTGGTGGGTGACCTCTTGGTCTTCCTCAGCCTCGTCCTCTGGGTGGTGGTGGTGGGCTGCTCGCTTCTTCTTGGACCTTTGCCTGTGTGTGTGTAGAGCGCCAAGGAGCTTCAGACGTCGACCTGATACTTAGGCAAGGCACCTTGTCACCCTCACAGTGGGCTCCAATGTGTAGGGGTGCAGACTCTTCTAATCCAAAGGGCGATCTGGGCTAGCACTCATGTTCAACCCAAGGGGGACTGCAGTGACTCGGTATACCGAGAGGGACAACCTAAGTAGAGCAAGGTTCGAGATATGAAGACTTGGCGATATGGATACCTGCAGGATTCCAGTTAGACCAAGACTTGGGCAGGTAGAATCAGCACTTGTGGCAGCGGCCGAGGGCGTTCAGTGACTGGGTGACAGAGTTCTGAGAGTTGGTGACAGAGTCAGTGTATACTGTTTTCAGAATGAGAGTCAGGTGAGTAGTGCGTAGTAATGCATGTAGTAGATTGTGGTCTAGAGGTGGAGAGGGGACTGTCTGTCTCTGTACTTGTCTCTCCCTATCATTCCATCTACACACTACCACGAATTTATACTAAACTGAAGCAGAGAAAGTGGTGCAAGGCTCGGCCGGGTCTGTGTGAACAGGTGTGAATGTGAGTCGACGATCGGCCTGCGCACATCATGCAGCCGATTGTCACGGAGTGATGTGATAGTGCCCAACCTGCTCTCTCGTCTCCCACCACTGCACAACCATATCCCATGTCCTTGTCCTACTCACCTAATTCCTTTCACCTGTGCCCACAAGAGTCGGTCGTCCATGTGCCAATTGAGTTCATATGACATCCATCTGTCTGATCGTGTCCATACCAAGAATTATAATAAAGTGTCGGCTGCCGATTATGAATGAATAGATGGTAATGTTCGGTGGCTGGTAAAGGGAGTCAAAGGAGTAGTGTAAATGAAGGGAGAAAGACTCGGCCAGCGCGTAGGCAATGGTTAATCACTACAAGGTTGCAGACTGAGAAGTAAGCATCTGAGCATATGTTTTTTCTTGGCGATGCTCATATTAGTACCACAGGTCCTCAACTGTCTTTCAAAAGTATGCAAACTGCTTTCCACCTCTAATGTCTATTGACAGACCCAAGGTGCCTGTTCTGGACACGATTGTGGGCTTCATCTGCAAGCGCACCATGTCATATGGGAAGGTCAAACTCATCCTCAAGCACAACAAGTACTTCATTGAGTCAAGTCACCCTGATACATTGCAACACCTGCTTAAAGACAGTGTCATCTGCAAAGCACATGTAATTCCTCAACAGCAGCAACAACCAGGCAATGCAGTTACTGCAGCTCTCATGATGTACAAGGCACCATCTAAAGCCGGGCTTGTGATTCCCAGAACAAAAGAGGTGGGTGCTGGTGGACAGGTGGCAGATTCCGCGAGGGCAAGCAAGCAGTCAGATGCAGACCTATTCATGAGTGTTGTTGGGGTAGACAATGATGAAATCAACGAGGACGATGACAATGTCCATGCCTTTGAGATCAACGATATGAAGATAGATGTTAGTACACCATCAGTGTATCTTGACCGTTCTCTAACACACTTCATTGTAGGATGTTAAAAAGCATTGCAATGAGCTCGAATATCCTATGCTTGAGGAGTATGACTTCCACAATGATACAATCAATGCCAACCTTGACATTGATCTCAAACCATTGACTGTGTGTTAGGTGGGAGTCCAGGAGATGACTCGGACTGGGCAGCCTCAATGAGTGGCACCTGATGGTGATGCAGACAGCAATGATAAGTTGTCATCGACGTTGTTTGGGACATGCTATACTCGAGCTGGGACTCGGGACACGTTGTACTCAAACTAGGTCGTCGCAGAGGTAAGAGGATTAATACAGATCTAAACTAATACAAGGGGGATGAGTCTCACCTAGGTCATTGTGGAGGTAAGAGGAAAAGCAGAACAAGGAGTTCATGTGATTCCTAAGACCTTATATAGTGACGACCATGAGACTATATTATCTAATGTTACATAAATGAACAGAATGGAATGAATGAAGGTCATGTGGAGGGAGTGTGGGAAATGATTGGAAAGATGATTAATTATAATGAAAGGGAGTGATTAAATGAAAAGAAAATCTAAAGGGAAAATAAAGAAAGGGGAAAGTTCAAGTTCTAACACTGTGATCCATCCGTACTAGGAGACAAGCATGAGTAAGATGTTCGGGAATGGGTGCATAGCATTCTATCTGCTCTTTCCTCATCCTAATCGCTTCCTGTCATAGTTGTGCTCAATCTAGAATAATTGTACTTCCATGCAGTGCTGGAAAAACACTTATCGGTATCACAGCAGCATGCACTATCAAGAAGTCTTGTCTAGTCCTTGCCATGTCATCATAAGTAGATACTGAACAGCTCGGACTACCTGCTCATCTTTTCTGTAGGATGTCGATCATGCAGTGGAAGCAACAGGTTATGCAATGGTCCAATATCACAGAGAAACAGATAGCTATTTTTACTGCTGATCAGAAGAAGAAGGTATGTGGAACAAAGCAACATGTTATGGAGAAAGTTCTTATGACAGATTATAGTTTGCAGGTGACAGCAGCATTGTCATCTCAACATACTCGATGGTCGCCAACACACATAATTGATCCCATGAGTCCAAAAAGATGATGGAGTTCCTTCAAGGTTGTGAGTGGGGTTTCATTTTACTTGATGAAGTGCATGTCATGCCAGTGGTGATGTTCTGACATGTCATCACAACAACAAGGCACATTTGAAGCTGGGGCTCACTGCGACACTTGTACATGAGGACAATAAGATCACAGACCTCAACTACATGATTGGGCCAAAGCTGTACAAGGCAAACTGGATGGATCTCGCCATGAAGGGACATATTGCGAATGTCCAGTGTGCAGAGGTCTGGTGCCCCAGGACACCCGAGTTCTACCACAAGTATCTATGCGAGCAGAGTTGAAAGTGAATGCTTTTGTACTGCATGAACCTGAATAAGATCCAGGCATGTCAGTTCCTCATCAAATACTATGAGGACAGGGGTGACAAGATCATTGTTTTCTCTGACAATGTCTATGCTCTTGAGGTATGCCCCTTAGTTCTACATCGATGAAGTATTCTAACAAAAAAGCAGCACTACACCCAAAAACTTGGGAAACTGTATATCCATGGTGGGATGTTGCAAGTGGAGTGTATGCAGGTACTGTAACATTTCCAGCACCACCTGAAAGTCAACACCATCTTCCTGTCCAAGGTGGGTGACACCTCAATTGATCTGCCTGAGGCAACATGCCTCATTCAGATTTCCTCGCACTTCAGCTTGTGGAGGCAGGAGGTGCAACATCTTGGGCAGATTTTATGTGCAAAGCAACATAATGACAAGGGCTTCAATGCATTCTTCTACTTGCTTGTGTTGAAAGACATGCAGGAGATGTTTTACAGCATGAAACAACAACAGTTCTTGATTGATCAGGGTTATGCTTTCAAGGTGATCACACATCCTGATGGCATCAGTTGGATAAGAGGGAAGGTGAGGTGTCTCTCTCGTCAAAGGCTCATTGTGCCACCTCTCTATATGCTGGGTACACATGCTACTGACAAGGTACACTGTGTTTGTTGTAATTGTCTCACTTTATACTTATTTTGAGTTTGCACTACATGGCAACTGAGCATCTTGAGTGTGCAATTGAGAAGGTACAGAGGAACAGGGCAGCAACCTCATCATCAAAATGAAATGAAGGCAGGTTTTATGTGTGCAACTACTTTATTATTCTACCTTGTACCAGCCATTTGCCTTGTACAGCTCAAGGTGATGCCTGAGATGGATGAGGCAGAGCTATCACAGCTTATGGTGAAATGCAGCAAAGAGCCACCAATGTGTCAGACCCAGTTGTGTGGTATGTGCAGGTGCCCTCCACAGGTGGTCTTGAGAACAGGCCTTGTGAAACAGTTGCTTTGACATTATGATATAAGCAATTAGGTTGGCCTCTTAAGAGATGCATGAGTCAAGACCACCTGCCACCAGTGAAAGCAAGGCAGTGATGTAAGAGTCTAGAATGAAAGGTTGAGAAATTCTCTGTAGAATTACCAAGGCTTCTATTCTAGACATATTCTAATTTTCATGACATAATGATTTCTATTTCAAAAATAAAATAAAAAACATTCCTGGGCAGGAATAAAAAGGAGACCCAACTGGGCATTTCCAAATATTGGGCACTCCCTGGGCACTCCCAAATAGTTGGGTGCTCCCAAATGGGTACTCCCAACTGGGTACTCCCAACTGGGTACTCCCAACTGGGTATTCCCAACTGGCCATAAACTAGTTTTCTAGGCTCACTAAATCAAACTTCTCTGTCTCACTCAGTAATGCCTAGTCTCAGAAGAATATACAATATTATTATCATATACAGTTCTAGTTATAAACTTGAGAATGCAGTCTCTATACTGTCACACTTGTCTCTAAAGCATCAGTCAAATTTTTGAACATTAAATGTTGTACCTGATATTTGAGCACAGGTCAAGCTTAGCTATTTTTTGGACCTCAGATCTATTTTTTTTCTTGTTCTCTTCAGTTTAGCACTCTGCACTGTACTGTATATAGTATAATCATATTTAAAACTTCTGGCTTTAAGTACAGTCTGTATTACAAGCCCTATGATATGGTATAGAAGATTATATATTATATCACATATACGGGTGGTTCTGAAAAGTGTTCGCCCCCCCCCCCATTTTTGGAACCAATTGACATGGCCTAAGCAGGAAGGTGATTAGCATGAGGGAGAAAACACTGGTCATTGGATATACATGATTCTCTCATTATTTGACAGGAAATAATGTATCTTGAGTGTATGTATATAATTGATACCTGTATAATTTTTTTCTAGACTGATTTTGCTTGAAGGATGAGGAGACAGATGTCAGAATGCATGGAATGGAGGTTTGGATCATACAAATCACCTTCCTGCTTAGGCCATGTCAATCAATTCCAAAAACAGGGGGGCTGAACACTTTTTGGAACCACCTGTAGGAAAGTACAGAGTGCTCTTTTGGCTTTAATATCTCAATTCTTGTCAGAAAAGTTGCTAAATTCATAATTTGACTAATAGCAATAATTATGAACTTAGGCAATGTTTTAGCAATGTTTTTAAATGGCATGCTAATGCTTTTGTAATAGCACAGCTAATAACTAGAAGATGTTGTTACAGAGCTAATTCAGTGCTATAATAATTAACTATCTTATCATAAAATGTCATATGCATTTAGTCAAGTCAAACCAAGCAGCCAATGTAGGGTGATACAACCTCAGTAACACTCTTATGAAGACAAGCACAACTGAAACACACAAATAGCTAATGTTATGATAGCCAAGTACAAGCATATTATTATACTATTAAAAATATTCCTAAACAGGTTATTAAAGAGTGAAGTAAGAAAATAAAGAGCCTATTCTGTAAATTTTAGGTGTTCAGACAGGCAATATTCTTCACTGATTCTTCCCTAGTTCAAATCTGAAGTTAAAGGCATAAAACTTACTGAAGGACGATCTATATGATTTATTATGATTTTAAGCAGTGACTGTGTGTAGAAATGTATATTTCCTATCTTGTTTGTCTTAGCTTCAGAAACTCTAAACCTCTGCCAAACTTACTTAGCATAGATTATCTTTAAGTATTTATTCTGCACCCAATAGAAACATCTAAAAATCATAATAGCTTACATAAATCATTATTTAGCAAGTTTTATGTCTTTAGCTTCAGATTTGAACTCAGGAAGAATTATGGAAGAATATTGCCTGTCTAAACACCTAATCTTCACAGAATAGGCTCTTTATCTTCTCATGTCACTTGCTGCCTCATTGATATTTGGCAGTAATTAAACTATGTATTTAGCAATTTATTAGACATGAATTAGTGAAGAATTGAGTGAAATGTTGATTCTTGAAGCCAAAGGAGCACTTTCTGAGATGCAAAAAAGGTGATTGTAAATACTTCAGCAAATGACTGTAACTCAGATCAAAGGTCAATTCATGCAGCCAGTAGTTTGCAACCTAATCAACAGCAAGAGTGCTAAATTGTAAGGCTAAAAACAATAAAATACAGCCTCTATGGTCCCAGATTTTATGGCAAAAAATGAAATTGGGTGTGCCCCAAAGTCCCCCAGACAGTCAGTGACAGTGACACATTTGGGCATGCCCAATTAGGAGTGCCCAGGAGATTTGGGCATGCCTAATTGGGAGTACCCAGCAGATTTGGGCACTCCCAGTCATGATACCTATTAGGTCAATTAGTTGCGTGTATGAATTGCCCTAATAGGTCTCCTTGAAGGGATGGCCTGAAGTGACTTGGCACTTAAACAGGAGTCTTCTGAGGGATGTTCTAATGCAGCCAGATCATGAAGAAGTGGCTGAGGAAGGAAGCAGTGAAGAATATGAAGAGAATTCAGACAGTGAGAAGGATGAAGACAGCAAAGAAGAAGTAGATGAGGAGGAGGATGAAGGTGCCAAGTTTACATACCTTGGAGCCAAAGATGGAGAAGACAATGGAGGAGATGAATCTGAGGGATATGCAGATCTGTAGAGTATCATGTGTGCATTCTTATATGGATAATTTATGATCATGCATCTCCAGTAAGCTCAAGCTGTAGCAATTAACCATTGCCTACGTGCTGGCTGAGTCTTTCTCCCTTCAATTACACTACTCCTTTGACACCCTTTACCGGCTGCTGAATGTTACCTTTTATTCATTTATAATCAGCAGCCGACTCTTTATTATAACTCTTGGTATGGACACAGTTGGATGGATGGATACCATATGAGGTCGATCAGCACATGGACGACCGACTCTCGTGGGCACAGGTGGAAGGAATCAGATGGACAGGACAAGGATGTGGGATATGGCTGTGCAGCAGTGGGAGACTAGAAAGCAGGTTGGACTCTACAACACCACTCCGCGACGATTGGCTGCATGATGTGTGCAGGCCGGTTGCCAACTCACTCTCACATTTACTCTCACAGACTCAGCTGAGTCTTAGATCATTTTCCTTGCACTAGTTTAGTATAAAACTGCAGTAGCTCAAGCAGTAAAAAAGCAAGTTCCCCCTCTACCTATAGACAGCAGCAATCTACTACATGCAGTTCTATGCACTATTCACCTGACTCTTACTCTGAAATGATACACGCCGACTTTACCACTGACTCTCAGAACTCCAATACCCAATCACCAAAAGTTCCAGCCACTATCTAAAGTGCCGACCCTATTCAGCTGAGTCTTGGTCCAACCGGATTCCCGCACATATCTGTATTGCTGAGTCTTCATATCTCAAACCTTGCTCTACTTAGGTTGTCCCTCTCAGTATACCGAGTCACCGCAGTCTCCCTTGGGTTGAACATGAGTGTTAGCCCGGATTGCCCTTCAGATTAGAAGAGTCTGCACCCCTACACATTGGAGCCCACTGTGAGGGGGACAAGGTGCCTCACCTAAGTATCAGGTCAATGTCTGAAGCTCCCCGGCACTCTACGTGCATACAGACAAAGGTCCAGGAAGAACCAAGCAAACCACCACCACCACCTGGTGTTAGGCGGGAGTCCGGGAGATGACTCAGACTGGGCAGGCCTTGGCTGACTGTTGTCTGGGACATGCTATACTCGAGTGGGGACTTAGGACATGCTGTACTCAGGCTAGGTCATCACGGAGGTAAGAGGATTAATACAAGGCTAAACTAATACAAGGGGGACGAGTCTCACCTAGGTCGTTGTGGAGGTAAGAGGAAAAGCAGAACAAGGAGTTCATGCAATTCCTGAGACCTTATATAGTGATGACCGTGAGACTATATTACCTAACATTACATGAGCAGATGGAATGGAACAAATGAAGGTCATGTGAAGGGAATGTGGGAAATGATTGGAAAGATGATTAAATATAATGAAAAGGGGTGATTTAAAAGAAAGGAAATGGTAAAAGGGGAGATAAAAGAAAATAAAAGAAGAGGGAAAGTTCGAGTCCTAACATTACCCCCCCTTCAAGGTTGGGCGTCCCAACCAACCAAGATCATGGTTGTCTGGCTCAGTGTTGACAAAGAGTGGGCAGAGTCGTTGACAAGGAATGTCGAGTTTGCAAGGGGCGCCAGGATGTTTTCGATAGAATTCAGAGATCGCCTCCTTCGTGTTCTTACTGAAATCTGTCTCGGGCTGCCAAGTTGGTTCATTGTACCCGACCCATTTGACGAGGTACTGTAGTTTCCCTTGGTGCAGACGTGAGTCAATGACTTCCTTGATTTCATACTCTTCCTCATTTTCAATGATTTCTGGCGGTGGTGGCAGCGGTTGTTTCTGACTTTCGAAAGATGGTTCAACTGCCAGTTTCAACAGAGCCTCGTTGAACATGGGGTGGACCTTCTTCCATCGCTTTGGGAGCTTGAGCTTGTAAGCACTTGCTCCCACCTTGTCTACAATGTCAAAGGGGCCATACCACTTGTCAGCAAGCTTCTTTGTGGGCAAGTCCATGCTGATGTTTCACCCATCGAGGAAGACCTTGTCACCAGCTTTGTACTCCATCAATGCTCCTGCCATCTGGTCATGGTAGCGCTTCATGTCTTCCACCACCTTGACCAGATTGTCCTTTGCAACACGATGTGTCTCCTTTATGTGCTTCGCAAATTCTTCCGCTGACATGTTGGCAGAGGAAGTTTGTATGGTGTCGAAGCTCATATGGTGACGTCCTGTGTTTGCATAGAAAGGGGACATCTTCATCGCTGAGTGTTTGCAGTTGTTATAAGCAAACTCTGTGAGGGGGAGCCAGTCCTTCCAGTCCAATTGCCGATGGTCAATGAAGAGCCAGAGATATTGTTTGAGCTCTTGGTTGACGCATTCCGTTTGACCGTCTGTCTGCAGGTGGTATGCTATTGACAGGTTGCCTTCGATGTGCAGGAGTTTGTATAACTCCTTCATCATCAACGCGTTGAATTGCATGCCTCGGTCGTGGATGATTTTCTTCAGCAAACCATGTAGGCGGAAGACGTGGTCTCAGTACAATTGCGCCATACCTTCAGCCAATAGTTTCATTGTCATCAGGATTGCATGGACTTGTTTGGAGAATCTGTCGACAAAGACGCAGATCACATTGTGTCCCTTCGATTCTGGGAGCTCTCTGATGAGATCCACCATGACAATTTCCCAAGGGCCTTCAGGGACTGCATTTGGATAAAGCGGTCTAGACCTCGATGTTCTCAAGGCCTTAGTTTGCTGACATCAGTTGCACCCTTGAACATACACTCGGACATCAGAGAACATTGATGCCCACCAGAAATCTCGACATACCAGTTCGACCGTCTTCGACAATCTGGGATGTCCAGCCAGGGTCGAGTCATGGTATTCCCACAGCACCGCTTCCTTCATTGTTGACAGTACGTACACCTTGCCCTTCATCCACCACAATCCATTGACATTCGTCACATTCGTCGGCCTCTCCGACTCATCTTGCGCCCTCTGCACTTCACTCACTCATTTCAACACCTCGTCATGTGACATCCTCACCACTCCTCAGTTCAACCACTTCTCCTTGATGAAAACAACGTCGTCATTATCATCCTTGCCTTTGTCGTAACCCGTTTTGCATGACAGCAGGTCGGCCTTGCCCATGGTCTTTCCCAGCTTATGTTCGAGGTGAAAGTTGAATTCTTCGAGCTCCATTTGCCATCGAGCTTGGCAGTAGCTGAGTTTCTGCACTGACCTGAAGTACGTCAGGTTAGCATGATCCGACCAAACCTCGATCTTGTGCTTGGTGCTGTAGAGCTGTGACGATCATCCCATCACTGCCGATTGATTCAGAAGCATTTGAGAACTGATTCCGACGCATACCGATCAGTACCGGACAGAACCCGATCGGTCTGGTTTTGAATCAGAACCTCGCGATCATGTCAGCAACACGTTACGAGATCTCCAAAAGCAGACTGGAACATACCAGAGATCTTAACTGGATGATCAAGGACGCGGTCACATGGAGCATACAGCCAAGACGCGTACCGGACTGCTGTCCGATGATGGGAGCCATGTACCAATTGGACAATCTGAGTTCTGGTGGAGCTCCGGTATGGTCGGACGCAATGTGGACGTTTTTCCTCCTGATGATTTATGTTTTCCCTATGTTCTTCTGATTTCTATGTTTTCTAAGCGCACCTCTATGACCTATGACTGTTCCTTTCGACTCCTCTATGTTTCAACTGATATGCACATTATGCCCATATGGAAATTATTAACTGTAGATAGATCTTTGGACTTAGTACAAATAGGCATCCCATGTCATAGGTAGAAGGCAAGTTAGTTCTACCACAGAGTGTCCCTCAGACAGGGTACTTGAGTGCGATTTGCCTTAGTTCTCGTAAACTTCGTAGTCATCCCGTCTTAGTCTTCGTCTCTTGTGTCTCGAAACCATCTCTCGTCTCTTGCTCTTTACTTTGAACCTCGACATCACAGTATTCACATCGTACCGGTGTCGGATATCTGCACGTTCCGCCTCCATACCGGTCCAGCGTATACTTGACCGGAGTTTCTGACCTAAGTTTCAATATCGACACGTACCGGCGCGTACCGAGCCATACCGATGCATACCAGTACGTTGATTGATCATACCGCAGTCAACCCCTAACCTCCCAGAACACGCGATCACATCCCCAAAAGGACCGCTGATCCCAGACACCCCTAAGTCAGGATCTACAGTGCCCAGCAGATACTGTTGCCACTCCTTCATCGCCAACATGATCGCGAGCATCTCCTTGTCGTAAATCTTGTAGTTTCATTCAGTGGGTAGGAGTGCTTCCAACTGGTAGGCTATCACCCTCCACTTTCCTTCCTGCTTCTGCAACAACATGCCCCTGAGCACATAATTCGACGAGTCCACCTCAACGTGGAAAGGGCCCTCATCGTTCATGATTGCCAGGATGGGAGGTGAGCTTAGCCGGCGCTTCAGTTCCTCGAACACTGCCTGCTGCTCTTCCTCCCACTTCCAGCCTGATTTTCCTGTCAGCAATGTCAATGGTTGGACCACCTTGCTGTAGTCCTTGATAAACCGTCGGAGCCAGTTACCCATGCCAAGGAACTTCTGGAGTTCCTTGAGGTTTCACGACATGGGCCAGCTAGCGATCACCTCTGTCTTTGCCGGGTCAGCCTTTAGCTCACCTTCACCAATGATATGGCCGAGGTATTTGACAACCTTGACGTTGAACTCACATTTCTCCAGTTTCAGGTATAAGCCATTTTCTCGAAGGATCTGAAGTACACGTCTTGTCATGTCAATGTGTTCCTCAATCTCTTCTGAGAGGATCAGGATGTCGTCGAGGTAGACAATGATCAGGTTGGCATAAATCAGGTCCTTGAAAATGTGGTTGATGAAGGCCTGGAATGTCGCGGGTGCATTGCAGAGACCGAAAAACATGACTGTTGGTTCGAAGAGCCCCATGTTCATGCGGAAAGCCACCTTCCACTCATTGCCTTCACAGATCCGGATGTTGTAATATCCCCATCAAAGGTCAAGCTTAGTAATGAACTTTGCCTTCTTGACCTTGTTGACTAGTTCGTCGATGAGCGGGAGAGGATATTTATTCTTTATCATGCCGTCATTGAGCTTACGGTAATCCTGGATTGGGCGTAGGGACTTGTCGGCCTTCTTGATGAAAAAGAAAGGCGACGCCATCGGCGAGATCAATTTTCTTATGCAGCCTGACTTCAGGTTCTCCTCGAGGAAATCCTTTAGTGACTCTTGTTCTGTTGGTGTCAGCGGATAGATTTTACAGTCACTAGGTTTGAAGTCAGGTTTCAGATCAATGACGTGGTCCCATGGGTGGTGTTCTGGCAGTTTCTCGAATCCCTTCTCCGAGAAGATGTCGGCGTAGTCGTTGAGATATGCAGGCCAGGATGCCTTGTCCATTCGCACCTCTCGCACCCTCCTCATCTCCACTGCCTCACTCTCCTTCAGCACGCATTTGGTCAGACAGTGGGTGAACTCAATTGAGCCTGACTTCCAATCAACTTCTGGGTTGTGTCGATGCAACCAGTCGTAGCCAAGGAAGATGTTTGACAATGCGAGTGATGTCACTGCTAGCACTATCCTTTCCTTGTGGTGTCCAATGATCAGTTCGACGTTGACATATCTCTCGATCAAGCCAGCTTCATTATGAGTACTGTCAGCATTGAGCACCGCGAGGGGGCGAATGTAGTGTTTCATCTCCAACTCATACCGTTTGACAAAGCCTATGTCGATACATGACCCCATGCATCCTGAATCCACGAGTGCATGCACATCCACCTCCTTTGTCTCACCCTCCACTTCATGATTGACTGTTAGGAGAAGGTCCAGCTGGCGTCCACCAGTGCCTCTCATAAACAGTTTCTCGTTCTTGTCGTGCTCCTTTTCATTGGTGGGGACTTTGTTATTGGATAAGTCATCAACGTTGTTTGCATCTAGGTAGTGTACAGACGGTTGACTATATTTTAGCAATTCCAGATCCGAAGTCCCTTGTTCTTCTCAGTCAGTCGCCCCGATGGCTACGCCTGACCACTCACAAAACCCTGCGAGTTGATGACCTCTTTGTCATTGTCTTCCTCCTCCACATAATCTTCTACCATCATCTTCCAAGTGTCTACGACTTCCTCAAAAGCCGATTCCTTCATTGTGCCAAGTTCGTCAGCTAGGAGGCGATGTTCGCCTGGTGCCATCATCTGCAGCATGCGCTGCACAATCATCTTTCCTTGTGGACATATGTCCTTGAAGTGCCCGAGCTGGCTGCAAATCCAGCATGCTCATCAGCGTTGCGCCTCATTCATCAAGACGTCCATTGGCTGGCCAGCTCCTCCAAAAGTGATGCCAGTCACATCATGCTTTTCAATGTGTGGGGCCACCACTTGATGGTGAGCCGGCGGTGCTTGTTGTTGCTGGGGGCGGGGCGGGGGTAGGAAAGCGCGGCCTTGCTGTATTGCACGGATCTGTTGTTCACCTCGATCGATCTCAATTGCCTTATTCTTCCAGTCCTCGTATTTTGTAGGGACTGGCATTGACCTTAGAACCCCACGGACCACCTCGATATTCATTGCCTGCTTGAGGTGATCACAGATCACACTGTCGTCCTTTAGGTCTGCCCACTTGATGATTATGTCGAACCTCTGGAAGAATTCGTCCGCAGTGAGGTCCTTCTGAACCTTCTCTCAGAAATCCTTCAGCGCCTTTTCCTTGTGATTCGGGTCATCGAACGAGGTGTCGAGTTGCTCCTGAAAACGCTCCCAGCTGTCCATAAAGGTTACGACGCCCGATGTCATTGACTCTTCTACATAATTCTGTGCCCATGTCACTGCATTCCCACCTCTTAGGTAGGAGAGGGCAACATAGATCTTACTCTCTGACATAGGGTACCGACTTGGGTTTGCGGAGATGAAAAGGAGGACCTCGCATTTGAAGTCGAGGTAATCGTTGCCACCAGCGAATTCACGTGGTCAGGTGACGTCAATGTTCGGGGTATGGGTGGCACCTTGACCGACTGGAGTGCTTGCCACTTGCGCGGTGAAGGCATTCACGATGATCGCCACGATCTGCTCCATCTGGTGAATGCTGAAGCCGCTGGCCAACATTGTTCATTCAGGTGTGGGTGTCGAAGGCTTGGGAGGGGTTGGTGGTGACAGATCTCTGTGTGTCTCGTGGTATGGGTCAGGAATCGGTGGTAGAACAGTCAACGTCGATAATGACGGCGAGGTCAAGGATGTCATACTCGAAGAGGGTCCCCACTTTAGTCTTTGTCCTCCTTCAAGAGTTGAGTACCACTGTCCTTTTTCAGCACGCCACCAGATGATATATTCTACACCTTCCAGAGTGGTGGTGAGCCAGGTACATGTTTGAACTCAAACTTTCACCTTTTCCTTTATTTTCCCCTTTAACTATTTCTTTTCTTTTAATTGCTCCTTTTCATTATATTTAGTCATCTTTTCAATCATTTCCCACACTCCCTCCACATGACCTTCATTCGTTCCATTCTGTTTGCTTATGTAACATTAAGTAATGTGGTCTCACGGTCGTCGCTATATAAGGTCTCAGGAATTGCATGAACTCCTTGTTCTGCTTTTCCTCTTACCTCCACAACAACCTAGGTGAGACTCATCCCCCTTGTATTAGTTTAGACTTGTATTAATCCTCTTACCTCTGCGACAACCTAGCCTGAGTACAGTGTGTCCTAAGTCCCCACTCGAGTATAGCATGTCCCAGACGATAGTCAGCCGAGGCCTGCCCAGTCCGAGTTGTCTCCCGGACTCCCGCCTAACATAAAAGCAGAACCTCACCCAGGCTCATCCCCAGCGTACGTCATCACTGTCGACTCGCCTTCACTCGGTCTAGAGGAGTGTTCCCCTCAAAGGACTTGATGTATAAACCCCCTAAACGACAACCCTCAACCCTGCCCGGACGTTGTCAGACATTTGTGTATTACATAACTGATTCAGCCGACTTTTCCTGACCCTTACCACATTTGGGCACCAACTTGACCTTGAACAGGTTGACGCCCCAATCAGGAAACCCTCTCCCACTCTGGCTCTCCACATCAGCCTTTGGTGGAGATCACATCTGACTTGGACGTGGGTAACACATTGCATGCAGTCATCGACCTCATTGTCGATTGTTATCTCGGTTGCTGCCTTCCGTCTAATCATCAAATTCGCTGATGAACCTGTCCTTTGTCAGTGTAATGTTCATCCAGACAACCAGCCCCTCCTGGTTCCCCCTCCAGTCTAGCCAAGATAGATCTCACAGAGGAACAACAGTGGGCCCTTCCATCTTCCTCATGGTTTGATCCAGACCGTGCTTCGTATGTCGCAACTGACAGTGAGCACATCACCCACAACATCTGGTGGAGCAACATCAGACACGCTTGGTACTCGACTAATGAACAAGCTCAGTGAGTTCAGTGGGCACCCTGACCTCCTCGTGCACCATCATCCCCTACAGTCTCAACATCATTGGTCATCCTCCCTAGTGAACCAGGAGGTTATCATATGCCCCATAGAGACTCGTCACCGCCAACCCCCCTGGAACGCCTAACACATACGCCTGTACCAACAATGTTGGCAGCAGGCTTCAGCATACAACAGCTGGAGCAAATTGCAGCGATTGTGGCAGGCGCCTTTGCCCATCAGGCGAACAACGCCCCAGCACCGGCTGCGGCAGCCAACCCTCCCGCTCCTGTCATAGACGTCACCCGGCCACGCGAATTTGCTGGTGGTAACGATTATCTCGACTTCAAACGCAAAGTCCTTCTCTTTGTCTCAGTGAATCCCACAAGGTACCCTTCATCATCAAGCAAGATATATGACACTCTCTCCTATCTCAAGGGAGGCAATGCCTCGATGTGGGTGCAAAACTACGTTCAGGAATTCACAATGAATGGTGTCGTGAGTTTCACAGATAGCTGGACCCGGTTCCAAGAGCACCTAGACACCTCGTTCGACGATCCGAACAGGAAGGAGAAGGCACTAAAAGAATTCCGAGAGAAGGTCCAGAAGGATCTATCCACTGATGAGTTCTTCCAGAAGCTCAATGTGATCATTAAGGTGGTGGACCTGAAGGACGACAGCATCATCTGCGACCGCCTGAAGTGCGCGATGAATATCGAAGTGGTCCACGGTGTGTTGAGGTCGACACCCATCCCAATGACGTATGAGATGTGGAAGAAGAAGGCCATCGAGATCGACCATGGTGAACAGCAAATTCACACAATCCAGTGGGGTTGTGCACTGCCATTCGCACACCACCCAATGCCACAACAAGTGCCTCCCGCACGCCGACAGGTAGCAGCCCCGCATGTCGACAAGTGCAACACGACTGGTGTCACCTTTGGAGGTGCAGGCCAGCCAATGGACATCTTGATGAATGAGGCTAGGCGACGATGTGCATGCTGGCTTTGTGGACAGGAGGGCCATTTCCAGAACAAGTGCCCGCAGGGGAAACCGATCATCCAGCGCATGCTGGAATTGATGGTGCCAGGCGAGCGTCACCTCCTCACTGATGAACTCAGCACAATGAAGGAGTTGGCCTTCGAGGAAGTCATAGACACTCGAAGAATGATGGTGGAGGATGATGTGGAAGAGGAAGGCAATGATGAAGAGGTCATCGACTCGCAGGATTTTGCGAGTGGTCAGGTATAGCCATCGGGGTGACTGACTGGGAAGATCAAGGAGTTTCGAGTTCAGACTCGTTAAAATATAACCAACCACCTGTACGATATATAGATGTAAATGGTGTCGATGGTTTTTCCAACAACAAAACTCCCACTGGTGTGAATGAGGATGAAGACAATGAGCAGCTGTTCATGAGAGGAACTGGCAGATGCCAGCTGGACCTTCTCTTGACCGTCAATCATGGGGTAGTGGGCAAGGTGAAAGAAGTGGATGCGCATGCCCTAGTGGACTCAGGGTGCACAGGGTCGTGCATCGACGTGAGGTTCATCGAAAGATATGGGTTGGAAACAAAACATTACATCCGACCCCTCGCGGTGCTCAATGCTGATGGCACACACAATGAGGCTGGGCTGATCAAAGAATACATTGACATTGAACTTACGATAGGTCACCATAAGGAACAGATCGTCCTTGCAGTGACCTCGCTGGTGTCATCAAACATCTTCCTGGGGTATGACTGGCTTCGACATCACAACCCTGAGGTCAACTGGAAGGCAGGTACACTCGAATTCACCCACTGTCTGAACGAATGCATGGTCAAGAGGGAGGTGGTGGAAGACATGCGGAAGGTAGAGAAGGTCGCAGAAGAGATGAGGAGGGTGAGAGAGATGCAAATGGACAAGGCGCCCTGGCCCACATATCTCAACAACTACGCCAACATCTTCAGTGAGAAAGGCTTCGAGAAGCTGCCGGAACATCGACCCTGGGACCATGTCATCGACTTGAAACCTGACTTGAAACCTAGCGATTGCAAGATCTACCCACTCACGCCTACTGAGCAACAATTGCTAAAGGACTTTCTCAACGAGAACTTGAAGTCTGGTCGCATCCGACGATCGATATCACCCATGGCATCGCCTTTCTTCTTCATTAAGAAGGCTGACAAATTGCTATGCCCGATCCAGGACTACTGTAAGCTCAACGACAGTATGATCAAGAACAAGTACCCCCTCCCACTCATTGACGAACTTGTCGACAAGGTCAAGAAAGCTAAGTTTATCACCAAGCTCGACCTTCACTGGGGGTACTACAACATCTGGATCCACAAAGGCAATGAGTGGAAGGCAGCTTTCTGCATGAACATGGGTCTCTTCGAACCGACGGTGATGTTTTTTGGTCTTTGTAATGCACTGGCGACGTTCCAGGCATTCATCAACCATATCTTCAAGGACCTGATCTACACTAACTTGATCATCATATACCTTGACGACATTTTGATCCTCTCGGAAACCATCAAAGAGCACATCGACACGTCGAGGCATGTCCTCCAGATCCTTCGTGAGAACAGCCTATACCTGAAGCTGGAGAAGTGCGAGTTTGATGCTAAGGTTGTCAAATACCTTGGACACATCATTGGCAATGGTGAGATCAGGGCCAACCCGGCAAAGACAGAGGCGATTGCAAACTGGCCCATTCCACAAAATGTCAAGCAGTTGCAGCAGTTCCTCAGCATGGGGAATTGGCTATGGCGGTTCATAAAGGACTACAGCAAGGTGGTCCAACTGCTAACGTCGCTAATGTGCAAGAAGGACTGGGTATGGGAGACCAAACAGCAAGATGTGTTTGAGGAGTTGAGACAACGTCTCTGCTCACCTCCAGTCCTAGCCATCACCAATGATGAGGGCCCTTTCCATGTAGAGGTGGACTCGTCAAACTTTGCACTTGGTGGCATGTTGCTGCAGAAGTAGGAAGGAAAGTGGAGGGTGATTGCCTACAGGTCAGAGGCACTCAAACCGGCAGAATGAAACTACGAGATCTACGACAAGGAGATGCTTGCGATCATTTCTGCACTCAAGGAGTGGCAGCAGTACCTCCTCGGTGCTCGCCACAAGATCGAGATCTGGTCCGACCACACCAACCTCACCTACTTCAAGTCGGCACAGAAGCTGAGCTATCATCAAGCTTGCTGGTGGACCGAACTTGAAGAATTCGACTTCCACCTCAAACACAAGTCAGGGAAGACAATGGGCAAGGCGGACCTGCTGTTGCACAAGGTGGGCTATGATCAGGGCAAGGATGACAATGATGGTATCATGTTTATCAAGGAGAAGTGGCTGAACCATGGAGTGGTCTGCACATCATGTGATGAGGTGGTGGAATGAGTGGGTGAAGTGCAGAGGGCGCAGGACGAGTTGGAAAGGCTGACGGGTATGACGGAAGTCGACAGATTGTGGCAGATGAAAGGCAAGGTGTATGTACCGTCAACGATGAAGGAGGCTGTATTATGGGAGTGTCATGACTTGGTACTAGCTGGGCACCCAGGAGCGTCCAAGACAGTAGAGCTTGTCCGTCGTGACTTCTGGTGGGCATCTGTGTTCTCCGACACCCGAGCGTACATCCGAGGATGCAATTGTTGTCAATGAACAAAAGCCTTAAGGATGTCGAGGTCAAGGCCGCTTCATCCGAATGCGGTCCCTGAAGGTCCTTGGGAAATTGTCATGGTCAACCTCATCGGAGAGCTCCCAGACTCCAAGGGACACAACGCGATCTGTGTCTTTGTGGACAGGTTCTCAAAGCAGATGTACGTGATCCTGACGATGATGAAGTTGTCAGCGGAAGGCATGGCCCAGTTGTACTGCGACCATGTCTTCCACCTCCATGGCCTACCAAAGAAGATCATCCACGACCGAGGAACACAGTTTGATGCATCGATGATGAAGGAGCTGTACAAACTCCTGCACATTGAAGGTAACCCGTCAATGGTGTACCACCCTCAGACAGATGGACAAACAGAATGTGTCAACCAGGAGCTCAAACAGTACCTTCGACTCTTTGTCGACCACCAGCAATCAGACTGGAAAGACTGGCTCCCTCTTGTAGAGTTCGCCTACAACAACCGTGAACACTCTGTGACAAAGATGTCCCCCTTCTACGCAAATACAGGATGTCATCTGATGGGCTTTGACACAGTACGAACTTCCTCTGCTAACATGTCGGCGGAAGAATTCGTGAAGCACATAAAGGAGACCCATCGCATCTCAAAGGACAACTTGGTCAAGGCAGCTGACGACATGAAATGCTACCATGACCGAACAGCAGGGGCATCAGTGGAGTACAAGACAGGAGACAAGGTCTTCCTTGATGGGCAAAACATCAGTACAGATTTGCCGATGAAGAAACTCGCCGACAAGTGGTACAGTCCCTTCAACATTGTCGACAAGGTGGGAGTGAGCGCATACAAGCTCAAGCTCCCGAAATGATGGAAAAAGGTCCACCCTGTCTTCAACAAAGCCCTGTTGAAACCCGCTGTCAAACCGTCCTTCGAGAGTCAGAAACAACCATCACCGCCGCCACCCGACATTGTTGACAACAAAGAGGAGTACGAGGTCGAGGAGGTTCTAGACTCACACCTACACTGAGGAAAGCTACAGTACCTCGTCAAGTGGGTTGGATACAACAAACCGACTTGGCAACCTGAGACGGACTTCGGCGAGAACGCAAAGGAGGTGATCGCTGAGTTCTATCAAAAACACCCTGGTGCCCCATGAAAACTCGACATTCCTCACAAATGACTCTGCCCACTCTTCATTGACACCAAGCCTGACGACCATGATCATGGTTGGTCCGGATGCCCAACCTTGAGGGGGAGTAATGTTAGAACTCAAACTTTCACCTTTTCCTTTATTTTCCCCTTTAACCATTTCTTTTCTTTTAAATCGCCCCTTTTCATTATATTTAATCATCTTTCCAATCATTTCCCACATTCCCTTCACATGACCTTCATTCGTTCCATTCTGTTTGCTTATGTAACATTAAGTAATGTGGTCTCACGGTCGTTGCTATATAGGGTCTCAGGAATTGCATGAACTCCTTGTTCTGCTTTTCCTCTTACCTCCACAACGACCTAGGTGAGACTCGTCCCCCTTGTATTAGTTTAGACTTGTATTAATCCTCTTACCTCTGCAATGACCTAGCCTGAGTACAGTGTGTCCTAAGTCCCCACTCAAGTATAGCACGTCCCAGATGATAGTCAGCCAAGGCCTGCCCAGTCCGAGTTGTCTCCCGGACTCCTGCCTAACAGTACAACGCTCTTCATTATACCAAGCGCGAGACAGGAGGGCATGTCGCTGTTCTTCGGTGAGATCTATGTTGAAAGTGGCGGGGGAACAGGGATCAGTTGTTTGTTCGATCTCAGGTTATGCCAATGTTGAACAGGTTCGTCAGCGAAGTTGATGACGAGGTGGTAGGAACCGAGCGAGATCACAAACGATAGTGTCATTGACGCTTGTATTCTTCTAGTTGCCCAAGTCCACGTCAGGTGCGTACTCCACCAAAGGGAAATGCGGAGCGCCAGGGTGAGAAGGGACTTCCTGATCAGGACGTCAACCTGTCCAAGGTCGAGTTGGTGTCCAAATGCAGTAAGAGTCGGGAAAAGTCGGTTGAAGGCAGTTATGTAATATGCAAACGTCCAAAAATGTCTGGGCAGGGTTGAGGGTTGTCGTTTAAGGGGTTTACACGTTGAGTCCGTTGAGGGGAATGCTCCTCTAGACCGAGTGAAGGCGAGTCGACAGTGACAATGTACGCTGGGGATGAGCCTGGGTGGGGTTCTGCTTTTATGTTAGGCGGGAGTCTGGGAGTCGACTCGGACTGGGCAGGCCTTGGCTGACTGTCATCTGGGATGTGCTATACTCAAGCGGGGACTTGGGACACACTGTACTCAGGCTAGGTCATCGCAGAGGTAAGAGGATTAATACAAGGCTAAACTAATACAAGGGGGATGAGTCTCACCTAGGTCGTTGCGGAGGTAAGAGGAAAAGCAGAACAAGGAGTTCATGCAATTCCTGAGACCTTATATAGTGACAACCATGAGACTATATTACCTAACATTACATGAGCGGATGGAATGGAACAAATGAAGGTCATGTGAAGGGAATGTGGGAAATGATTGGAAAGATGATTAAATATAATGAAAAGGGGCAATTTAAAAGAAAGGAAATGGTAAAAGGGGAGATAAAAGAAAATAAAAGAAGAGGGAAAGTTCAAGTCCTAACACCTGGAGGACGAGGCCAAGGAAGACCAAGAGGACACCTGCCAGCCTCAGCTGCACCCCGTAGCTTTCACACTTCTAGAGAAGCATTGTTGTTACCCTTTCATCAATCTGGAATCACTGACCCAGAAACCACATACCAAAAAAAAGAGCAACAATAGCCACCCCCAACAACCGAGCCAGAACCTACACAAGAACAAGGACAACCAGTTGAGCCAAGGAGGATCTTACCCAATCTCATCGAAACCCCTATATCACTCCGTATCCCAGGAAGTTTTATAACTGGAAACAGGTCCCACCTCAGCATTGTCAGCACACTGCTCAGTCAACAAGTACAAACAAACCAGGATGACCCCTGAAAGCAAAGAAAGGGAACCAGGTTTTGAAGGATACAGGAGCCCAAATAGAGAATGAAGCCAATCCAGTTCTGAGGAAGCATTCATGAGACTGTTATCACCGGGTCCACGAGAATCGGCAACACCATATAGAAACTGGTCACTAGGATCGTTGTCACCCCGGAGACCAGCATCACCACTTAATTGGAGCAGACAGGCCCTCAAAAGAAGACTTAATGAACCTTTGATTCAAACAGGAGGACCCATAGAAAAGCCAACAGAACTAGATGTCGTACCTGAAAATCCCATTCCTGACCAAGAAGAATGATCAATCCCAACCTCACCACGGATGCAGTCTGATACATCAGAGGAAGAACCAATCCCACCACCACCACCGCCAACCCCAGAAGGAATGGTACCTGTACCGAGAACGAGAATCATAGACCCAACCCCAGAACCTCAATCCCCTACTCTGGAACAAATGAGAACAACACCACCCCCAACCCCACCAGCACCTACACCGGCACAGCTGACTCTCCATATTGTGGCGCCACCAATAGTCAGGATAGTCATGGCCAATTCAGCTACACAAGGATCGAGCCAAGGGCCGGCACAGACTCCACCAGTGGCTCCTACAGCACAACCTGTACCGAACCTCCTCCCAGACCTCACCAAAACTAGAAATCTTCTGATCATAGGCCCAAACCTGCCAGTCCTGGGAGCAATGATGCCAAGCAGACATGACAAAAGGGCACCTGTAATGAACGCTGATGTAGAGCCAGAAGGGATCCCGTAGTTCTTTGAGGAAGTCAACATTCTCAGATCAAACACAGGTATCACTGATCTACAGAAAATCAACTGGGCACATTACTATGCTCCCATACGTGAGGAATTACTATGGTTGACTCTCCCACAGGCATGGCAGAACAATTTTGTAGCATTCAAGATGGCCGCACTTGGATTCTACCTGGCGGCAACAATAAGATACACATACAGGGATCTAATCAACTTCATCACCGAGAATTCCAACAAGGTTCTCATGAGCACAGCTGCCCTGGGAGAGTACCATCAAAGCTTTATGCGCATTACATCATATCTGGTTCAAGAAGGAGTCATTTTGGAACTAGACCAAAAATGGTTCTATCGAGAAGGTCTAAATCAGCTCACCAATCAGCATCTCAAACAACAACTTCAGTTGGTTGATTTTTGACACCCAGCTGGCATCCCCTGGGACATACCAGTACTGTACAATGAACTCAACCGACTCATAGCAGGAGGAGTTCTAATGACGGGGCCAGGCACACAGCAAGGCTACGTGGTACCACAGTATGGAACATTTGGGGCACCCACAGCATCCCCCTATTTTACTCAGCAACACATTGCTGCAGCACCTGGACCATTTGCTCCAACACCCATCATCAAATGGGAGGACTCAGAGCTAAGTCTGATTGCATGTATGGTATCAGACTTACAGGCAGAAATAAGGGATCTCTGGAGTGAATGAAAGGAGGACTATCACAGGCGGGACTACAAGGATTGGTACACTCAAGATCAGCAATATGCTCAGAATGAACCAAGGGATTATCAACGACCCAACAATTATGGGCGACCATGGGAAGAATATAGGGGACCACCAAGACCACCACCACCAGCCAGAAATATCCAAGCAAGAAATACGGGACCACAAACATGTGCGATGTGCCATAGTACCGCGCATTTATTCAGGGACTGCACGATCAGGGACATGCTACTGAATCGGCGACTATTGGCTTTGGACACACAAGGATTTGTTGTTATGCCAGGAGGAACATGTCTACTGCCAGGACCTCAAGGCTCCTCCTTATTGGACTGAATGAACCTGTACTATCGAGACCACCCATGTAGCAATTAACCATCGCCTACGTGCTGGCCAAGTCTTTCTCCTTTCATTTACACTACGCCTTTGACTCCATTTACCGACCACTGAGCATTACCATTTATTCATTCATAATTGGCAGCCAACTCTTTATTATAACTCTTGGTATGGACGCAATTGGACGGACAGATGACATATGAACTCGATCGGCACATGGATGACTGACTCTTGTGGGCACAGGTAGAAGGAATTAGGCGAGTAGGACAAGGACGTGGGATATGGTTGTGCAGTGGTGGGAGACGAGAGAGCAGGTTGGGCACTATAACATCACTCTGTGACAATCGGCTGCATGATGTGTGCAGGCTGATTGCCAACTCACCTTCACATCTGTTCACACAGACTCAGCTGAGTCTTGCACCACTTTCTCTGCTTCAGTTTAGTATAAAGTTGTGGTAGTTTGTAGACAGAATACATATAGAGACAAGTACAGAGATAGACAGTACCCCTCTACCTCCATACAGCAGCAATCTACTACATGCAGTTCTATGCACCTATTGCCTGACTCTCACTCTGAAACAAGTAACTGCTGACTCTACTCCCGACTCTTGAAACAATAACCACTGACTCTATTCTTAAACTCTTGACTCCTCACCAGTCACTCTCTGAACGCCCTCGGCCACTGTCATAAGTGCTGACTCTACCCTCCTGAGTCTTGGTTCATTCAGAATCCTGCAGGTATCTGTATCACTGAGTCTTCATATCTCGAACCTTGCTCTACTTAGGTTATCTCTCTCGGTATACCGAGTCACTGCAGTCCCCCTTGGGTTGAACACAAGTGCTAGCCCAGATCGCCCTTCAGGTGGAATTGAAGAGTCTGCAACCCTACACATTGGAGCCCACTGCGAGGGGGACAAGGTGCCTCACCTAAGTATCAGGTCGATGTCTGAAGCTCCTTGGCGCTCTACACACATACAGGCAAAGGTCCAGGAAGAACTGAGCAACCCACCACCACCACCCAGAGGACAAGGCTGAGGAAGACCAAGAGGACACCCACTGGCCACAGCCACCCCGTGAATCTTACATGCTCCCAGAGAAGCGTTGTCGTCACCCTTTCGCCAATCTGGAATTGCCAACCCAGAAAACACACCTCAGGACACTGAACAACAACAGCCACCCTCAGTAGCTGAACCAGAACCCACACAGGAATGAGGACGACCAGTCAAACCCAGAAGAATCCTACCTGATCTCATTGAAACCCCGATATCACTTCATATCCCAGGAAGTTTCATAACTGGCAACAGGTCTCATCTCAGCATTGCCAGTACACCACTCAGTCGGCAGACACAATGACCAAGGGGGACACCCAAAAGCAAGGAAGGGAACCCAGGCCTTGAAGGATACAGGAGTCCAACAAGGGAATGAAGTCGCTCCAGATCTGAAGAAGTAGTCAGGAAATTAGGATCACCAGGATCACAAGAATCGGCAACACCATATCGAAACCAGTCACTAGGATCATTGTCACCCCGAAGGCCAGGATCACCACTTAATTGGAACAGGCAAGCCATCAGAAGGCGACTCAATGAACCTCTGATCCAGACAGAAGGACCGATAGAAGGACCCACAGAATGGAACTCTGAACCTGAGAATCCTACTCCTGACCAAGAAGAATGACCAACCCCAGAATCACCACAAACTCGGTCTGAGACATTAGAGGAAGAACTACCCCCACCAGCACCACCACCAACTCCAGAAGGAATGGTACCTGTTGCAATATCGAGAATTGCCAATCCCTACCCGGAAACTTGCCCTTCTACCCCGGAACAACCAGGAAGAACACCAACTCCACCCCCAAGAATACCTACACTGGCTCTGCTGACTTCCCATATCATGGTACCACCAATAGTCAGAGCAGTCATGGCCAATTCTGCCACACAAGGATCGAGCCAAGGACCTTCACAAGCTCCTCCAATGGTACCACCAGCACAACCCATGCCAAACATAGCAAATCCTCTCCCAGACCTCGCTGAGTCCAGAAATCTCCCAATCACCAGACCAAACCCTCCAGTTCCAGGAGCAACTATGCCAAACAGACATGACAAATGGGCACCAGCAATGAACGCTGATGTGGAGCCAGAGGGGATTCCGCAATTCTTTGAAGAAGTCAACATATTAGGATTGAATGCAGGGATCACTGAATTACAGAAAATTAATTGGGCATGTTACTATGCACCAGTATGCAAGGAGTTACTATGGTCGACTCTCCCACAGGCACAGCAAAACGATTTCACGTCATTCAAAACAGCTGCCCTAAGCTTCTATCTGGTGGCAACAATAAGATATACGTATGGGGATCTAATCAACTTTGTTGCCAAGAACTCCAACAAAGTTTTAATGAGCACAGCTGCCCTGGGAGAATACCATCGAAGCTTCATGCGTATTATGTCATATCTGGTTCAAGAAGGAGTCATTTTGGAGTTAGACCAAAAATGGCTCTACCGAGAAGGTCTGAATTGGCTCACCAATCAGCATCTCGAACAACAGCTTCAGTTGGTTGACTTTTGACACCCAGCAGGCATCCCTTGGGATATACTGGTACTATACAATGAGCTCGACTGACTTATAGCAGGAGGAGTCCTGGTGACTGGCCCTGGTGCACAGCAAGGTTATGCAGTACCACAGTATGGAACATTCAGGATACCCGCAGCACCTCAATACTTTACTCAGCAACATGTCGCCACAGCATCTGGACAATATACACCAACCCTCATCAAATGAGAGGACTCAGAACTAAGTCTGCTCACCCATATGGTATCGGATTTACAAGCTGAAGTAAGGGATCTCTGGGGCGAAAGGAAGGAGGATTATCAAAGACGAGACTAAAAGGATCAGTATGCTCGAGATCGGCCATATGCACCTAATGAACCAAGGGACTACCAATGACCTGATGATTATGGACAACCACGCGAAGAGTACAGGGCACCACCAAGAGGCCCACCTCCAGCCAGAAATATGCAGGTAAGGAACACAGGACCCCAAATGTGTGCAATGTGCCACAGCACTGCACACCTATTCAGGGACTGTATGATCAGGGACACATTGCTGAACCAGCGACTATTGGCTTTGGATGTGCAAGGGTTTGTTGTAATGCCAGGAGGAACACAACTACCACTGGGACCTCAAGGCTCTTCTCTACTGGATCAAATGAACTTGTACTATCAAGACCACCCAAACGAAGTCCCTCCCAGCACAACTCTTCCAGTTGATATGACAGCACTATGAGATCTACCACCACACCAAATGGTGAACTTGTTTGATATGTACTATCCCACCATATCAGGACCAAGTATGTATATGCCAACCCAGCCATGTAAGGAGGAAGCCCATATCGAAGAAATCCAGGATGAATATGTAGGAGAAGGAAGGAAGGTTCGGTTCAACGATACGGCAAACTCTCATGGCCAGCAGAGATGATCAGCGAGACTGGCAAATATGGGAAAAGTCAACTCTCCTTCACCTAAGCACACGATGAAACCAACCAAAGAATGAGAGGAATGCGAACCAGCTATGGACTTGGGCATACCAGAAACTGAAACAGACAAAGGAAAGGAGAAAGAATTGGCTGAGCCCAGAACAATCGAAGAATTGGTACCCAACTCTATTCCACCAAGCAAGCCTATGCAAGTCCATGTAGCACCACCATGGGAAAGGATGGAACCAAAGCCTGGACATCCCAACCCGACGGTAGACATACAGAGGCCTCAGTTCAAATACAACACACTGGCTAACGACCCTGCAATGGTCGATGCAGTGTTTTGCCAATTCTTGGATTCCATGGTGTCAATATCAGGTTGAGAATTGTAGGCAACCTCACCGGAAGTCAGACAAAAGTGCAAGGACATGATGACAGCAAAGCGAAATCCAATAAACCTTGAAGATGAAGGCATGGCCATGTACTCGGTAGGACCCAGGCCAGGATTGCCAGATGAGACAACAGAAAGGGAACCAGTCGCACCAGCAACCATACCGATTCGAGTCATTGATGTCTGGCTGGATGGAAAGGTCAAGGTAGAAGGACTACTTGACACCAGAGCTTTGTTTATCGGACTATCACAGGATGTGTGGAAACATCTAGGATTGCCTCCTCTGAATAACAAATGAATCACTATCAAAACTGCAGACGCGTCTAGGATCCAGTCACTCAGACTAATACCATGACTCAGGATAGGACTCAGAGGATTCTCAGTACTCGTACAAGCACAAGTCATACACCCGGTGCCGTTTGACCTCCTACTTGGCCGACCATTCCTTGCACATTGCAAGGCTCGGCTTGTGGATATAGACATTGATGACCAGGTACTAGAACTAATCCACCCGGTAACAGAAGAAGATATAACAGTTCTGACCTGAGAATGAACACAACAAAAGCAACCGGCCAAGGACAAGGATTTTTGATAGTCAATGAATTGGTACAATATCAATGAGATGATTCAGAGACACAACCATGCTATACCGCAGATACCCCAGAGTCAAATGCAGTACATATTTCTTTTGACAGGCAGTCTATTGAAATCACCATCACAGAAGAAGGAGGCGTAAAACCAAAACAAAATACGGAAAACAACAAAACCCAAACAAATGGCAGAACAGGACTATTCTCTATTAATCACCCATACAATAACAAATCTCTAATTCCTCAAACAAATCAGACCCGCTGAATGACTCAGCCATTCTACAAGTACAAGAAGGTCACTGATTGTATAAAGCTGGTTCCAACCACACTCCCTGAAGAATACCAAATCACCAGGACACAACACCCTGATCCTCTGAAGGACCTTCCAGAATTGCTGACCCACCCTCCACCATTCTCACCTGGAAGACGACTCATCCAGGAACGATATGATGAAATAGACATAGACCCAGCCAGATTCCTACTCCCTGAAGAAAAGGATCTTGTGTGGTGGGTCATCCATATGCAGGAAATGGCTTTCGCATGGGACAAAACAGAAAAGGGCGCACTCAACTACAACTACTTTGCTCCAGTTCTTATCCCAATGATCAAACATATTCCATGGGTCCTGAAGAATATTTTCATCCCACCAGGGATATTCGACAGGGTTGTTGCAATCATCAAAGACAAAATCATGTCCGGTGTTTACGAACCATCAAACTCGTCATACCGATCCAGGTGGTTCTGCATAGTAAAGAAGGACGGAAAGTTGCTGAGAATAGTCCATGATCTTCAACCTCTAAATGCAGTCACAATATGAGATCCATTGGTACCGTATCCAACAGAACACATCACTGAGTCTTTTGGTGGCTGACCCTGCTATACAACCTTGGACTTATTCATAGCATTCGACCAAAGGAAACTCGCCATATGAAGTAGGGACATAACAACATTCCAGACACCACTAGGAGCATTTTGACTCACATCAATTCCCATGGGATATATGAACTCCCAGCAAATCATGCACACTGATGTCACATTCATCCTGAAGGACAAAATCCCGGACATAGCATTCCCATACATTGACGATGTACCCATAAAAGGCCAGCCACACGATATGAGCTACAGGACAGATCATATGAGACCATCCCTGAAAATTCAGGAATCTGCCGATTCATATGGGAACACCTAAATGATGTCAACCGAGTCCTCCAAAGGTTCAAAGTAGTTGGAGCGACTCTGTCCAGGAAAAAGTTGGTACTTGCCACACCTGAAGCTGTGATAGTTGGCCATACCTGCAACTACTCAGGATGAGTCCCAGATGAAGCATGAGTCCAAAAAGTCGTCGACTGGCCACCCTGCGAAGACATTACTGACGTCCAATCATTCCTCGGGACTGCAGGAGTTCTTAGGCATTTTATCAACGACTTCGCCCAGTTGGCATATGATCTGAACTGACTCACCAGAAAGGATGTCCCCTTCTCATTTGGAAAACTTGAACAGCGATCAATGGACCAACTTAAGAGGGCAGTCGCCAAGTCTGGAGCCATCAGGCCAATCAACTACAAATGCGGGAGACTGGTCCACCTTTGTGTAGATTTGTCAATTCGAGGATACGGAGCGATTCTCCTACAGATCGGAGAAAATGGAGAATGATTTCCAGCCTGTTTTATGTCTGCAACATGGAACGAGAGGGAACAGAACTACTCACAGCCAAAAGTAGAACTATTTGGCCTCATGAGGGCTCTCCATGACACATGAATCTACTTAATAGGACTGGACCACTTCTACATTGAAGTCAACACCAAGTACATTAAAGGCATGATCAACAACCCAGATATCCAGCCAAATGCAATGATCAACTGGTGGATTGCTGGAATCTTATTGTTCCACTTCACAATTATCTATGTACCAGGCACTTGGCACACAGGCCCAGAAGGACTCAGTCGATGAAAGTGAGCAGACACCGACCCTCCAGATGTCAAAAACTATGAAGAATGGATTGATGACCAGTATGCTTTCATACTCGTAGCATACACTGGAGACATTCCTCCTGCTGCTGATCCTCCCACCATTCCCCAGATGGCTGCAGCAGAATCGGCCGACCAAGAGTTGATACAGATCAAGGAATTCCTCAGCAACCCAATGAAACCAGAAGACATGACAGACAACGAATTTCAACACTTCGTAACAAAGGCAACTCAGTTTTTCATTGCAGATGGACAACTCTGGAGGAAACAATACTCGGGACCACACCAACTCATACTCACATGAGATCGCCAATTCTCAGTCATGCAGTCAGCACACAATGACCTGGGACACAAAGGATTCTTTTCAGTACAACTACAAATCCACAATCAATTTTGGTGGCCCATGATGAGTTCCAACATACATTGGTTCCTGAAGACATGTCACTTGTGCCAGACTCGGCAATTCACTCATGTACAAATCCCACCGAACATTCCAACACCAGTGCCACTATTTGCCAGGGTACACATAGACATGATGCTCATGCCCAAATCAGGGGGATTCAGGTATATCATCCAGGCAAGAGACTCGCTCACAGGCTACCCAGAGTTCCAACTCTTGCACACCGACAACTCAAGATCGATCACCAACTTCATATTTCAAGACATCATATGTCGATGGGGTTGCATTCACAAGATCGTATCAGACAACAGTCCATCATTTGATGGTGAAGTAATCAGGATGTTGGTAAGATACAGAGTCCACAATATCTGAATCTCCCCTTATAACTCAAGAGCAAACAGAATTGTAGAACAGTGCCACAGGGACCTTTGGGAAACACTGATGAAACTTGCTGGGAATGACAAAGCTCAATGGTCACAACACACATACCATGCCATATGGGCAGAGAGGATCATGATTCAGAAAGCAACGGGATATTCGCCATACTACATGGTCCATGGAGTCCAGCCAATCCTTCCATTTGACCTGGCCGAACAAATGTACATGTCACCAGTATATACATCGAAGGTATCCCAGTCAGAACTACTCGCAGCACAAGCAAGGGCACTCCAGTGTTGACCAGAAGACTTGAAATGAGTACACTCAGCAGTCATGCGTGCTCACTTCAAATCAATCCAGCAATTTGAAAAACACTACCAAAACACGATCTGAGACTACGACTTTGGCCCTGGAGCCCTGGTTCTGGTTTGAAACTCATGAATCGACACGGAACTAAGCCAGAAAGCCAAACCCAAATACCTCAGACCTATGGTAGTTGTTCGCCGAACAACTGGAGGATCGTACATACTTGCGGAACTCACAGGTGCAGTCTCAGCACTACAATACACGGCATTCAGAGTCATCCCGTACCACCCCTGAGCAAACATATCGACCCCAGTCACCCAGATAGTGGAGCAAACTGACTCAGAACTCAACAATCTAGCCAACAAACATTCAAAATCGAAGGGGAGGAGCTCAGTGCCGAGGATCGGCCACAACCAACAGAAATCCTTGACACCGACTCTGGAACCAAATCCGAATCATGATACCCCTTATTCTCCTTAATATTCATACTCATTCCCCTTCCTTTCACACACTAAACTCCTACTCTCAAACTTCGAAACCATGAAATCCATGAAAAACAATACTTTACCGAGCCTTGAAGGAAAAAGCCAAGTATTATACTTCCATCATAAAGCACAGTGTAACATGGTACCAACCATAGACTAAATTCATCCTAATAAATAACATCCAATCTACTCTCTATTTCCTCCCTTTTCCCTTTCCTTTCCTCTTCTTCTCCTTTTCCTGAACGGTCCAATAGTTAATGAAAGATTCCTTGTCAAGGAATGGCATAGGCGGCATCCAGTCCTCAACCTCCTTGTATTCACTGAGATGATGTGTGAGCTCCTCAACACAAGCCTCATACACCTCAAGACGACAATGGACAGTGGCCTGGTGCTCACAAATCAACACGCAAGACTCGGCAACATTCCTAGCCAACACCCTGACCAGGACGTCGACGGAAGCTGTGTCTGAGTAGTCAGGCATGTCACCAAACTGCCAGACTGTGCCACCAATACCAATCGGTGTGGAGATCCTGATGCCGCTGGCCTCAGAATCGGCTCTATTAGGTTCAACTCGACTCAGGGCAGTCTTACAAGTATTCCCAATGCATTTCAGGACACTTTCAGTGTTTGGCAGGATTGACTCGATGCATACAGCTTGGTTCTGCACCAGTGAGCCACCAAAGTCTGTTTTCAGTCAGGTCTGGTATTGTTCCGAGCCTCCCAAAGCTTAATTACTCATGTGCCTGAGTTCCGGCTCCGAGTTCCGGCTATTTGGTGTTGTTTGGCTAGAGCCTCCGGTCTGTCTTTGTGTCCTTTGTATGCCGCTCAGAGGCTCAACCCTCTGTCAGTTATTTAAACACTCATGTAAATGTATCAAAAATACAAGTTTAGTTCCCCCGAGTCAGTCCCAGTCTTTAGTTCTCGTCTCCGTTGCCGTTCAGTGTCGTTCCGTCCATTCCGTCTCGAGTCCCGTTTTCGGCCAAATCTTGCTTTCGCTATATCTCCCTCAGTTCTTAACCGTTTCCCGAGCTCTCTTCAGATTCTTAATCTCGTCGAAAATCGCTTTCGAACACTGTCTTTTCTTGCACGGTTCCGAGCCCGCGTCATAGAGCTACAAAAATAGCTTTTGGTTCCGGGAGTTCCGTGCGTTCCGCCAGCCGCAACCAGTGCAACTGCCATATCTCCGTCAATTCTGCACCGCATCTCGAGATCTTTTCAGATTCAGAATTGTCTCGACGAATCGTTTCGATTACTGTCTTCATTGACGAGTTTCCGAGCCCGGGTTGTCAAGATTGTAGTCGCTCTTTGTTCTCCGACCGCATTTAGGCACATTTTGCTGGTCGTCCTTTGTACTCGTGTCCTCGAGTCAACACCTAGCCCCGAGTATTCCCCTACACTTCCCTACACTTCCTGACACTATCCCCTCCACCAGACACACTAGAGTGAACCCCCAGTGGCTGAACTCAACCAGGTCCGAGTCTGCCAGTAGACTGTACCGTCACCTTTCATCAGGTCCACCATGGAGAGCACGAGAGGAGCGAGCTGGGTACCACCACGCTGCCCACAGAACCGATCAAAGATGCAGCGCACCTTGTTCCATGAACAGCGAGTGCACTGCTGACTCTTGGGGACACTGTTGCATGATGCACCCACGACAATGCAAGTGTTGCAGGTGAGGGCAAACTGAACAGTCCGCCCTAGGTGTACCCCACCTCTGAGAAAATCCAGGTCCAGGCCATCAGAGATGGCCTCTTTGGGCTTTGCATCCCTTGCAGAAGATGCATCCACAGCGCACGGAACCTTGGACAGACCAGGACAGGAAGGGCCTTTGTCACCACTGGATTCAACCAAAACTGGCTTTCGCTTTGTCCCAGGCTTCATAGGAGGGATATTGTTTGTTACTGCCTCAGGACGCGTGCGTGAACCACCAACCTACACAGGAAACAATCAACCATGAAGATCAGGATCAGCACAGAAAAGAGAACTCACCTTTGCCACCTCACGCTGTACCTTCATGGATGAGGTGCTTCCACCGACTGTCGAAGGATCGGCTTTTACAGACCCAGCCGGTGCAGCCAGGAAAGGAGAGGCAGAGGTCCTGTAAGGGGGTGCAGCAGGCCCACCAGGACCTCGATGAGACATGGGACTTGCATCCGAGCCAGCCTGAGGCAATGATGTGGGAGAGACGACTTCCCTGCTTTCTGCGCCCAAATGCATGAGGACAGGATGAGGGTGAGGCTGACATGTACACGACCCATGATGAGGCGAAGGCAGGACCAACTGAGTAGGAATGGAAGGACTCAGTTTCTACAACAAATCAGCAAATACAACACAAAAAAAAAAAAAATACTCACAGCAGATGAAATCGGCAGAGGAGGGCCGACCATATGATAGAGCTGTCCCTGGAGCTCCTCATTGGTCACAGCAGGATACAGTGTGTGTAACAACTCATGCATGCCCCTCAGTTTTGCCGTGTGCTCCTCCTGTTCCCAGGCCTGTTTCACCTCCAGGAGCACCCTATGCTCGACCTACTCTTGTGCCTCTTGCGCAGCCTGCCTGGCACACTCGGCGTCCTCACGTGCCTGATGCTCTACCCTCTCCTTGGCCTCAGCGGCAGTGCATGCACACTCGGCAGCAATGAGCTTGCATTTGCACTTACGCTTGGCCACCTTCTCCTCCTCCTCAGCAATAAGGGACTGGAGACGCTTTGGCAGTGCCTCCTCAGTCGCGTTCTCCACTGCTTCCTCAAACTCAGTCCAGAACACATCCAGAAGGACATCCATCACAGTAAAAGAGGGGTGGGTGGCTTTCACGCACTCGGAGATGCCATCCCATGCGGTAGAAAGGGAGCACTAGAAAAAGTGTATCAGAAACAAAAACAAGAAAACAAAAACAAGTGGCGCATCCAGGTAGCCCGCACATACGCTATCACCAACTTGTGACCCTCCTCACCCAACTTCTTGAGATCATCCAATGCCGAGTTGAAGTCTTCCATACATGATGAGAACGGATCATGCTGGACAAGACTCAGCAGAACAGACTCGGCAGGGGGGACACCAACTTCCCCAGCGGTTTCCCCCTTTTTGCCTGCTTGTGCACCCAATGAGGACAACAGCAGCTGCAATGGATGCGGGAGATCCATGCCGATGAGCGCACCTCCCACGTCTCGGTTGCCATTGTCAGGCTACTGCAAAAGGGCCAGGGTCACTGGCACATGATTGTCAGGCCCCAGCTTCCACTGTGGTGGTGTTGAAAATCAATCCCCATCTTTGGGAGATGCAGAGGGCCACAGAATGGGCTTGGGAGTCATAGCAGTGTCCATTGAAAGGGTAAGGCAAGACGGAGGAGGTGGTAGTAAAAAGTAGAGGGTGACATGTTTCAAAAATTACAACGATCTCTACCAACTACAATCACACCCCCACACTACTGGACTGGAACAAGCGCCGTGATCACACTCAAGAAGCACGACGTGGAACCCGGTCATTTCAAGATTACTGAAGCGCCAAAAATGGTTCTCGACAATCACACACCTCAAAAGCCAATCACACACGGATCCAGACCACACCAAACACAGCACGAACCTGCTGATCATGTACAACGAACCCAGGCACACACCACACACCAGCATCTAACTACCAACCTGCCCCTACCAAAAAGGGACCACGAGACACAGAACACACACAAGATACCCAATGGAAAGCAAACACCAAAGAAAATAACTATGCCAAACCAGGACTACAAAACAGAATTCACAACTGGCAATACAGAGACATGGACTGGTATCAAACACACGAAATATGAAATGTTGGACCAAAAGACATGCAAATCTGCTGATCAACCGGCCACTGACCATGAGAAAATGACACTATTGCTGTCACAAATCACCCACTGAAGGACCAATTAAAGCACGCAAACGAATTGCCCAAAACATGCAAAGAATGCAAACTCTGCTGACTGATGGCATGACCAATACAGAGAGGTCCTCCTGATACAGGTACACAAATGACTCCGGCGATGCAACTGTCCTTAAAAAGACACGCCATTACTGAAAGTGACAAAAAGAAAAAGAAACAACATCTGACCCTGCCCACAATGGAAAGTACTGACATTACTCCTCCCCACATGATCATCCTCAAGGGCATGGCACACTGTATGCCCAACCCAACTCCTGGTGACCTCGCACTAGCCAACCCTCACCCAATGGGTGTCTCACAGATAGTCGTATATGACCCAACAACGACCTCATTTGCCAAGTTCGCGGCGGAGTTACTGTTCGCATTCGACAAGCTCATGCCTACAGACCCGACTCTGATATACGTGGCCTACACATTCTGCACACCCAAAATACAAGAGCGACTCTTGCAGTCACCTGCACTCGCTGGAGGTTCATGGTCTCAATTCTGTACTGCAGTCGCCATAGCTAGCCCCGATTGCGAGGGGCTCACGCAACTCACATATGAAGAAGTATACCACACAGTGTTCAGACAGATCGTGAGCAGGAAGACGACCTCCTACAAATCAGCCCTGACCCTCTCTCAGTTCAACACCACAGCAACAGTGTCCTACATCCAGCTGGCATACCTCAGCCAACTGTACAAAGCCTGGGAATCGCTGATTTCTGCAGAAGCCGAGCAGGCCAACTTTGCAGCGATGCTCGAAGATGCCAAGCAGGAGTGTACAGCATGTGAAGCACAACAGTCAGCCCTTCAGGAAACAGCAATCTCAATGGCTTGCCTCACCGAAACTGCTCAGGAACAAGCCATCAAAGCCCACGAGCTACTCTCACAACTGGTCGGTCAACTAAACAAGCTGGACATTGTACTGATCAACCTGGGCAAGCGCATGAACTTGATCGCATCATGGAATGACTTCAATGTGACGTTCGCAGCCAAGTATAGAAGGATCGCACAGGAAGGATTAGCTATGACGGACGGGCAGGCTAAAGCCAAACACCCAGTGCATTTCTCTTGAAACCCCCCTGACTCAATTGCCTCATGTTACATTAGGCAAAATAGAGTACCACTCCATTTCTTTTAATAACAAAGAACCCCATTTTCATATGACAACAAACACCGACCCTCTCTAATTTTACTTTCTCTCCACCAAAAATTTTTTTTACACCAAACATCGCACTAACTAATAGCCCTGAGTCTCTATAAAATACCCCCTCCTTTTCGCTCATTCAGAATCATCCACTCTACAATATCCCCCTCTTGAATAATTCAACTTTGTTCTTCTTCACTTCTACCCCCACCGACCATGTGCTCAGACTGAACCAGCACCAAATCTTTCTATGACAACTGAATCCTGTGCCTGGATGACATACGCGGGGTTCACAACTGGTCGATATCATTCATGCTCGCCATTGCACGTCATCACTTGCATCAGGCCACTCTCGAGGATGTCCTACACCACTCCGGATCTCACCAGCACTTCTGGTGCTCGATCACCGAGCCTGGCATGAAGGTGCACGAGTTCTTCCTGCACCTGTACATGGCAATCCATGTCCAGTACCAACCCCAACCGACCTTGATCAACAATGACACCAAATATGTCATCAATCAAGGCCTGGAACTCCCAGTCAATCAGTGTCTATGTTCAGCAGTGACACACGACCTCATCCATATCATGATTATCCCATGGCACCTGGACCTACAGATGAGCATACACCACTCAGCCCCGTCAGTCCAACTCGAGAACCTCCATGACACGGTCACACAGCAGATAGCGCACACCACAAAACTCCAGGGTGCGATTTCGGCATTGATCGGTGAACCGTCAACCTCTTCTTCCTCTTCTTCGCACCATTAAAAACCACAGAATGCACTGAACCTCGCCCATTACACTCTCTTTAATTTCCAATTCAACCACTTCTCATGTACACTGCAAACACTTTTTTTCTGGCCCTCCAGGAGATGTAGCGATTAACCATTACCTACGTGCCAGCCAAGTCTTTCTCCTTTCATTTACACTACGCCTTTGACTCCATTTACCAGCCACCGAGCATTACCATTTATTCATTCATAATCGGTGGCTGACTCTTTATTATAACTCTTGGTATGGACACGATTGGACAGACAGATGACATATGAACTCGATCGGCACATGGATGACTGACTCTTGTGGGCACAGGTAGAAGGAATTAGGCGAGTAGGACAAGGACGTGGGATATGGTTGTGCAGTGGTGGGAGACGAGAGAGCAGGTTGGGCACTATAACATCACTCTGCGACGATTGGCTGCATGATGTGCACAGGCTGATTGCCAACTCACCTTCACATCTGTTCACACAGACTTGGCTGAGTCTTGCACCACTTTCTCTGCTTCAGTTTAGTATAAAGTCACAGTAGTTTGTAGACAGAATACATATAGAGACAAGTACAGAGATAGACAGTACCCCTCTACCTCCATACAGCAGCAATCTACTACATGCAGTTCTATGCACCTATTGCCTGACTCTTGCTCTGAAACAAGTAACCACCAACTCTACTCCCAACTCTTGAAACAATAACCACTGACTCTATTCTTAAACTCTTGACTCCTTGCCAGTCACTCTCCAAACACCCTTGGCCGCTGTCATAAGTGCCAACTCTACCCTCCTGAGTCTTGGTTCATTCGGAATCCCACAGGTATCCATATCACCAAGTCTTCATATCTTGAACCTCACTCTACTTAGGTTGTCCCTCTCAGTATACTGAGTCACCGCAGTCCCCCTTGGGTCGAACATGAGTGCTAGCCCAGATTGCCCTTCAGAATTGAAGAGTCTGCAACCCTACACCTGAACAAAGTACCACCAGGGACAACTCTTCCAGTAGACATGTCAGCACTGCGAGACCTACCACCGCACCAAATGGCGAATCTATTTGACGCATACTACCCCGCCATATCAGGGCCAAGTATCTACACTCTAACCAGGCCATACAAGGAGGCAGCTCATATCAAAGAAATTAAAGATGAACACGCAGTGGAGGGAAAGAAGGTACAGTTCAATGATGCCAACAATTCACACAGCCAACAGAGACGATCAGCAAGATTGGCCAAGTTAGCCAAGGTTGACCCTCCCTCATCCAGACAAACAACCAAACCAACAAGGGAACAAGGAGGACATGAACCAGCTACAGACTTGGGCGTGCCATCAACCAAAACCATGAAGGGAAAGGAGAAAGAATTGGCCAAATCAAAAATGATGGAAGAATTGGCAGCTGACTCTCTTCTGCCAAGTGAACCTATACCAATCCACATAGCTCCACCACAGGAAATGACAGAACCAAAACCAGGACCTCCAAACCCAATAATAGATGTACAGAGGCTGCAGTTCAAGTACAGCACACCAGCCAACAACCCTGCAATGGTCGACACAGTATTTCACCGATTCTTGGACTCCACAGTATCAATATCAGGGCAAGAACTGTTGGCAACGTCACCTGAGGTCAGACAAAAATGCAAGGACATGATGATGGCAAAATGAAGTCCGATAAGCCATGACGAAGAAGGCGCCATGATGTACTCAGCAGGACCCAGGCCAGGCTCGCCAGTTGAATCACCAGAAAAAGAGCCGATCGCACCAGCAAGTGTCCCAATCTGAGTCATTGACATATGGTTGGACAGAAAAGTCAAGGTAGAAGGACTACTGGACAATGGAGCTTCTTTTATAGGTCTCTCTCAGGACATATGGAAACATCTGGGATCACCGACTCTGAACAATGAGCAAATCACTATCAAAATGGCAGATGCAAATAGGACTCAATCACTTGGACTTATACCATGACTCAGAATAGGACTCAGAGGATTCTCAGTACTCATGCAAGCCCAAGTCATACACCCGACACCATTTGATATCTTACTTGGCTGACCATTTCTCGTGCACTGCAAGGCTCGGCTTATGGACATAGACATTGATGACCGAGTATTGGAATTAGTCCATCCAGTAACAGACAAAGATATAACGGTCCCCACTTGAGAACGCACTCAATGGAAACAACCAGCCAAAGAGGACAAGGATTTTCAATAGTCAATGAATCAGCACAAGATCAATGAGACAAACCAAAAATTCAACCAGGCTATACTGCAGATACCCCAGAACCATCCACAGCTCATATTTCCTTCGACAAGCAATCTATCGAAATTACTGTCTCTAAAAGAAATGGTACAAAACCAAAACAAAATACGGAAAACAACAAAACCTGAACAAACGACTTGAATGGACTATTCTTGATTAATCACCCGTACGATAAGGAATCACTAATACCCCAAACTAATCAAATTCGTCACACAAGTCAGCCATTCTACAAGTACAAGGAGGTCGCAGATCATATAAAGCCGGTCCCAACCACTCTCCCAGAGGAATACCGAATCACCAGGACAATGCACCCCAACCCTCTAAAGGACCTTCCAGAACTACTGACTCATCCTCCACCATTCTCACCTGGGAAACGGCTTACCCAGGAATGATATGATGAAATGGACATAGACCCGGACAGGTTCTTACTGTCTGAAGAAAAGGAACTTGCATGGTGGGTCATCCGCACACAGGAGATGGTGTTCACATGGGACAAAACAGAGAAAGGCACCCTCAACTATGACTACTTCGCACTAGTCCTTATCCCAACCATCAAACACATTCCATGGGTACTGAAAAACATACCAATCCCACTGGGCATATTCAACAAGGTAGTTGCAATCATCAAAGACAAAATCATATCTGGCATATACAAACCATCAAACTCATCATACCAATCCAGATGGTTCTGTGTGGTAAAGAAGGATGGAAAGTCACTGAGGATAGTCCATGATCTCCAACCGCTAAATGCAGTCACAATACAAGACCCATTGGTACCGTACCCAACAGAACATATTGCCGAATCTTTCAGTGGCTGATCCTGCTACACAACCCTGGACCTATTCATGGTGTTCGAACAAAGGAAACTAGCCATACAAAGTAGGGATATAACAACATTCCAGACACCTCTAGGAGCATTCCGACTCACATCGATTCCAATGGGATATACAAACTTGCAGCAAATCATGCATGCCAATGTTATGTTCATCTTGAAGGACAAAATCCTGGACATGGTGTTTCCATACATCAACAATGTACCCATAAAGGGACCACCCACATGATATGAACTACCAGACAGATCATATGAAACCATCCCAGAAAATCCAGGAATTCATCGATTCATATGGGAGCACCTAAATGATGTCAACAGAGTCCTACAAAGGTTCAAGGTAGTTGGAGCAACCCTGTCCAGGAAAAAGCTGATACTCACTGCACCCGAAGCTGTGATAGTTGGCCACACATGCAATTACTCAGGACGAGTCCCAGACAAAGCACGAGCCCAGAAGATTCTCAACTGGCCACCTTGCAAAGATATTACCGATGTTCGATCATTCCTCAGCACCGCAGGAGTGCTGAGGCACTTCATCAATGACTTCGCCCAACTGGCATATGATCTGAACCAACTCACCAGCAAGGATGTCACCTTCACATTCAGACAGCTTGAACAACAATCTATGGACCAGCTTAAAAAGGTGGTTGCCAAGTCTGGAGCTATCAGGCCGATCGACTACAAATGTGAAAGACTGGTCCACCTTTGCGTAGACTCGTTGATTTGAGGATATGGAGTGATTCTTTTACAGATTGGGGAAAACGGAGAATGGTTCCCAGCCCATTTTATGTCTGCAACATGGAACGAGAGAGAACAGAACTACTCACAACCAAAGGTAGAACTGTTCGGCCTCATGAGGGCTCTCCACAATGCTCAGATCTACTTGATAGGACTGGACCATTTTTACATCAAAGTCAATGCCAAGTACATTAAAGGCATGATCAACAACCCTGACATCCAGCCAAACATGACAATCAACTGGTGGATCGCTGGAATTCTATTATTCCACTTCACAATCATCCATGTACCAGGCACTCGGCACACAGGCCCAGATGGACTCAGTCGGTGAAAACAAGCAGATACTGACCCTCCAGATGACAAGAACTATGAGGAATGGATTGACAACCAGTATGCTTTCATATTCATAGCATAGACTGGAGACATTCCATCTGCCACTGATCCTCCCACCATTCCCTGATCAACCACAGCAGAATTGGCCGATCAAGAGTTGGTACAGATCAAGGAGTTCCTAAATGACCCAAAGAAGCCAGAAGACATGACGGACAACAAATTTCAACACTTTGTAACAAAGGCAACTAGGTTCTTCATCGCAGATGGACAACTCTGGAGGAAATGATACTTGGGACCACACCAACTCGTACTCACACCCAACCACCGATTCTCAGTCATGCAATCAGCACACAATGACCTGGGACACAAAGGATTCTTTTCAGTACAACTACGAATCCATGATCAATTTTGGTGGCCCATGATGAATTCGGATATACACTGGTTCCTGAAGACATGTCACTTGTGCCAGACTCAGCAATTTACACATGTACGAATCCCGCCAAACGTCCCAACACCAGTGCCACTATTCGCCAGGGTACACATAGACGTGATGCTCATGCCCAAATCCAGGGGATTCAGGTATATTGTCCAGGCAAGAGACTCGCTCACAGGCTACCCAGAGTTCAGACTACTGCGCACTGACAACTCAAGGTCAATCACCAACTTCATTTTCCAAGACATCATATGTCAATGGGGTTATGTCTACAAGATCATATCAGACAATGGTCCATCATTTGATGGAGAAGTAATCAGGATGTTGGCAAGATATGGAGTACACAATATCTGAATCTCCCCCTACAACTCGAGAGCAAACGGAATTGTAGAACAACGCCACAGGGACCTTAGGGAAATGTTGATAAAACTTGCTGGGAATGATGAAGCTCAATGGTCACAACACACATACCATGCCATATGGGCTGAGAGGATCACAATTCAGAAAGCAACAGGATATTTGCCATATTACATGGTCCATGGAGTCCAGCCAATCCTTCCATTTGATTTGGCCGAACAAACTTACATGTCACCAGTATACTCATCTAAGGTATCCCAAGTGGAACTACTCATGGCAAGGGCAAGGGCACTCCAGCGTCCACCAGAAGACTTGAAACACGTACACTCGGCAGTCATGCAGGCTCGCTTCAAATCAATCCAGCAATTCGAAAAACACTACCAAAACATGATCCAAGACTACGACTTTGGTCCTGGAGCCCTGGTTCTGGTTCAAAACTCACGAATCAACACAGAACTAAGCTGGAAAGCCAAACCCAGATATCTTGGACCCATGGTAGTTATTCGCCAAACAACTGGAGGATTGTACATTCTTGCAGAACTTACAGGTGCAGTCTTGGCATTACAATATGCAGCCTTCAGAGTCATTCCATACCACCCCTGAGTGAACATAACAACTCCAGTCACCCAGGTAGTGGACCAGACTGACTCAGAACTTGACGAACTTGCCAACAAACATTCAAAAATTGAAAGGGAGGAGCTCGGTGCCAAGGATCAGCCACCAACAACGGAAATCCTCGACACCGACTCTGGAACTGAATCTGAATCATGATACCCCATATTCTCCTTAATATTTGTACTCATTCCATTTCATTTCGCTCACTAAACCCCTACTCTCAAACTTCAAAGCCGCAAAATCCACCAGAACAATAATGTGCCGAGCCTTGAATGAAAAAGCCGAGTCTTGTACTTCCATCATAAAGCACAGTGTAACACGGTACCAACCATAGACTAAAATTCCCTTAATAAATAACAAAAAGCAAAAACTACTCTACTTCCTCCCTTTCCCCTTTTCTTTCTTTTTCTTCTCCTTTTCCTCCTTCTCCTCCTGCTCTTGAATGGACCGATAGTTGATGAACAAATTTTTGTCAAGGAATGGCGAAGGCGGCATCCAGTCCTCCATCTCCTCATATTCACCAAGACGACAGGTGAGCTCCTCAACACGAGCCTCGTACACCTCAAGGTGACTATGAACGGCAGCCTGATGCTCGCAAATCGACACACAAGACTCGGCGACATTCCTAGCCAACACCCCGACCAGGACATCGACAGAAGCCGCGTCCAAGTAGTCAGGGATGTCACCAAACTGCCAGACTGCGCTGCCAATACCAATCGGGTCCACCATGGAAAGCACAAGGGGAGCGAGTTGGGTACTGCCACGCTGCCCACAGAACTGATCAAAGATGCAGTGCACCTTGTTCCACGAACAGTGGGTGCACCGCCGACTCTTGGGGACACTGTCACACGATGCACCCACAACAATGCATGTGTCACAGGTGAGGGTGAACTGAACAGTTTGCCCTAGGTGTACCCCACCTCTGAGCAAATCTGGGTCTGGTCTGTCAGAAATGACCTCCTCAACCTTCGCATCTCTTGCCAAAGATGCACCCACTGCACACAGAACCTTGGATGGACCAGGATGAGACAGGCCCTCATTGCCACTGGATTCAACCAAAACTGGCTTGCACTTGGTGCCAGGCTTTGTAGAAGGGAGGTTGATGGCCACCACCTCTGGTCATGCCTATGAACCATGAGCCTATGCAAAACAACAATCAGCTGAGAAGAATCAGGCACAGAAAGGAACTATACTCACTGGAGGCACCGCACACATAACCTTTGTGGATGAGGTGCTTCCACCAACTGACAGAGGATCGGCCTTCACGGATTTGGCTGGCACAGCAAGGAAAGGAGAAGGGGAAGGTCTGTATGGGGGTGTGTGAGCCCACCAGTACCACGATGAGACATGGCACTTGCATCCAAACCAGCTCAAGGCAATGATGTGGGAGAGATGACTTCCCCGCTTTCTGCACCCAAACATGTAAGGACAGGACAAGGGCAAGGCTGGCACGTATGTGACCCACGACAAGGCAGAGATGCAGCTGACTGAGTAGGTTCAGCAGGGGGCAGCCTCTGCAACAAATCAGCCAACAATACAGAGCCAGCAATAAACTAGGTACTCACCTGACGTAGATCCTGTGGGAGAGGGGCTACCATGCGGTAGAGCCAATCCCGGAGTGCCTCATCTGTTTCGGTGGGGTATAGCATGCGCAACAAATTGCGCATGGCCCACAGTTTCACCGCATGTGCCTCCCACCTTCGATCCTCCTTGGCCTCTTCATGCACCATACACTTGGCCTCTTCTCACGCCCACTCCATAGCCTGCTGTGTATGCTTGGCCCACTCTTGCGCCTCTTGTGCAGCCTGCCTGGCATGCTTGGCATCCTCATGCGCCCAAAGCTCCACCCTCTCCTTGGCCTCAGCCGCAGCGCACACATGCTCAGCAGCAATGAGCTTGTGCTTCCACTTTCACTCAGCCACCCTCTCCTCCTCCTCAGCAATAAGGGACCAGAGATGCTTGGGCAGCATCTCCTCAGTCACGTTCTCCACTGCTTCATCAGCCTCATTCTGGAACACGTCCAGAAGGACGTCCATTGTGGTAAAAGAGGGATGGGCGGCTTTCGCATGCTTGGAAACGCCATCCCATGTGGTAGAAAGGGAGCGCTAGAAATTTTTATCAGAAGCAAAAACAAGAAAACAGAAATAAGTGGCGCACCCAGGTAGCCTGCACATACACCATTGCCTCCTTGTAAGCCTCCTCACTTGACTTCTCAAGATTGTCTAACGCCGAGTTGAAGTCTTCCATACGTGATGCAAAAGGATCACACGCAACCGGACTCAGCAGGGCAGACTCGGCAGGAGGGACACTAACTTCCCTGGAATGCTCACTTGCCCTGTCCACATCTCTGCCCAGCAAAGGCAATGGTAATGACAATGGACACGGGAGATCCACACCAATGAGTGGACCTCCCATGTCACGGCTGCCATCATCAGGCTCCTGCGAAAAGCCAGGAGGCATTGGCATGTGATTGTCAGGCCCCAGCTTCCACTGTGGCAGTGTCGAAGCACACCCCACATCCTTGGGAGACACAGAGGGCCATGGGACAGTTCCAGGAGTCAAGGTGTCATCAATTGAAAGGTACTGTGAGATGGAGGAGATGGTAGTAAAAAGCAGAAAACGACACATTCTGAAATTTCCAACAATCTCTGCCAACAGAAACTATGCCTCCGCATTATTGGACCAGAACAAGCACTGTGATCGCACTCAAGAAGCACAATGTGCAACCCGGCTAGCTCAAGATCACCGAAGCACCCAAAACGGTTTGCATCGATCACACACCCCAAAAGCCAATCACATGCAGATCCAGACTACACCAAATACAGCGCGAACCTGCCAATCAGTTACAACGAACCCAGAAACACACACTGGACACTGATGTTCGACAACGAGTCCACCCATACCAAAAAGAGACCTCAAAGCACTTGAAACACACAGACGCCCAGCAAAAGCCAACACCAAAAGAAAACAACAACACCAAGCCAGGACCACCAAGCAAAACACAACCAACAGTACAGGAACACGGACCGGTACCAAACACAAAACAACAGAGAACAAGACACAAAAATCTGCCGATCAACTGGCTGCCGACCCATGCGAACGAATCGCCCGAAACATGTAACAAATGCAAACCCCACCGATGAATGGCATGACCATACAGAGAGGTCTGCCCAATACAGACACAAATGACTCAGACAATACAACTGCCCTTAAAGAGACACGCACGTACTGAAAATGCCAAAAGAAAACAAAGAAACAACATCCAACCCTGCATACGATGGAAAGTACCGACATCACCCCTCCACACGCAATCGTTCTCAAGGGGATGGTGCACTGCATGCCAAACCTGACTCCTAGCAATCTCCTACTCACCAACCCTTGCCCAAATGGCATCTCACAGATAGTTGTATTCAACCCCACGACAATCTCATTTGCCAAGTTTGTGGCCGAGTTACTGTTCACTTTCGACAAGCTCACGCCCACAGACCCGACTCTGGTATACGTGGCCTACACATTCTGCATACCCAAAATTCAAGAACAACTTGTGCAATCACCCACACTCACTGGAGGATCATGGGCCTAATTCTGCACCACAGTCACTATAGCCAGCCTGGACTATGAAGGCCTCACACAACTTGTGTATGAAGAGGTATACCGCACAGTCTTCAGGTGAATCACGAGCAGGAAGACTAGTTCATACGAGGTGACCCTCACTCTCTCCCGATTCAACACCATGGCAACAGTCTCATATGTCTAGCCAGCATATCTCAGCCAACTTTATGAAGCCCAGGAATTGCTGACTACCACAGAAGCCAAACAAGCTGACTTTGCAGCAATGCTCGAAGATGCCGAGCAGGAATGCACAGCACGTGAAGGACAACAATGGGCCCTCCATGTTGTGATCCTATCTATAAAGAATAGATTAGTAAACCAATGCAGATAACAATACCCTAAGTCTGATGACAGAATAGTAGTAAGGAGATAAGATCTTGAATGGTCTTCTAGAAAGACCTGACAGGATAAGAGCTGTCTTCTGTGCTTTGACCCTGGATGTAGAGCTGAGGTACTTAGGAGATACTAGCAAGTATAGTACTCCAAAGATGTCTTGACAAATATAGTACCAGTTCTTGATCTAAGAGTTATAGGCTGAGATAGACATTTATAAGCAGGAGATAACTAGTTAACAATTCTGAGGGTCTGGGGCTCTGGGAGGCTGCCCTTAAATACACAGACTACTTATAGGAAACCAAGTAGCAAAGTAGGTAATCCAGAAATAAACTGATGAGGTGGTATCTCTCATTGCTACAGCAATGTGGCACCTGAGATACTATCTCTCAATGATGTAAATGGGTCACTGAGATATTGTCTCTCTTTGCTGTGATGAGTGAGATACTGAGATATTGTCTCCCTTTGCTGTAATCAGTGAAATACTGAGATGTTGCCTCCCTTTACTGTGATAAGATGCTGAGATGTTGTCTCCCTTTGCTAATGATAAGTGAGATACTGAGAACCTGTCTCTCTTTGCTGTAAAAGTGAGACACTAATTATAATTGTTTGATGTGTCATGGGTTATGACACTCCAGGAGAAAGTTGACACAATGACTCGCCTCACCGAAGCTGCCCGGGAACAGGCCATTCAAGCCCATGACCTGCTCTCACAGCTAGTCAGTCAACTCAATGAGTTACATGTCACACTGATCAACCTCGGCGAACACATGAACTTGATTGGGTCCTGGAATGACTTCAATGTGATGTTCGTAGCTGAGTATAGAAGGATCGCCCATGAAGGAGCAACTAGGATGGATGGACAGGCAAAAGTGGAATACCTGATGCATTTCTCCTGAAACCCCCTTGTTTTATTTGCCTCATGCTACATTAGACAAAAATAGATTCCCTTCCATTTTCCATTTAATATCATAAATCCCATTTCATGTAGCCATAGACACTGCTTTTCTCCATTCTATTTTCCTCTCCACCCAAGAAATTTTTTTACACTGAACATCGCACTAACAAATAATCTCGAGCCTCTATAAAAATCCCCTTTCCCCCTTTGCTCATTCCCCAGCACTCATTCTACAATATGCCCCTCCTTCAAATAATCCACCCTTTTTTTCAATACCTACCCTGCGCCGACCATGCGCTCAGACCGAACCAACACCAAGTCTTTCTATAATGACCAGATTCTGTGCCTGGATGACATACATGGAGTTCACAATTGGTCAATATTGTTCACACTCGCTGTCGCATGCCATCACTCATGTCAGGCCACTCTCAAGGACATCCTACACCACTCTGGATCTCACCAGCACTTCTGGCACTCGATTGCCGAGCCTGGCATGAGGGTGCACGAGTTCTTCCTGCACCTGTACATGGCGATCCATGTCCAGTACTGACCCTGACTGACCCTGATCAACAACCACACCAAATATGTTATAAACCAAGGACTGGAACTCCCGGTCAATCAGCGTCTATGTTCAGCAGTGACACATGACCTCATCCTGTGGCACCTGGACCTACAGATGAGCATACACCATCCGGCCCCATCAGTCCAACTCGAGAACCTCCATGACACGGTCATGCAGCAGATAGCACACATCATGAAACTCCAGGGCGCAATCTCAGCATTGATCAGTGAACCTTCAACCTCTTCTTCTTCGTCATCACACCATTAAGTACCACAGAATGCACTGAATCTCGCCCATTACATTTTCTTTAATTTCCAATTCACCCACTTCTCATGTACACTGCAAACATTTTTTCTGGCCCCCTGGGAGATGTAGCGATTAACCATTGCCTACGTGCTGGCTGAGTCTTTCTCCCTTCAATTACACTACTCCTTTGACACCCTTTACCAGCCGCCGAATGTTACCTTTTATTCATTCATAATTGGCAGCCAACTCTTTATTATAACTCTTGGTATGGACATGGTTGGATGGACGGATACCATACGAGGTTGATCAGCACATGGACAACCAACTCTCATGGGCACAGGTAGAAGGAATCAGATGGACAGGACAAGGATGTGGGATATGGCTGTGCAGCAGTGGGAGACTAGAAAGCAGGTTGGACTCTACAACACCACTCCGCGACGATTGGCTGCATGATGTGCGCAGGCCGGTCACCAACTCACTCTCACATTTACTCTCACAGACTCGGCCGAGTCTTAGATCATTTTCCTTGCACTAGTTTAGTATAAAACTGCAGTAGCTCAAGCAGTAAAAAAGCAAGTTCCCCCTCTACCTATAGACAGCAGCAATCTACTACATGCAGTTCTACGCACTATTCACCTGACTCTTACTCTGAAATGATACACGCCGACTTTACCACTGACTCTCAGAACTCCAATACCCAATCACCAAAAGTTCCAGCCACTATCTAAAGTGCCGACCCTATTCAGCTGAGTCTTGGTCCAACTGGATTCCCGCACATATCTGTATTGCTGAGTCTTCATATCTCAAACCTTGCTCTACTTAGGTTGTCCCTCTCAGTATACCGAGTCACCGCAGTCCCCCTTGGGTTGAACACGAGTGTTAGCCCAGATCGCCCTTCAGATTAGAAGAGTCTGCACCCCTACAAAGCCACTCTTGTTTAGTACTTACATGTGTGAAACAAGACATACAACTCACTTATATATATATATATATATATTCTCCTATTATTACATATATTAATCATTGAATCCATCTGAAGCTCTTCTAGAAGCATTATCAAATTTATGGTATAATTGGAAGGAACCAACTAGTCCTTCAGTTTCTTTATCAGAGTTAAACGGTCTGTAATTTGCTTTACAAACAAGCAGTCTGCCCTCTTTTTTTTATACAAGAGTTGCATTACATTTTCATAACTCTTGTATGTAAACAGATGTCTTATACACTCAATGTATATAATTATAAAGCCTACAACATGTCTGTATGCATTTTGAAGTCTTATAATTACCTTATATAATGACTAAAAGGCTTACGCGATCTTATATAATATATAAGGCTATGTAGGGCATGCGACTTTTTCCTGATGTCCCAAGGGATCGGCTTCAGACATTAGGCGAAATCGTTCCGGTTACGTACGACACGGAAAACCACAGGCGAGTCGTCTTCCGTGTGGGAGAATACTTGTTTTATCGCGGATCGCAAAGGCAGGATGAAGAAGGCTTGGTGGATTTTGAAGACGAGTACGATATTATTTTAGGCATTCTCCCACATTCTCCCACGCACGAACGGAGAGTTTCTGTCAGACCCACTTTCGATCATCGAGCATCTCTCTGATCACTCTATGCAGAGAAACCTTCGGGGCCGTGTATCGCCGCAGAGTTTTACGAACGAGGTCTTGTTGCCAATACTGTTTTTAGGATCCGGGAATATCAAATAACTGCTCAGAAGAAGAACCTAAATGATGCTACAGTGGCAGCCTGGTCCGATGATGACTGGAACGTCAACTATAAAGATGCAATTCGATAATTTAGGTGAGTCAGCTTTGTTGATAAAACCACGACTAAGCCCATATTGTTTACCGTCTTCGTTGCCAAAGACAAATTGTCCTGGGCCGACGAAACGATTAGCTAAAGACTTCTTACTTTGCGCTTCGTCTATGTTCTGGAGTCCTGGCTCCATACTACAGACTCAACCTATGCAAGGCAAACACATATGTTGTCAGGATGTATCTAAGGTGTACTTTGTAACAAGAAATCGCTTCCCAAACGTCTTCAATTTTCTTACCAGTGCACCGTATGAACCGTACGATGTTTGGACAGGTATATCATTATTGTCTGCAACCCAGATCACAGCCAGATGACGATGTCGCATTGATATTGGAGCGTCGTCTGTATGTATGTAAAAAAATACCCATGCAATTCTTGAAGAAACGTCTCTATCTTGACAATTGCGACCTCTTCTGAGAGATGCCCATGCCATCATCGCAAGATCACCAACCGTCCTGGTTTCGTTCATGACTGCCCTCTCCGGGAACGTACACTGCTCCATTTCTAAATCACGGTGAGCAGGTCGAGTCCTGAGAGTCACCCCTGCTACTTTTCCCGTCAGAAATGCGAATGAACCTTGTAGCATCTTGCAGGGTAGGATCGAAATTAGAGTCGACAGCATGATATCCTCTCCATTAGAACTGGATGATGTCACCTTTACGGAGAGAAAAAAACGTTGCCATCGGCCCAAACAAGTTCACAAAACTCAGTACGAGGGTTCGCCCAGTCGATAGCTCGCTCTCCTTTATTCAGTTTCGGTTTCGTGATAAGAGATTCGTAGTCGAGCAAGACGATTGGGACCGCTAGGTGATCAATAGACTGTTCTGGATCTGCAAGCCAGGTGATCTTTCGACTAGATTTGATGTCCCCATTCGGTCGAAGCCCAACAGCTACACCTGTCACCATACCTAAGGTGTCCTTTGTAACAGATAAAACGGTGGCGACACCCCAATTCGTCAAAGCAATCTACAAGTAGAACTTGATAAAGGAACTAAATCTCGAAGATTGATTAGTATACCTCTTCCCCCTATCGCTAGAAGTTTAGCATCCTCCTGCTCAGTTTGAGTAGACAATCCGTCGATCTTCTAATTGAGGTGCCTTTTTGTATCTCGGAATCACTTTCACGCTTTGCGTAGAAATGCTTTGCACGGATGCATGGGCACTGATAAGCTTATCACTGTAAGGAGCTATCATGACGTGACCTAGCAAAACGCACGAATTTTGTTTTAGGATAGACCAGAAACGCGGGGGGAGGGGGGGGGCGGCAACTGGATCAACGATCTTCCTCTTGAGCCAACATGAATTGTCGGAATGCTTCTACAGTCATTCCGCGCCTGCGAATTCCTGAATTGCCTGAGTTAGCAGCACGCGAAAGGCAGAAAACAGAGTACCAACCTCGGAATGTGGGAAATCTCGGGTCATCCCATCCGGTGGCTAGACCAATGTCTAAGCAATCTCGGAGCATTCGCTTAGAGAGAAAGGGATGAACAAAGTTCAACCGATTATTGGGACAAGTCATTTGCTGAAGCGAAAGATGAGGACGGAAAAAATACCTGAAATCCCGTGCATGGACCGATCTTAGGCCAAGGGAGCTCAACATACAATGATACTGGACGTTCCGATCTTGATATTCGTTCGAACGCAGTGCATGAGTGACCCTTCCAAAGAAACTATGATTGGACAGGCAAAATCGTAGGTTGGAAAGATCTTCCAGGCGGGTCTGTAGTACCAATTAGCATATGCATTATCAGAAAAGACCGACACGTGTGCCGTATGCAGGTGCGGTGCGTTTATGCATCGATAAATGACTGTGTCGCGCATGGCCTTGTTTTGATCATCGACACTGATCTTAGCCCGCAGGCAGCAACGTGAGCCGACTTCTGTTCTATTTCTCATGGCATCGACCATCAAGATATTATCTTCGACGGGCCTGTCTCTACTTGCAGAGGCCGTACCCATCTTCCATTCCTCCTTCATCTTCACAAGAAATGTTAGCGAAACAACGGCTGGTGCTGACTGCAATTGCCCTTACTGTTGATCTTTCCGTATCATCTACGAATGCCTTCCCATCCCTTATCATTTAGACTATGAACATGTACAGATGCAAGGAGTAATCAGAGCTATGACTGATAACGTCACTGTGGACACTGAGCTCCTCGAGATTGTTGAGCATTGTGTGCTCATATTCCTCCTATACAAGATCAATGTCGTTCACAGTATATACAAGCTTGAATATGCACCTTCTCCTTTGTAGGGTTGCTATCGTCGAACCGAACTACCAGCCACCCTCCATAACGATGGGCAAAGTAATCGTTCAACATAGTGGCTTTAATGTGACCAATATGTAATTATCCGCTAGGCTCTGGAGGGAAACGAGTCACGACCTAGCCTTGAACAGCATCTGTGAGATGCAGTCCGAGCAATGCAGCGCTATTATTCTCTTTCTCACTCGTAAAGAAATTAAACTGATGTTTATGTGGTTATAGTTGAGCGCGGCGTACATTGTATAGCCATGCGCTTGAAGTAGATTCAAGACTTTTGAGGCATGAGAACCACCGATTCAATGAGGAAAATCACCATTCTTTGACTTTCCCATGGCTTTAATGGATGTTACAATGGCAGCAAAAGACCTTAGAACAGACAACTTGCCTCTCAGGGAATATCCAATCCTTGATCCCGAGATTGTCCGCAGCAAAAAAGGTATGAAGAGCAAGGTGGTCATCCAGACTCTGTAGTTGTTCCAGAAGTTGCTTGTAATCAGCACTAAATGGCGGTTCTTGGTCCTGTGCATATAAGTTGTTTAGGCGACGTGTCCCATTTTGGCGTGAGTTTCATAACAAAGCTTGCACTCACTGGCATTAAGTTGTCTCTATCTAGCAGCCTACAACCTAAAGCCTTCATAGTATCTTCATATGTCTGCGCGACATTTTCATGACCCTCAATAAATAGCTCCAGTCTTGACATGATGAAGAGTATGACGCCTCGACGCTCTCTTCAATTGCCGTAGATGAGAAGACATGCAGAGAGCCCAGATTAGGAAATGGTCAAAGATGCTCACCAATATGCAGTTTGAACACTTCAGACTCTATCTTGTCTTCTGTTTGGTAGGTTGATATTGGCTGTTGTACATCATCACAGGCAGCTGTGGAAAACACAGAGCACAGAAAAAGAAAAAGTCTGGTCAGCTGCTTTCAGCCTCTTTGAAAAATGTGCGATGATACTCATTCCTTTGTTACTTCATTCTATATCGCACACGTGCGGTCTCCGCCAGATAACTAGAGTGGCGAGAGTTGTTTCGAATGACAGAGCAAGCAAGCAGAGTTCAATAAACCGGCCCTGGCGTGAAGCGTGGGAATGAGGCCAATAAAATTTTACTCACTTGGAGTCAACCGGAAGCGCTCTTGGCACTCGTCCTTCTAGGCGTTGTCCCCAAAGTCTCTGGATTCTGCTTTTCAAGCACAGGTCGCTGACTGTTTCTGGAGAACTGGACGCCTTGCTGGTCGACGCGCGTGCTTTGGGTTACGTCTGACATGAAAGCCTCCTCGAGATCTTCGTCTTCTCTGTCAATGCATGGCGGTCGATCCTAATGCAAAGCTTGATTGAATTTTATCGAAGATTATCGAACGTCTTACGGAGAAGTTTCACTCTGGTTTCTTAGTTAGTTGGGCGACGGTGAGCATTTCATTTATGTGCCTTTTTGCAACAAGAAGCCACATGCGACAAACTGAGGGCTTCTTCTCATCGGCACGCCCATATCCTTCCTTTCTCTTCGTTATCCCGTCTTTTGCTACTACATAACCGAAGGGGATGGTACGTCGTGCTATGCGCATACAGGTAATTTCCCCTCTCCAACGGTTTGCGGCAGCCTTCGCCTTTGTCGAGCTATCATCAGCTAAGCCTGAACTAACACCTTCTGAGCTTAAGTCTTATCTTGGGATCTGCCGTGTTTTAGCTCTACGCAAGACTGAATGCCCGAGAACTTCGTCTTATTTGAGCTCCACCGTCTACATGAACACTTCCTTACTTCCCTCTCCCGGGCCATCTCGTCTCTAACTTGGTTGTTGTCAGGGGTCAAGAGCACTCAGCTTCAACGGAGATAACGCTTCAATTCGATCTCATGTACCGAGCCTGTCCTCACTACTGGTGTAGCTGACCTTAAGCTCGCGAGAAGCAAGGTTAGCAATTTCAGACTGTCATGGAAGATCAGATTGTTGAATGAGTGGCCCCTTCTGTCCAGCGACGATAATAATTCATTATGCGACATTGCTCAGGACTTGACATCATCAATAGGCTGCACCTGGTAGTTCAACTCTCATTCGCTCATGCGTGCAATCCGGGTCTTCGCCATGTAGGGCTTGATATTCAGTCACAGACAAGCCTCATCTGCAGAATTCTACTACGTTAATCAAGCATACTCAAGATTAGCTTTACTGAACGTCTTCGAGTTTCTTTATAAATACTAGATGTGTCCGAGTCGCCACACTACAGGCTTTACAGAGGGACGCACCTTCAAGAGCCTTTTAAATTTTCGTCATTCACTTTTCTTCCATCGAAACGCGCCTCAGTAAGCTTGTTTATCAGTCCTGCGCGTGGTTGTTCTCTATTGTGTAGGAAATATGTTTACTGAGATCCTTCCTGAAAATTCGGCAAAGCTGAGCCAGCAACTGACTTGCACATGGATGCACCTTTTTGTCGAAAACAACTGCACAGGTCGTAGATGGCGGTAACGAATTAATAGAGGGTGACTGCAAGCTAACTACAGTATCACGTGGTTACTATCAAATCCGGCCATGTCCTTGACGCATGGAACCGAACTTATCTCCCTCCTTTCAACTACAACATCGTGCTCGACATCTGCTGCGATACCCTCGATTGTCGCACCACTATCTCAACTCTTTACCTTTATAAAAATGAAGTTCCTCACTCGTTGCGCTCTCTTTGTGAAGACGGGAATCAATGCCGGTGTCGAAGAATGCCGTCAGTGGCACGCTGTTATCCAGGCTGCTCAAGCAGAATTTTCATCGAAAGATCTTCTCCGCCGTCTCCGGGACAAGCAGACGTGGTCCGACAGCATCGGCTACATGCGAGATGTCTTTCGATACGCATTTCAGGTCATTCTGAAAGGGCAAACGATCCTGCAGGAGGAAGTGGCTGTGGAGGGCGATGACGAGGGTGCCGGTTCTGAATGGCCTCCTTTCACCTTTGTACGTATCTACTCTTGTGGGTATATGGAAACCGTTCTTGTCTTATTGCGTTATCAGAGGCCATCCTACACCGAGAGGTGTCGTTTGGATGAGAAGCCCGTGCCACCCTTACCTGCCGCTACCTGTTCAGCTTCGTCGGGCAACCTAGGAAATGAGACGGGGATCATCTCTATGGTGACAGCATCAAGCTTCGTGAAGCTGAACCAGGAGCATTTTTCTACATCTCCTCTGACGTCCAGTGAGCACGTGGGTTCTGAAGCGCTACAAATAATGTCTAATCAAATATTAGTCCCTACTTTGTCGATTGTTAGTGGCCAGCCACTTTACTCAAGCACACACTCTGGGACTCAGATACAGACAGTCAAAATTCTGACGGAAGTGAACCTCTGCATAGGTTACGCACTGCTTTTTCTACTTTTCCGCAAGTTCTATCTGCGAGTGGTTGCACCTTGGTTGGCTGGTACCAATGGCAAGTCCTTGAAGGAAAGCGAGCGGCGTATTCATATTACCAACTATCCGCTGGAAGAAGGCGTCTGTGCAGTCTCAGCCACAAGCTATTTGGCGACGCTGCCAACAACACAAAGCCGAGAAACAAATGACGAGGTAAAAATAGAGCTCTCTTCTCCTCATTCATCCACAACTCCAGCAGCCGCTTCGAGCAACGTAGGCTTGTCAGGTTGTCCACTGGTGTTGCCTCAGGAATATAGTGATGCAACGTCCATTGATGGAAGCGAGCTGGGCAAGAAGCTCTTCATGCTGTCTCAACCTTCCTTGCCAAGCTCGACGCCTTTCGCAGCAGAGACATCTAGTCATACGCTTGATACATCAATGAAGGCTGACACTCCAAACTCTTCGAGTCGAACGCAACTCCAAGTCGCTCCCAAGCCCATTCTGGCAGAAGATTGTCCCGGTTCCCAGGCAATTATCGCAGACCAGCCCCTCGAGCAGCTCATGAATGAGGCTTCCGTCAAGAAAAAGGAGGCTCATGCTTCAGACAAACTGAAGAAGATTGACTCGAAGACGACAGAGCATAGTCCGGAGATTGTGTCTGCTACATTATCCGGTGCATTCGATTTAGCAATGCCGGTCTTTTTTCAAGGAAAACTCTCTTCTACGTCTAGGTCCCAACGCCGTCCGTTCCGTACCATCTTGAGCAACTCGGTGGCTTCAGTCGTTCAAGTAAGTGCCGTCTCTACTACGGGAACATTTTTGAGCTTGTTAGTTGATATTTAATTACCTCGTCTCAGGCGACAAGATCGGGCCCTCACGTCAACGCGTCCCATGAGAAACACAGTTCTGATCCGCTCTCGGCTCGAGCCCCACTCTCCAATGCAGTAGGACTCAACGTAGGCACTTCGTTAAGCTCTCTATTCTTGACAGTTTGGCTCATGTTCCTCATGCAGTCGACTTCCTTGTGGCGTGGCCCACAGCAGGAGCTCAAGGACTTAGCGACGCCATTCGTGACGATGGTTGTGAACATGTACGACCGAGCGAAAAATAGGCAGTCGGGAAAGCCGACGACGCTCCAGCGTTATCCGTTAAGAACGGATATGGACTACGTCGCTGGGAACGCGCAGCTACTGTCTTCTGTCACAGGTAGCGAACCACAGAAGGACAGGGACTAGGGGAAGGAGAAGGCAACTATTGTTAAAGGCCTTTGCTTTTGGCCAAATGACCTTTCTAGTCTTCATTTCCTGTTGTTTCTCGCCTCTCGCCTCTCGCCTCTCTCCCTATCTTTGATTTGTCAACGCCGTCCGTCCGCATTCATGTACTATCACCCTACATATCCTATCACGTGCTCCCTTCTCTTCACATCGTGTTTCAGTTCTAGCATTAGTTTTGTCTGTTAGACACAACAAATCATGTGCATCGTTGGCTGCGCACGACAACTATAGACCATTTTACATACTACAGCAAAGACCTAATTCAAATTACCGCCTTAGCCCATCTTTATTCAGGACACATTTAGATGATATGGCCAGATTGCGCCAGCCTGCCACATGTCCACTGGCATTGCATAGCTTGCGCTTTCTGTGCGTTTGGCGAGTGCCATTAACGTAGCAGATGCAGTTGCGCTTTTAGAATTGTGGCTCGGTTGCACAGAACATGGAAGGAGGCTGTGCTCTCCGGAATGTATGTCTTTGACTATACATTCCATCATAGTATCCCATAGCCACTTTACTACACTTTATAGTGAATCACAGATCCTTTGTAGTACTCAGCAGAGCACCTCTTACTATGACAACCTATGCATCACCTTTTCGCCTTGCAGTCAATTTTGAGTAGTATACCTGTCGTCCATTGCCGCTTGCAAATGCGATAATATACAAGGGTCTACTTATAGCAGACTTATATATGTGTGTTACACCCCGTCTCCCAGGGAGTCAGTCTTGGCCAATGTCATCCAGTTGACAATCACCCTCCATCTCCTTCGGTGGTGCAACTTGCCCCCTGCTGCTCCGCTCGTTGTACAGCCTGCGTAACACCGTTGACGCGCAAGAGCATGCGAGCCGCCTCGACGGCAGTCCTGAAATTTGGACCCAGGAAGTGACTAAGAAGAAAATAAAGAACTTGGACTGACAAGTGTCTGGAGCACGAGCCTTCATGCCAGTGGACTCATACAGGCCACATAACCTCAATGTCGACAATCTTTCCCAGGTCACCAGTGATGCCCTAACAGTACTCACCAGTGATGTGCGTTACCTAGATATCCAATGAATAAGAGAAAGTTACTGTTTGATGAACAGAGATTCACGTACCCGTAGTTACAGCCATTTTCATAAGTCCTGCGACACGTGCATGTCACGTGAAATGAGCCGCGGCTGAGCCGAAATGTCGAAAAATTAGAATGAATGCCTATTTTCTCTGTGAATTCTGCACAGCACCTGCTCATTAAGTACTCAAAAAAAAAAGGCACAGTTCTCAGGAGCAGAAATATGTAAAATATGGAGCAATACATTGACTGTGTAGGCAGTTGGAGATCAAACAAGTGCAGCTGGTCTGTTCTCTCACACATTTCCACTGAGATTCAAAAATTATGGCTCCCCTACATCTACCTATAAAATTCTTTCCTGTGACTGTAAATTAAGTATATGACTATACCAACATCTCCTGCAAGTTTGAAGCCAATCCATTCAGTATTCATGGTGCAGCAGCAAGATTTGTGTTCTACTCTGCAAGACCTGTTGTGAGAAAAGGAGGGTGGAAAGAGCTTGAAGTGGAACACAAATCTTGCTGCTGCACCATGAATACTGAATGGATTGGCTTCAAACTTGCAGGAGATGTTGGTATAGTCATATACTTAATTTACAGACACAGGAAAGAATTTTATAGGTAGATGTAGGGGAGCCATAATTTTTGAATCTCAGTGGAAATGTGTGAGAGAACAGACCAGCTGCACTTGTTTGATCTCCAACTACCTACACAGTCAATGTATTGCTCCATATTTTACATATTTCTGCTCCTGAGAACCGTGCCTTTTTTTTGAGTACTTAATGAGCAGGTACTGTGCAGAATTCACAGAGAAAATAGGCATTCATTCTAATTTTTCGACATTTCGGCTCAGCCGCGGCTCATTTCACGTGACATGCACGTGTCGCAGGACTTATGAAAATGGCTGTAAGTCAGTACCCTATTTGCGTTCCCACCGGCGTTCTGCACTGCATGACACGCGCCGAATGACCTCCTTCGCATCCGCAACTGCACGGGATAGTAGACCTAGCACGGCGACGGTGCTGCGCGACACTGATTACCATCTTCGTTGCACCGCCTTCAAGAGCGAGGCGCGGGTCGAAGACCGCATTGCGCGTTGGCCATCGCGTCTGTGAGGTTGCGTTCGATCTCGTTCAGAATGTCCTTCGATAGTCCGCACAGGATTTTGCACACCTTAAAGCAACCCGCACTTGGCGATGAAGGTAAATTCTCATCACCGATCTTCTCGATACATATTATGAACCTACAATTCGCGCCGACGTCTGACTCCTGCAGATCCTCTACATGATTCAGGACTGTTATGCAGACAGTGCGCGCGATGTCCGACTGGTGTACTGTACGCATTGCAATCCGGTGATGTCCCCTTAAGCAAGTAATGCTGTGCAATGCCCTTCTTAGTGAAGATTAGGTCAGGCTTGAACTCAATAATCTTGTTGTAGAGTATCTTAATCTGCTCCTCGTCGATCTCCAGCACACAATGACAGACTTCCTCCAACATCTTGATGTTCGTCGGGCTCTCGCTTATCTTGTACTTGAGCAAGTAATCGAGTAAGACGGTGTGCGACTTCGATAAAGACGCTTTTTGGAATGCGTGCCATCCCTTCTGAGCATGATATGACTGAGTACATGCGACTGTTCGAGCTCGCTGCTGGGCACATTCCCTACGCGTGCGTCGTACTTGATGCTAACAGTGGTGAAGCCCATGATACTCTGCATACATATGGATTACAGGGAAAGTCGGCATACGAGCTCGGACGAGCACGCGATACAGTTGGTACCAATGGACATGCTGCACGAAGGGACATCGGGTGGACTGATAGTGGAGCCGATCTAAGGCCAGTTAGTCTTATAAAGCCTTAGAGATCCTAGAGATATCGTTACCCTGAATGATGAAACTCAAAGTTCAGCGAAGTCGACAGAGCTTCAAGTTTAAGATAAAAATGCACATACCGAGTGTTGAGGCCGAGGAGTTCGTTCTCCATTAACAGCACATTCGTGAGCTCCGTCAAGTCGCAGGCGCCAGGGACAGTTCAGCCACACAACTAACAAATTGCTTTCTTTGTTGTCAACTTTGTCAAACTGTGTGTCGTATGGCCGTCTATTGAAAAACTCACCATCACTGACTTCACTCGCTCACGATATAATTGCGTAGTAGACACTTGCACGGCAACACATGCAGGCGAAGCAAAGATACTAGGACACTCAGGTCTGTGAAAAAAAAGTTAAATGCGTGAACGTGTGCTGAGGACACAAATGTACCCAGATCGAGTGCACGTCGGGGTCTAGGTCCAAAACTTGGTTGCTGAGTCCGTAGGTTTGAGTTGAATTAATCAACCATCCGACGCAATGGAAACAAGGGTGGAGATTTAAGCTTAACAAACTGCTTAGCTTAACGCAATATACCTGGTGCCGTATCGCTAGATAGGACATGCTACTCACCGTAAGTTATACCGAGAATAGGAAACAGCCAACTTCGTTGACTTGGATACCCGTCCATTCATCCAACATTCTGCAGCTCCTCCTTCCAGCCAGGAGAGTTTCACAAGGAAGTCTCTCCTGGCGCCTCGGCATAAGAGTGAAGGGGAAGAAATGAGATTTCGCCTGGAACTCATACGTCCACATTGCCGATTTCTCCTAGAACATTATGGCCTTCAGAGTGAATGAGATAGCTTAAATTGGGGCCTATTCAGCCCAGATCACATTCTGGATTTTCCCTCCTGCATCCGGTAGTGAGGTATGAAATTATGAAGATGCAAAGACTAGGTAGTTGGTAAGGACATGAGGACCAGGCGAGGACGCGTAAAAGCATATGTGATGATGTAACAATGACGTGCATCAGAGTCGGCTCTGAAGCAAGTACTACTACTACTAGTACTAGTACTGTACGTCTCATTGCCTGTAGCTGGCATTAGGACGAGATGAACGGAGGCCGAAGGGTGAGCAGTTCCGCTTAATTAACTCTGGAACTACATCGGCACACTTTTAACTTCTTCAACGCATCTGCATTTACTCATGCTTCATTGACCAACCCTAGAGATAATGTCCTCTTTGAGCTCGCCATCCGAACCCCATTGACTTCAAGCTCAGTCATGTTGTGCAACTTTTCGAGGTCATATGCAAATGTATTCTCTATTGGAACAAGGACATAATAAAGGGAGAAATGCCATTTTTTCTATATGTATTTATTTAAATGTTGCGTGAATGACTTTCCCTTGGTTGGCATAATAGAAGTGCAAAACGAGCCATTATATAATGGGCTGGTTAACGTCTACTGCGACATAAGTATTATCGGACGCTGATCGGATATACTTCTTATTACGTATACACTGGCAGTTTGTGCAGCCAAGAAGGAAGGATAAAGAAACACTAGTTGAGTCGGTACGCGGAACGGGAAGAACTACTTTGGTCTATTGGTTGAAGGTCTGCATGACCCCAGAAGGACGGAGTGAGATTGTATATCTTATGGTGGCACAAGTCAGAATCTTTGTAAACATAGCTCAAGAATTGGCTCGACTTACCCTTCGTACTGTACTGTCAGATATATAGCCTGAAGAGTGCAATGGCAAGGACGTGGACAGTAAGCAAAGCAAGCCGCAGAAGACTTTCAGCTTTCGTAGGTGCAAGCTTCTCGCATTGGATCGCCCTGATTCGTTGCTCTTTTGTTTTGTTCTTCCTCTCGTGTTTGTACTTGTTATAAGCATCCCCGAACTCTCTGATCGTGTCCGGCATGTCAACCGCTCGTATCTGGAATTTCGGATTCTTATCGATGCATTGTTGAGTCAGAGCTTCGTGCCTATGTTCGACTGAATAGAAGACAACAAAATGCCTGGATGGGTCACTAGCACTCGGAAATATAGTCACTCTAGGTAGTAGAGGCACACAGTAAGCGTTATATCAAGCATACCACAAATTGATGATACTCACGGCTCGTTCGCACGAGGACATTTGTACCAGGTCCTGCCTACAAAATCTTCCTTCCGGCCCTCAACAATAATTGCAAGATTTTCCATATTTTCTAGCTCCGAAGGCGACTGACGAAGCAACGGAATAGCGAAGACAAGTCCAGAATACGGATAGACGTACAGCCGGCGCAGCAGAATCACAAATTCAAAGATAACCCAGTTGTGGTTAACATACGCCAGGACTAGTGGTGCTCGAGGTTCGAAGATGAGAACAAGCTCAGATGCGAACAAAAGAATAAGTCCAGAGAGAATGAATACCTGAGACCAATTACACATGTTCAGACATGTTAAAAACCGACGATGGAAAGACTCACAACTTGTGAAAGGATGTTCGATCCTTGTTGACGAAAGAGGCGAGCAACCACAAGAGTGAGTGCTGAGTATAAACAGGCAAGGCGATAGAAATGAAATCCATTCATCCAGTAAGCGAAGCTCAGACAGCTCTCGTGATATCGTAATGTCTTTGACCTTGGGATACCGTTGATAGTCTGCAACTTGATACAGTCTCCTCCTATCTCTTTTACTGCGAGTAGTCCAAGGCTATTGACAGTATTCAGCCCTATGAGAACAAGTTCATTTGGTTTCCATAGGTGCTTACCGTTCATATAAGACCCTGCCACCTTTGCTGTCCATCAGTACTGCGTTCGACACAGCATCCTCAGACGATATCATAGAGGACAGTAATATATTCTTCACGTGAAAACGTCGACTGCTTCCATAGAAGTCGACGGGACGGTATCCGTGATACTGATAGAGGTTGAACTCCTTTGATGAAGTGAATTGCATCACGGACTCCGCAACGGCAATGATGACAAGAGAGATGGTGACCACAATGAAAGTTATTCTGTATATAGCGTTGCGGCGGTTCGGTCCGTCGGGGAACTTGAATATTTTGAGAATTTTCCGCGCAAAGAAATCTGGGAGAAATGCAAAAATGATAAAGCTGAGTAATGAAGGAAGCATGTTCTTGTTGAAAGCAGAATTTAGGGGAATGGAAGAGGTAAACTGAAACAGCATGATTTGAGACGGAATGGCGGTGAAACTATTGTTTCGCAGTCGGCAATGATGCAGGAGAGACTCGCAAGAAAAGCAGCTGTGTTATTGGCATTCGCTGAATCTCGCTATGGAAAAGAGTGAAGAGGCTTGCGGTATATTCCTTGAATAATTCGCAGCGTTAGGGCATAATGGTCTTGGAGGACGGCTGTAACGTGCCACGCTCGACGTACTCGTTTGCTGAGCTGAATGCTTCTTTACAATGTACTGTTATAAATATAAGTGAGCACAAGTAAGGATTAACAGGTTCTCTCTACTGGCTCACCAGCAATATTAATGACTGGAACACGTCCACTCCCAGGTTTCTAGGAAAAGTGCGAAGTAGACTACTAAAGTTCTGAATGGCAACAAACGCTCTAGCTACGAGCACGTGCGTCAACAAGTCACGTGCACCTGCCGATTAATATTTCGGAGTTTCTATTCCAATACTCATCGCTTCAATCATGCAGCGAAAACCAGATCTCCATTTCTGTGTCTCACCAGCCATCTCCTTAGCCTTAAGTTCCTTGTCTGGATGATCCAGGGATGCCTGAAATCAGCTGTATGTACGTCAGCTTTCATGTACGCTTGCAACTTGCTCAAACTTTTGAAAGTCTCTCCAGAATCATGCCGCAGCTTCATTCTCATCCTACTGTTTTAAGTGATGGGATTTTCACAGACAACGATGCACAAACTTCGGAGAAGGAAGAATAACAACGAGCTTGGACAAGTTTCACATGAAAATCGATTGCTTCGAGTTTTCAGACCACGATTCTCCAGCTCGGGACTGGTCCGATTCAGTTGAATGTCCACCATTCATTCAAGACCCATTCAGGACTGAAATCATCTCTATCTCCCTATACGTGTGCGGTGAACGACGACGTTAACAACGACCGCTCTACTCGAAAACCGGACAAAACTCTGCCGGCAATGCATCTCATGGACTCGTGGCCAGCCCTTCCCACAAATACCACAACGCCCGACCAAAAAATCAGGTCTCAGGCTCCCGGCGATAAGCATCCGAGTTAGACTGGAGTTTTCAGCATGAGTGCTCAGTTGATGGTCATTACCGTGGTGTCCGATCAGAGAGATAGCATTTTCTCACCATATGCGCAGGTGAGCAACGCATTGCTTAGTGCGTGCAGAAATATTCATGCGTTTGAGCAAGCACTGCTCGTTGACAGTATAACACAGATGTCTGGAGGCGCTTCCATCATTCTCAGGTTTCATATCGAAAGAAAGACGGGTGGTTTGACTCGTTTCCTCCAATACGCAAGTCTCATGACTCTTCTCTTAGATTCAAATCGATCCGCGTAAGCGACATTGAGCTGGCGCATCACGTTGTGTCTGCACCGCTCTCGTTTCCGCGCCAACGATGCACACGTTCCAACAGACGTAATGATCGACTGTTGCGCACAGCGCGCGAGCGCCTCGGGCTCACTGCTTCTCACAGAGGCGACGTTCATCTTGCACGAGCGGCGGGCTATGATTGGGTTCCCGGGATATGGAGTGATGCACAGGTCAAGGGATCGAAGAAGGTATGGGAGAATCCTGTTGAACTTCTGAATATTGTACCGGAGCGATGGTTCAGATTGTCGATGCTGTTCATGCACAGGGACTTTACATACAACTTTGGCAGTTCGGTCGTGGCAATAATTCCCTCCATCCTGTCGCAGCCCAATTCACCGTCGAACCCTGGCGGACCCTATCCTTACGTGTCTGCGTCCGACATCCCTCTGCCGATCGGGAAGATGGTATCACGTCACGGCCTTTAACACACGAAGAGATCCTTGGATACAATACACCGAACTATTTGGCGCCGGGGCGCATAATGCCGTGCACCGTGTGGGCTTCGATGGCGTCGAGGTTCATGAAGCTCATCGTTACTTGATTGATCAGTTAATACAGGACGGGTGGAATAAACGTACAGACCAGTGGAGTGGCAGCATTGAGAACAGGATGCGGTTTGTATTTGAGGTAATCAAAAAGGTTGTAGGCGTCGTCGGCGAGGAGAAGACACCTATTCGACTGAGCTCTTCCGGAACTTTCCAAGGCAGTGTACCATGTCTGCGAAGAGATGGATATAAAATTTCTTCTCGTTGATTTACAAGGTATGCACATGAATCATTCTCAGTCCATCTTTGTACACCTGGTTGCACGCAATCGCGAAGAGTGCCCCCATTTTGCCTCTTCACGTTGTTGAACCGCGTGTCGCCGTTGGTTTCGATTGCACGTCGCTTGCTGACGAGTCTAATGATTTCTTGCGAGCTATCTGGGAGGGTCCGAACAGTGCGAAGAAAGGCTCCGTCTACCTCAGCGCAAGCGGGTACACATGCGAAGGTGCGTTGGAAGATGCATAGGCCAAAGATGACATCATTAATATTGTCTTCAGGCGATACCTTATCTTGAATGTGCGTCTCATTAGGGTTTGTATGCACAGTATGCGGTTGGGCTCTTGTAATGAAGCTGACAGTTTACCATTCGTTTTGTAGTCCTATTTGCCTGCATGGATTAAGAACAATGTCACGCTAACGCCTTGAGATCGCAAGACGTTTTACAAACCAGAAAGCCCGGCGGGATGCGTTGATTACGTCCTCGCAGATGTGCAGATGGAAATCTTGTACAAGGCGAAGAAGAGCGAGCGCGAGCAGACGACCTTTTAGAAATAGATATAGATCATATATACCGATTGTTAGTTGAAGTAGTGTCGAGGAGTCGGGGAATAGTGATAGGTGCTGTATTAATTGTCGTCATGCATAGATGCACTGATCGACGGTCCGAACTCGACTTCCAAAGTCGACTGAGCGGCTCTAGTGCAAGAATGTTTAATCGTCCTTCACACTTTAACAGCTCCCAAACGAAAACAGATACAAGTTGAGTTCGTGTTGTCTCTACGAGGGTTCGCTAGAACAGAATCCGCATATGTTTGCGTCAGAAATGCTCAGTCCTTTTTGTGAATCATGAGTAAATCAGTCCTTAGAAAGTACAGTAGAAGGATCGTTGCTGGAAATCAACCATGATTCAAGAATGCAAGTTTCAATTTGGACTAAAACAAATGCGGTGAGAATTACAGCCATTTTCATAAGGCCTGCGACACGTGCATGTCACGTGAAGTGAGCCGCGTCAGCCAAAGTGTCGAAAAATTAGAATGAATGCCTATTTTCTCTGTGAATTCTGCACAGAACCTGCTCATTAAGTACTCAAAAAAAAGGCATGGTTCTCAGGAGAAGAAATATGTAAAATAGGGAGCAATAAATTGACTGTGTAGGTGGGTGGAGATCAAACAAGTGCAGCTGGTCTGTTCTCTCACACATTTCCACTGAGATTCAAAAATTATGGCTCCCCTACATCTACCTATAAAATTCTTTCCTGTGACTGTAAATTAAGTATATGACTATATCAACATCTCCTGCAAGTTTGAAGCCAATCCATTCAGTACTCATGGTGCAGCAGCAAGATTTGTGTTCCACTTCAAGCTCTTTCCACCCTCCTTTTCTCACAACAGGTCTTGCAGAGTAGAACACAAATCTTGCTGCTGCACCATGAATACTGAATGGATTGGCTTCAAACTTGCAGGAGATGTTGATATAGTCATATACTTAATTTACAGTCACAGGAAAGAATTTTATAGGTAGATGTAGGGGAGCCATAATTTTTGAATCTCAGTGGAAATGGGTGAGAGAACAGACCAGCTGCACTTGTTTGATCTCCACCCACCTACACAGTCAATTTATTGCTCCCTATTTTACATATTTCTTCTCCTGAGAACCATGCCTTTTTTTTGAGTACTTAATGAGCAGGTTCTGTGCAGAATTCACAGAGAAAATAGGCATTCATTCTAATTTTTCGACACTTTGGCTCTGACGCGGCTCATTTCACGTGACATGCACGTGTCGCAGGACTTATGAAAAAGGCTGTAAAGTTCATGGAAGGTGATGATAACTTCGCATTGTGCGCTGCAAGTGCATGTTCATTAATATTGTCAGAGTTCTCAGGAGAGGCTAAACATGGATATCAGTGACGTGTCATTTCTGTGAATGATGCGCAACTCTCATTAGCGAGCTCAAGACCAGGCTTTCAATCTGTATCAGCGCCTCTAAGTTACCCTGCGACTCCTGTGTGCATTGACACAACACGCGTAGCTGCGGCGAAAGAGTAGGCAAATGACGAGGTCAAGCGGTCAAGCGTAGAGCTTGCAAACCAATCCAGCTACTGTACTACCGATGAAAGCTTGTAGTACTCAACGCTTTCACAAACACTACGTCGGTTGCCAGAGTGCCTTCATAAGCGGACGAATGGGTCAATGAGCTTTGATGAGCATACTGCCAGAGCAATGGTCGGAACTCAGTCTGGCAAGGTGTGCTAACTCTTGTACCAGTCTAGATCTGCAGTTGCCTATCCAGCCAAGGCTGTTAATCGGTTGCGTCTTCAAAGACATCCCCCAACTACTTCTCTACTACCTCAACTCTGTATAAGAATCGCCACCGGACATCCCCTTTGACACCCTGAATATCTCATCCAATGAGTCCGAGAACTTAGTCTGCAAGTACGTGAGTATAGAAGAGTCAAGTCTCACCCGATAGACGTCAATTATATGCTTCAACCCTCCAGTGTCAGACTTCCCTGGTGGAAAGGTATTAGCCAACTTCTGCTGCCTTTTCTGCCCTTCCATGGACGAGGGACTCTTGCTGGCTTATCGACTAAGGATCGCTCGGGACCAATCCACAATTTCGTCGACCTTCATCTTCGTCGATGCGATTGGCAACACTGCGACATGAACTATCGGAGTGGAGTGTGGGATGCGCGAGGCGACGATGTGGACACCATTAGCTGGCCGTATTTCGTCAACCTCCCGATCATGCTGGTATTCAGCACAGATGGCTTCGGCGTAACCCTAGCATCCGATAATGCAGAAGAGACCATAGGAAATAGCTCAGTAGCATTTTTTCCAATCTTAAAAATGAAGCGAGGTGTACCCTTGGCCAGTGACTACGTGTAGGGAATGAGACGTGACTCATAGTAGCCGGAGTAGTACAACAGCGAGGAATGTAATACCGACGTTGAGAATAGGAAGCGGTGCAAATACCATGCATACAGATATTTGTGATCCTTAGGATATAGCCAAGGAAAGGATGGGCCTTCTACTGACCTTGAATGACTAGTATTGCTGTTGTGTCAGATAAAGTGTTTATGGTGGATAAAGAGAAAAAGTGAGATACCTAGCTGACCTGGACCGATTGCGTAGTCCCAATTCTTTAAACTCGGAAATGGCACCCCTTTCCAAAAACAAATGCTCTTATGATATGAATAATTACATCATACCTGGACACCCGAACAAGCAATGTAACCTTCGAGCTCGTGTCAAAGTGCTCGTAGAGACGCATGTCCTCTACCAAATGAGCATGAACACTATCCTCATCTTTCTCCTTCCAATAGATTCAATGCATTCATACAATTCTCCTCGGACTTCGGCAGAGACTAACTCGTACGTTAGGCAGACGATCTCGTTCTCCGGCAGTTCGGCGTTGAAGAATTTCACGCACAGTGCCTTCATGGTGCAAAGCGAAGACATTGCCAGTGAGCCATGCTGAAAGATGGAGGTTGTCAGCTTCAAGCAAGAGTGAAAACAATATACTCGAAGGCATACCCCACTCCCGTCTTGCACGATAGACACATTGAACGTTGCATCATTTTGTTCACTGCGTGAGCATTCATCAAAGGTGCTACTAGTATAGGCTTCAGGGATGCATTTAAGGTCACAGGCATCACAGGAACTTGGTTCAGACAGTGACCGATAAGTAGTCAGAACGGATCTAGAGAAGATCCGTTCTAACTATTATATTACGCTAACTACCAACTACTGTACAGTAATGTAAACTACTACGCTATCTATGAACGGTTCTGGGGCAAAACAGTAATGTAAAGAAGAGATTAAAAAGGGGGTGAGATGAAGATAAAAAGTGAACGGAACGGATCAGAGGGGAATGACATCAGCAAAAAAAAAAATGAAGCTAATATAACTCGCAGAAAGACCTGTGTTGCGATGAGATCATTTACGAACGGATCAAAAAAGTACTTACATACAAGGCGCACATTGGAGTGCTGTACCATCAATCCAGTCGATCGGTTCATGCGCAAAGATCAAAAGGGAAGGAAATGACGAGACCACCAAATGAATTGTTCAAAGTCTAGATAGCAGTGTCTATTTTCTGTACTTCTTGTTCTTCGCTGAGTCTGGAAAATCGAGATTCATACGCTGCCTTTTTAAAAGATCAGCTCCGTTGTCATGATTTTAAATGGAAAATAAAACTTACGGCTGCTTGATCTTGCGTGTACTTTTACGCTGAGTACTGGCTGCAGTCATGTCTTCGGTGCGTTGCTTCTTTGACCTCTGTTGACCACGTTCCTGGTAATTGTTGCTTGATTCAACGCAACGCTTCTTCAAAGTTTGTGGAACTTCGGTGATTTGGCCCGTGAGGGCAATTGACTCTGGCGGTTCAGCAACACAGTGCAGCTTCAGAGTCAATGCTGGACTGGCGACATGATGGGTAGGAGTGGTAGCGAGACCGACTGATTGCGTGGCGGCAGTTGGAAAGCGAGATTCACCAAATTCTGCAGATTCCACGCATACAGCCAAAGGGCTTGTGGTACCATGCTCAGGCTGTACTGAACCGTCAAGGGGAAGCGAGGCTGAAGATATTGAAGGATAAATTACATTTGCCGGCATGGACAGACCAAGTGCTTCTGCTACCTCTGAGCCACGATCTGTCATGACTGATGTCGAGGCATCAGATACAGCTGATGGTATAGTTTCCGTGGGCCGTGCAAGTTCGTGGATAGGCGCTGGGTCGAGAATTTCGATAACATCAGAATGAAGCGAACATGAAGCTGCTTTGGTGTGAAGATTGGGAAGTGCGGTCTGGTAGTCTGCCTCAGCCGGCGGTGAAGAATCAATTGTGAATCCTTCTTCCTGTTGTAATTCGGTCTCGTCAGAAGATGGATCACGCTCCTGTGAGATGGGCCATGACTTTGTTCCAGCTATAAGATAGGTTTATTTGAGTAAAGCACATTTCAATTTTATGATTAAACACGCACATTGACCGAATAATTAAGACACGAAAGACTCCCAAGACTTGGTGACTTTGCCTTTTTTGTAAGCTCAATTATCGTAGAAGAATTTCCCTTCAAAGCCGGTATGGATCCTGCAGTCGCCGTCAGCAGTTGTAATCGGCAGTAATTTAAAATTTAAACATACTTGTCTATGATAACTTCACCACTTGGACTTCGAAAGGCGAACTGAAGGTGAAATACAGCATCTCCAACTGAATAACCATTTCCACGACCACTCAAGCCACTCAGGAGCTGTTGCAACACACTGGAGGCTTTTCGCTGGTTCCTAAACAAGTCCAATTCAGAGGAGATACAAAACAATTGAAGCAGAACTAACATACTCTTCTACAGTGGTGTCATCAATGCCACCATCGCTAGAAACCTTTGCTTCTGCATTCTCTGCAGCCGCCCGATTGTCGTACTCGGCCTTCTTTTTTTCTGATAGAGCGTCGTACGCCTCCTTCTGAACGGTGGACGACAGTCCTCACTTGGTCTTTCCAGGCTCGAGAGCCAAGACTTTTGCATCGGTACGCTCTTTGATCAATGCTTTGTTTTCGCGAAGAAACAAAGCTCTACCAGTAATAGTTCGGTCTCTGTCGAAGAAGTTCACGAGTATATTTGAGTCCTTGTCTGACATTCTTCTGTTCGCTAAGCTCGGACAGTCGACACGTTTCTGATTGGAGATCCATCATCTCACTCTCTATATTATCATCAGCTTTATGAAACGAAGCATTAGTGATTTAAAACATACACTTCTGTGTTTATTCAGGTCTCCTGTAAATTTGAACTCCTTAACATACTCATTCACGACCTTGTCCTTGTATGCTTTAACTCGCGGGTGGTGGGGCTGCTGATGTGGAAGCGAATAAAAATGCGGGAGCTTCGAGCTCAACCACATCTTCTGAGCTTCAGTAAAAGGCTCACGTTTGCCATTCTTCTTGTCGAGCTCAGGATTGAACAGCTCGACTGAAGCAGCATCATTAGTATCTGATTCGTCCTGCGCTTCCTTCGCCTGCTTGATGGGAAGCCTCATCTGCTTCAGCTTCGGTTTTGTGGACATCGAGACACTCGCGGAGTATGGGCAATGCGAATAATGGGTGAAGAGGTGGTCAGCCGACGACATCTCAATATTTATAGAATGGTGGCCTGCATCTCACATTTAATCCTTTGTTCGACAACCACATAGCTGACCACAATTATTCGGCCTTGGCGCGATCCAAGCGCACTGGCCAGCTTATGGAGGCGCTTTGTTTCATGGTGGCCACAGTAATCTGCTATGTTATAAGTCTAAGCAAACAATTAATAGAGCGCCAGCCTGACGAACCAATCGGTCTTGCTTGAGCTTAGCTTGTACGTAGCTAAAGCGTTCTTCTGCAATAAATAAAGTATAGACAGTGAACAATTGCGGGCTTCGAGAAGCCTATATCACGGAAAAAGACAGATGAAAAGAGGAGAGTATTACAAGTCTTTATGGCGCTCCAGGCGCCATACACAAGTCATATATGTATATTCTACATGTGTTCTACTCCCCGAGGCATTCCTTCTTCACGACCGTCTCGTCCGTTTCTTTGTCCATTGCGACTGAACGTTTGCGCTTCTTCACCAGAGGGCTCGACGAGAGCGTTTTGTCTTCGTCGTCGGAAGAGCTAACGTAGATGATCGGAATCTTGGATAGTCCTGCTGCCGCATTACTGTTTGACGTCGAGGCGGTGGGCTTGAGCTGAGGGTTGCTCTTCATCGCCGCATTGAACTCTTGAAGGAAAGTTTGCGGAGTCGGCGGGGAAGAGCTACCAAGCTCCGATTTCATAGTGGTTGTACGTTTTACAGGGCGGGGAGTTACTTTCGGGCACATTGCTGCTGTCTTCCCCTTCATCTTTGGCGTTTCCACTTCCGCAGCGTATTTACGGAGCGGAGAAGACTGGGGGCGGGCATGCGCCACAATCGCGCCCTTCGACACCTTATACACCGGAGACGACTTTGAGAGACGGCCGCTTTGAGGAGTACTGATTTCGAAGTTGGATACGGAGTTGGAGTCGGAGTCGGAGTCGGAGTGAAGAGGGGATTGATACACCTCTGATGCTCTCCTTGCCAATATGTCATCCGTCTTGCGACGGAACGCAGTGGGAATTAGGTCCTTCAAAAGCTTTGTATTTGCTTCGCGCTCCTTCTTGCCAATGATCACGGGAGGATCCAATGCTAGGAATTCCTTGACGCACGCAACTTTCATAATGTCATTCATTTGCACGTTAAATCGTTCGAGATGAAGCTGGCCTCGCGCTTTGCACTGTGTAGAATAAGACACGGTACTGATCGTAGAGTAGAGACCACGTACGTGCAGGTAGAGTACACCTACATTCAGTCTGTTTGTTTCTCCTTCGCATAAATGGATCTCGTGCGCGTTCTTGCAGCCACGCTTGCGGTGGGCTTGGACCTTAGCTGCGAATGCAAGCCCAATTTCCTGTCTGGGAGGCAGGTGAGCTCGTAGAATTCGCGAGATACGAATATCAGCATTGGGAGACGGGAGCGACATAGTAGGATAGATCAGCATGTTTGCAAAAGAGAGAAGCATTTTGTCGTCAGCGAGATGCTCACATTTTTAAAAGGCGTATGCTACACACCTACAAGACCGCTTGGACTTCTTTTGTGTGAAATGTAGCGGCATGTCGCTGAGGCCTCAAACCGACCACATTGAGGCCTCAGCGACATGCCGCTACGTTTCTTCTCGTTGGATGCTTTCGGTACTTCGAGGTTTGCCGGCCGCAAAGGCGTACAGCTGATCTGAAGCAGAAGATGTTAGTTCTCTCGAGCAAAAGCAACTGAACGTACTTCGACATGCAGACGCTAATCAGTGATGCTCATTGCTGAGCCAACGACATGAACGTCTTCAAGGTCCCTCTAACTTAAGTATGCCGAAGACAGCCCCTTCAACGAATCTACTTGGAATGCGATCCCTACTTCGCCAGCAGCATTCTCGTCGCATCTTTTTCAATTCACAACTGTAAGGTATAATTAATGTATCTACATGTTTCGTATTACATGGAGAGGGAGGGGGAGAGGCACTGGTCAGCGTGCGGCCACTGGGCCTGGGCAACGGTGATGATGGAGAGTCAGAAAGGCGTGTCCCAGAGTCGGCCGAGTGCTTTTGTTCGCGTGGATTGTGGGAACTGCTTACCTTGAACTATACATCATTAAAGCTTAACAATGCATCACATGTCTATAGTCTGATTTAAAATGCTTCCGATAGGAAAGTGTTTCCCACAATCGGCGCAAACAAAAGCACTCGGCCGACTCCGGGACACGCCTTTCTGACTCTCCATCATCACCATTGCCCTGGCCGCCCGTCGACCTCGTTATTGTCCGCTGTTCTCTCCCTGTGGCTCCATATCTTTTCGTGCCCTTGTCTCTCTGCATTCTTTGTCCTTGATCCGCTTTCTGCACAAGACCACGGCACAATTGGATCAGGTGAGTGAGCTGTCCATGCATGCCGTTCCAATATCTGACCCTTCTTTCTAGCAGACCGACGTGCTCAATCGATTACGACGCATCGAGGGCTTGGGTCTGTGACGGCAAGCAGAATTTTTGTTTATTCTTCGTCTGTCTTTCAGTGAGCACGTCCCGTAACCCACAGATCACACCACCTTCGAGCTCAGAATCCACAAGAGGATCCATCTACGCCTTCGCCATAGCACGCTCGAGCGAGATCGTCAAGCAGATCGTGCGTCTTTCCAGGCCTGCATTCTCGGCAATCCATTCCCTTAGTTTCTTGATTCATTGTTGTCATAGATTACTTGTCAGTAGGTAGTAAATTGTGCAGTGTTAGACGAGTAGACTAGACGAAAATATTGCAAGAGCTCCGCGGAAACCAAACCAACCACTTTGAGAAGGTGAACTCGCACTTGCAAGGAGTAATCAGGAAATTGAAAAAAAGAGTAATTTAGATGGCCAAAAGTGATATGCATACGCTCGTGGAATCGTTCCTCGACAGGGAGGCAATGGATTTCGATGATGATGAGGACAGTATGTTCGAGGACGATGAAGGTACATATGTATACACTTATGCGGTATGATAACTCACGATGCTTTGGCTAGATATATTTTTCATTGATGATGATGTCCCCTCGACCGCTACGTTGGCCTCATCGTCTCAAATTCCACGAGACTCGGGAACTGCGGAAGATCTAGAAGGTATTGCAGAGAGATTCAGGAAGCGCGCACGCACTGGTCCCGCCCCGTACGATTCTTCGAAGAACATACATCCAGCGCTTCAATCCACATTAAGGCCCACACGCTTCCCTTCTGAAGCTAGCGTCGACGATTCGAAGCACAAGCTGTTGATGATCTGCACTGCTGTGTGTACTTTATTCTCATCTAAAAACTCTATTCTAATCAGAATTCGAAGCCCGACAAAGAAAACGCTCTCGCTGTCGTGATGCAGGACTGGCTTCCCGCGAACTGCTTAGTCTTCACTGTGAAGGCGCTTCCTTGCCGTATCTACGTTTGGACACCCAACGCGAAGATTGTGCATGACTGTTATGCTGCTCGTGGAACTGCACTTCCACCGCGCTTGCTCAGCTATGTCCCAGCAGATGAGATAAATACGGTATTCGACTGCCGCGATGGAGTATACTCCGTTAAATTTGAAGTCGGGAACTGGGTGTTTGTGCGTTGAGGCACTTATCGAGGCGATCTCGCCGTGGTGCGTGAAGTCTTGGAAGGCGATGCTATGAAGTTGGCAGTCGTCCCGCATATACCAAGAAAGGGTGAGAGCCGTATTCAACGCGCTGAGCGTAAGCTCGCCACACCGGAGCGGCTGGCTGCAGAATTTCCGGGAGAACGTATTCGTGTTTTGTCGGACAATCATTTCAAATTTTGGAACAAGGACTACATGGACTATCTTCGCATTCTTCGTGTTAATGGGCTGCATTCTGTGCAGAGAGCTTCGCCATCTCTGCATGATGTCTTTCTTTTTTCGCATACGGACTTGGGAGAACTTCAGGGCATCGAATATTATGTACGCCGCGCGGATACTGTCGTCATTGTTTCTGGTCAATTTCAGAACATGGCTGGAATTGTTTCTTCACTCAACGACGATTCTGTCGTACTCGGTCAGGTCTGTCGCATAGACAGCATCGTAGTCGGGATGTCAGACGACGAAATCGCGGCGGCCGAGCTTCAGTACTTGATTGCTCATCATAAAGTAGAAGAGCTTCAAAAGACGGAACCACTCCTTCAAGATATCACCGTGCCGCGAAACGTCATTCGGAGGATCCTTGAGGTCAGAGACAACGTCACTGTGAAAGCGGGACTGCGCAAGGACGCAGTTGGCATCATAGTGGCGATCGAAAAAAAAAATGCTATCGCTTCATATCGACAAAAACGAGGACTTCGTACGTTTCATAAATATAGAATGTGTATGTGTACAAACTTATATTTCTCAATAGCTCGTGATTAGGCCGAGCTGGGTCGAGTCAAATGACTCGGCAAATAGCTCCATTATGCGCAAGTTGGGGACTCAAGGTTTATGTTATGGAGTCAGCGTCATGGTCTTGGAAGGGCTGCACAAGGGCGACAGGGCTTTCGTAATGTCCGTCGAAAAGGATACAGTGCGCGTGTGCGTGTTTGCCCGTGTCAGAAAGATGGTAAGCATGAGAATATACATAGACACAGTTCACTTATTTGTATTAAGCTACTACTCCCTCTGAGCTCTGTCGTAGAATGCTCACTCGCGGATGACGTGAAGGACAAACAGAGGTCTGTCCTCGCCTATGAACGAGAGGGGCGTAACCCGTATGTCGGGACGAATGTGCTCATTCGGGGTCAGGATGGTAAGGCGAAGTATGCGAAAGGTTTTCACGGCTATGTCTTGAGCGTTGACAGCACGATGAACACTGCGCAAGTCTCGTATGGGAACTTCGACAACGTCGATACGTTCCCGCTAAAAAATTTGATATCCATGTGCGTCTCTGTAAACTTCTCTTTTTTTTTTTTTTTGTGTTGATTTATTGATTGTGGCTCTAGCGACCGCGTCTCATGTTTAGATCCTCAGCATCCGCTAACCTTAGCAGAGTGACAGGAATACCTGAAGCGGTTCAATGAGTCAAATGACGAAACGCAGATTCCACGTCCGTCGACTCCACTGCCTTCATCACCTTCATCGACACCCTCAAGTTCGACCGCCTGGACTGTGCAGCCGTACAATACGCATGATTCTCGTACATTGGCACGTGTAACAGGTAATGATGCATTGTATTCAATTCAAACTTGTGCTAATGAAGTAGTAGATTTCTTGGGACTAGGCATGTGGATATTTTCGCCTCCTGTTCAAGCAAAATTATCTACATACAAGATCCACGTCAAGGTCTGGTCCAAAGAGAGATGCGGGACAATTGTCATCAGCAACACGTACGGCAATCACGCAGAATGCATCATATCGCACGATCGGTGTCGCGTCAATGTCAACTTGGACACTGGACATGGCTTTTCGGCTTCGCTTTTCCCTGTTTCTGACTTAATCGGACGTCCGCCTACTAAGAAAGGCGAGCTTGTTATACAGATCAGAGCCCTCCTCGAAGAACATGTCAGTAGAATTCTTCAAGTTGTGGCCCTGCCGCGAGTGAGAGGTGGGCCGAAGAAAGTCACTGTCTGCATTCCGGGGGACAAAAAGAAGCTTTGGGACGAACTTAGTTCTGATGTTACGCTGGTCGAGCCATTTTAGGGTTGAAGGAGTAAGTTGTCCTACACGTCTAACGCTAAATGGTTCGCTAATAAAACACATCAGCTCTTCATTTTTCGTAGACTTTAGACGATCATTGTAGAATGATAAGTTATTGTTAATTTATATGATGCTTCGGCCTTGGCCTGATCACACGAAAGAAAAAAAGAACAACTACTAGGTATTTCTTCTGACCGTTGTCTCTCAGTCTTGTCTAGAACTCTACCATGTCTCCAATTCGCCTGCCACAAATCAATCCGCTTACTGTCCATGAGCATTACACTGACAGTAGCAAGAGCAGTTACAGCAGCGACAGCAACAGCGATGACGAAGTGCCTGTCAGTGATCTAGCAGAGGATCCAAGGGTCTCCGTCTCAGCGGCATGCGACGGTAGAAAGCAGGTGAGTTTTTTTTTTTTTGCTGAGCAGGCGACTGATTAGCTATCGACACAGATAAGGCTTTCGGGGGACGATGAGACACGGAGTACAGCCAAACAAGAGCTTTATATGTCGTCAGACGATGAGTCAATAGCAGTGAGTGGCCATCAACCTTTTTCATAACGCATTCACCTGATTCTATTCGAGACAAATCACAAGGAAAAATTAGAATGGGATGATCGTGAGGGTCAAGATAGTACTAGTGAAGACGAAGACTCAGAGTTCATGGTGAGAAAAGAGGTTGTTTTATTTGGATGCCTACTGATACATAACCAGCCGCAATCCGCAGAAAACCTATTGTCGGATTTCGCAGAGTATAAAAGCAAGATTCAAGATCTTATTATGGAAATGGAGTACAATTCCAAGGTCGCTACGCCATGCGAATGCAACAGGCCAGCTAAGATGTGTTTATATCGTTGCTTCGACTGCGCGCGGGTCAATGTCGTCTGCGATACGTGTCTATTAGAACGACATGTTTATTGTCCTTTCCATTGGGCAGAGCGATGGACAGGCTTGTATTTTGAGTGCGTAGATCTCAGTTTACTTGGTCTCAAGATTCACCTGGGCCATAGTGGTCACGAATGCCCGTCGACGACGTCTGAGGGCTATGATCTTTCAGTAGGCGATGTGAACGGTCTTCACAAATGCCGAGTTGTGTACTGTGCATGTGCAGAGAGGCTCAAAAGTGTCCTACAATTGATAAGATACGGTCTATTTCCCGCGTCTGTCAAGCTGCCCAAAGTAGCCTTTACATTCAATGCACTTCGAGATTTCCATATGCATACTACTGTGTCAAAGAAATCTGCTTATGACTATATGATCGGCCTTCAAAAGAAAACTAATAACTTTCTCCCTTCCGAAGTAAAGGTATGTTTATTCACTTCGTATTCTTTGGTCTTCGAATGAAATTTATCATCTAGGTTCCTTCTCAACAATTCATTCGTATAGCGCATTACTGGCGATTTCTACTCACCGAGCGAAGGAGTGGTCAGCTTCACCGAGTTGAAGATACATTGCTCTCTCGACCGCGCGGATCGTTTGCGGTTGTTTGTCTGGCATGTCCGATTCCAGGCTTCAATGCTGACCGGGAACTTAGCTTGCAGTAAGTGATATGTTACTCATACAAATAATTATCTTTATAGACGTCATTCTGGAAAGCTACAAAAATCAGAAAAATATGTCAGTGGATGCGAACTTTCACCTCATCGGTCTGAACAAGAAGAATAACCTTCGCGAGAGGGCAATGTGGGATGGACATGGATACGTCAGAAAACAAGAGGATCTTGATGCTCATATTAATAAGTATAAGGCGTTCACGGAAGAGGTATGTATGCCACAAAGTATTCAAAGATTTAATTCTTATAAAACAATAGAAATCTACTTGTTCGAAATTTCAAGCCATCGAGAACGCAAATATGCTGAAGCATCGTGGCCAGAATGCAAGTGGCCTTGTTATGGTTCTATGTCGGCATGGACTCGGAGAACCCGAAGGTGCGGTGAACCTACAATACGGCGAAAGGTGTGTTGGTATGACCGTCATAGTCTTGTAGATAACATCGAAGTTGGTTTAACAGGCATGTTAATGTGGACTACGCGCTTGCAGGTGCGCTAAAGGGCAAGGACCATATTAAACGGTTCCTTCTTTCGTATGATATTGGCTGCCAGTACTCCATTAAACTCGTAAAGCGATTCGAAGAATGTTTCCCCGAGGCTGTCGATATGATCCGCGATATGAAGATTCTCGTTGGCAAGTTACATCTTTTTGGACACATCGAGTCATGCCAGTACGGCTTTTCATTCAATTACACTAATGGTGTCGGTCGTACCGATGGCGAAGAAGTCAAACGCTGGTGGTCAGAAGCCAATCAAGTTGCTGGGAGTACAAAACAAATGGGACCGGGTCATCGTTGTGATACACTGGATGACATTATCGGTGCATGGAACTGGACGAAGTTGGAATTTATGGGTATGTTTTGCGCAATTTCATGTCTTATATAACAATAATAAAGGCTTTTCTAACTTAGCTCGGACGCTTGCTAAGCGCTACACAAAAGCGCAGGAGACCTACGAAAAAGTAAAGCTTAGCTTTGATTCGTCAGATGCAAGTATGCGACGCATCTATGGGGAAAAGCTCATCAAGAAGTGGGAGAGCATGGACACGACGCCTTACAAGGATGAAAAAGGTGAATGGGATAGTGTCTATCGGCCTAAGCTTTCTTGTAAGTTTGGTTTCCCATTCATTGCAAGGATGTGCGGCTGTTGAGCTTTAGCCTCTTCCCGGCGTCGGAACCAGTGCTTGTGCTTCCAAAAGAGTTTGCTGAGTTTATCTGCTAGATCCTTCACAAGCCAAGGTACTTGAGAGCGAGGCTCTCCAGCATGGGAATGGGCATCTCGCAAAGGCAAGAGGTAAGCTTGCTATTTTCATAAGCTTTGGTATGACCCTTCAGTTTCGGCGGTGAGAAGTTCAGTGAGGTTTTCATTTTTATAACTAACTTCTATTGTACAGACGTGAATTGATGTCGAAGAAAGGAGGCCCGCCCTCTCTCACTGGCTACGAACGTGATAAGAAGATTTTTTGCTCTCGGCAAATGTTGTTCATGCCCACTCTGCGAGATTTTGTGGAAGAGCACAAGATAGATGGCATTGAAGAAAAAATATGGCTTCCTTCCTCTTTTTCAAAAACTGACCGTGTTACTTTCCAGCTGGACGAACTTGCAGAGATAGAATATAGATTACGAGAAGGCGAAGCGTATGATGCTCTCCATGGATTGAAGTCGGCCCTTTGTGAATAAAGCTATTTAGAGAGTCAGCACGGCAAATATGGGTTCGGAAACAAAAGCAATACACGGACTGCAGTGGCACAGAAGCAAGCCGGAGACAAGAAGTGGAAATGGGCTAACGAGTATCAAGTGACACGTGCTGCGCTTGTCTCACTTGGAATGGATGAAGCAAAGAGTCCCCTTCATCCACTGAAGGATGAAGATATGTATCAGCCATCGATCACCAAGCCGCACGAGCTTGGCTCTGGGAGAAAGACAGACGGATGGGTATGGAAAATGGGCCATAAAGTGAAGGACTCTGAGGATTGGGTCAAAGAAGGCACGTTTACTCGCCTTCATATGAGAAACTTAAGCTAATATTTTTGCAGAGGACTGTGTTCTTTGGTTTCGATCTTGAGCATCACGTGACCGGTGGCATGAAGAGCTTATCATAGTCGAGAGAAGAATTCAATCGACTGATTCGTGGCTTTGAGGCTATGTCAGGGATGTGGGCCGCTGCGGCTTCACAGACGCCGACTGATGATATACTTGGAGCTTCCGTATATGCTGCTCGCAAATCACACATCTACCATGCCATGTCCGACTATGCTCAAAAGCTCTACACTAAAACACTTTTGCCTTTTGTAGAAAAAAATTCTACCGTCACAGGCATGGTTTGTGATGAAACAAGTCCAACAATGAAGCGCAAACGCTCTCCCTCAAGGCAGTCTCGGAAGCGAGGTATTTGTTTTCCTTTTTTTTCTTTCATAATTAACATATACCTGATTGATTATTCTTTCGCAGGATGCAAGTAACACGCATGTTCAATGAATCGATCTCATTATTCAATAACTTAGACAATCATTTTGTTTTCTGGTCTGTGAACCGTTCTTTGTGAACGGATCTATATGTGTTTTGCCATTTGTAGCAAGTCTAAGCAGGCTCTGGTTCGAACTGTTCTTAGCTTACAAATATATTCTTTAAATGGCAACAAACTACTTAATATGTACATATACCGAACGGATCAGGTGGCTGATCCGTTCTAACCGAAAACCAATTGATTAACTGAACGAAGCTCCTGTGAATTTACAAGGTCAGCAGGATCGTCATCAATTTTAAAACAACTTGTAATAAAGACTTACATCCGCAGTGTTTACAATGACGAGTATCTCATTTCTCAGTGTATGGCTGAACAAATCAGTGAAGCACACCATCTCTCGCGCCATGCAGTGCTGGCTCAACTCAATCCTCAACAAAGCAAAACGAGACGTCAACGCTTCTGTGCGGACGCCATCACATCTATCATACCATGAAGCATGTCCGCAGGGCCCTTGTCCATGGAAATGGCAGCGAGTTGGAGTTCACAACCGTAGCATGCGCTCCAGTTGTCTGAGGTTCGATGCTCTTGTTCAGCTTTATTTTCTTGAAGGAAGCATTTCACGGCTAGGACCCGTCCAGTCCAGCGCCGCGATGAGGTTCCTTGCAAGCTTAGTCCAGTTGTGTGGTCGGTAAAGGTCGATGAAAATCTTTGCTGGTTTCCCTCGTGCATTTTCAGAACTATAAATGTAATTCAAATCTATAAAGGCTATCACTGACTAGAGATCATACTGGCCGTAAGTGCCCCGGTCGAGTCGCATTCCAGACAGCTAAAGGGCACTCGTAGAGCTTATCAAGAAGTTCTTCGATTGATTTCGAGATTGTTTCAGCCGTTTCACCATGCAAGCGCACACCGATTCAGCCTGGAGAATAGCTATGCCAGAATTTGAAGCGAGATATGGGTTTTTTGCATACCTCAGTGCATGCTGGATAGAAGTTTTGTAGAACCTTCTCGGGATCCACAGAATCCCTAAATGGATATAATCAGACAGACGGAAGTGAATGTGATCACAACTGGAAGTGTACACACGAACAGATAACTGCAGGCAGGAACTAAGATTCTAGTTGCTTTCAGCTTATCATGCCTGGAAGATCACCGGTATATTAAGAACGCACCACTACACCGCTGGCCTCACGTTGCGATCCTAGCCGACTTAATCATTGCCTAAATGTTGAATATTACTCTCCAAGCAAATGAGAAAACAAGGCTTGGAATATCACATCTCCCTTCCATAGCATCACTGATGTACTTTCCAGTACGGTAGATGAAGTTATAGCCAGAGCCTCCAGGTCCGCCAACGTTCACGAGGAGCGTGCCGAGTCGTGTTGATCTGTTCGTAGAGCAAGAGCGAGGGGAGAATTGCTTATGGATGTGTTAAAACCATCGAGTGGTACTCTTTATGATTAAAAAAGTGATAAGTAGGATAATATGAGTCAACCAAGTGTAAAAGACTCACTCCGGCCTCCCGCATTTGACGTTGTCACCGTATGCACGCCGTCCAAATGATTTATCCCTGCATGCAATACTGACTGCTCCGGCTGAGGTAAGTCTAACGTTTTATGAGAATCCTAAGTGCTCCTATCTGCGGGAGATGCTTGAGGACGTACGTGAAGCTTATGTGCGATGGACTGCACCGACAAGTGCATACTCAGAATGCCCATGCATACTAAGGTGGTCACTAAGGATCTCCACTATCGAAACGTCTTGATTTCAGAGAAAGATGGATGTCTAAACCCCAGCATTCGTTCGGAACCCTGCGACGACTTCTCCATGACTTCTCCATGAGTTGAAGGAAGAAGCTGAACTTGATAAAATGAGAGCTTGACTAAGCGGATCTGCCGAGTTGCCGGATCTGCCGGGCCCATTTGAACTCGCGGATCTTTCGCTTTTGACGAATAAATAGCATCCATTGCAAGTAATAGTCTACTTAGCCAAGTGCACTCTTACTAAGGCACGTCTTCTATCTTTACCTCCTCTTCAGTCCAGCCCCTTTATACAGCTAGGTGTCGGGGATATGAATAGCCACAGAGCAATGTTCCTCTTACATCCATTCTTTCTTCCTCACGACGAGCAGGAGTATGCAGTATGACGCTCAGTGACAACACCGTGTCTTACTACAGGTTTTAGTATTCAGCTCACATTTCTTCCGATGCGACTTTGCTAATAGCCCGCGCACACATCTTGTTGCTTATGACGATCGATTGGTGCTTCAGCCGCTGGCAAGGATGATGAGAAAGTTTGGTCTTCTCTGTCTGGCAGCCAAAGCCCTTGCATTACACCTCCGAAAAGTCTCGAAAACAAAATTCGGCCGATGACTGACCATTGCTGACACGAGTGAACAATCCTTTCAGAGGGCATATATACGGCGGCTTCCGTGTCACGTTTATTCCATTCCATAATTCATTCCGTAAAAGCCATGTACGATGGACTGGGCCATATAGCTAAGCCGACAAATATATTATGATGCTTCACGACATATCTGTCGTACTCTAATACATACGTAGCTAAGACTCACAACATATCCCAGCCAAAGAACTGGAGGTACTGGAAGATTGACACTTGAGGTCCGCATGCACGAAAGAATACTAGGCTTTATATCAGAGTTCGTCATGCTGAAGCTCGCTTTCAGGGGGCTCTCCTTGATGCAAGAAAGCCTTGAAGCTGCGAACGCGTGCCTCAAGATCTTCCAGAGATTCACTTCCACCACCCACAGCCACCAACCTCTCCAACTCGTCGCTGAAACCATAAAATTCCGTCGCCCTATCTCCGAGTCCCTGCTCTAAGCTGCCGTGCCTTGCAAGGGCTTCTCTACTGACTTCGTGGATCTCGGCCAGCTGCCCCAATGCTCGTTGTCTTCGGATTTGTCGGTCGGTTTCCTCGAACTCCTTTGCATTCGCGATCATACGGGAAATCTCGGTTTGCGATAGCCGATTCGCACTTGAATTGAACGTATGGCTAAGTTTTGCTCCTGTATACTCATCCTTCACAGAAATAGAGAAGATTCCATCACGTCCTAGCCGATAAATGACTGAGATCTCGTCTTTGTCACGCTTCCCAGGTGGAATTGTCAGCCTGACGGTTCCCAGATGAAGGTTATCCATGGCGATAGCACGTTCTCCTTCAAAAATTGGGATACGGACAACTGTCTCCTTGTTGCCACTCCGACCTTGGTACCTAGAAAGATATTCACTCAGCTCTCGGGCTCGGAAGGGGCGGAAATGTGTCTTCATATACCTAAGCTTTTCTTCGGTAATAAAAGGCAGTTTTGTTCCTCCAGGAATAACGATAACCATCTCGCCCTTCTTGTTTTCAAAGCCAATGGCAAGACTACTTGCATCAAGATATCTCAAACCGGTTTCCTTATTGCTCAGAGTAGCGGCATGGATGGCTGCACCGTACGCAATAGCTTCGTCCGGATTGACGCCTTGCACTGGTTCCAGACCCCCGAAGTAGCTCTTGACAATCTGCCGTATTTTCGGTATTTTGGAAGATCCGCCAACGAGGATGATCTGCATGTACAAAATCCGTCAAACCAGAAGGCGTAGAGGGAAAAGAAAGCGATATGTGCTTACTTCTTTCACTTCATCCTTTCTGACCCTTTCATCCTCAAAAATGTCTACGACACTAAGCATTGTCCTATTGAAGAGATCCTCATTGAGGCTTTCAAAGAGGTCGCGGGTCAGTGTCTCCGAGAAATCAACTCCATTTGTAAGATTGAAGATCCGGATGGTCGTCGTCATCTGATTGGAAAGAGCCTGCTTCGCGTCTTCGGCTGCACGCTTGAGTTTCCTTAAGGCAAAACTGTCATGCGAGGCGTCAAGGCCAGTCTTTCGCTTGAAAATGTCGATCAGATAGTCGCAGATGCGGTTGTCGAAGTCCTCGCCACCAAGACTCGGGTCTCCCTTTGAATAGAGAACGTCAAGGAACCCATTCGCAGCAATATACAATAGAGAGACATCCAAAGTGCCGCCGCCAAGGTCGTAAACAAGGACATATGTGTCATCGTCTCTCTTTTTATCAAAGCCGTAGGCAAGAGCCGCTGCGGTTGGCTCATTGATGATACCAAGGACGTTAAGGCCACTAATCTTTCCAGCATCTTTCGTCGCCTGTCGCTGTACGTTATTGAAACCTTGAAGGGGCATCATCAGATAGAATCAAAGAGGGCAAATGTAGATCGTACGAGCAGGAACGGAGATAACGGCGCGCGAAATGATTTCATCCAAGTAGGATTCTGCGGCTTCCTTCAGGTTCGAAAGGATTTGAGCGCTGATTTCTTCTGGAGTCTAGACCAGAGAAAGTGAACATTCTCGGATGAGCGGGAGTTTTACTGTTAAAGGATATTACTTACGAAGGAATGCCTTAAACCGTTGAACTGTATTGGGATCATGACACTCCCGTCCTTCATTTTATTCAGATTATACGAGAAGTGTTGGGTAAATTCGCCCATGTCCTTGAGCTTTCGACCAATCAATCGCTTTGTGTCATAAATAGTGTTTGCCGGGTCGTACTCGAAGCTGTTCTTGGCCTTTTCGCCAATGCTAAAACATAGCATTAATGAAATTAAGCTCCAGAGCGACAAAGTAGTAGTCACGTACAGTAAGCCTTCGGTTGTGAATGCAATCCAGGATGGGGTAGTGTGCTTCCCCTCGAAGTTTGGGATGATATCGATTTTTCCAAATCGCATGACCCTGCACAGACTGTAAACGCGCTCGGTACAGACATGTAATTAAACGCTCACGCGGCACATGAGAACCTTAACAACAAAATGTGTAAGTAAACAACATGCCCACCCTTGTACCTCCGCGCTCATACTTACGTTGTTCCAAGATCTTATCATCTGGTCAGTAATTTGGATCTTCAAATGCCGGATAGTGCTGTACTTACCAATGCCAATCACGGTTCCCATGTCCGCACGCTCGACGGGCGCGATGCGACTTGCTTGAGTTGAGATGATGAAAAAAAGCCAGAATATGACCAGTGGCTTTACCAGCCCACAATAGAGGGGAGGCATCCTGGATCACTTTATCTAAGCTTGAGAGATGGGAGGTAAGAGAAAGCAGTGTACATTCCGAATTGTCGCGCTGCACGTGTTTGCATGCCACTCACCTAGAACTCCAAACGAGAATTTTGGGACAAAGCCAGAAAACCGATAATTGAATGCCAGTGCCGACGAGAAATATGAGGTCCTCAAAGGCTACACTTGACGATTGCAGATCCAGTGAATGGCAAGACAAAGTTGAGCAGCCGCCTTTGAATGTCAAACTCGAGCTCGTGCGTGACTTTCAACATGCGTCATCGTCATCATATTAATTACATACATTATTATACACCCAACTGTGACAAGATTCTTGTACGATTGAGCCAGCGATGCTGTTGAAGCTGACCTCCAATAAGGATTTCATTTGAGTGGACCGAAAAACATAGTCGCAAAGTTCTAATGACAATTCCACACAATTCCAGCCTCGTTCTATTTATGGATGATACATGGTAGATACATAGCCTCTCAGTCCATTAGTTCTTTATCGAAAGGCGAGTTTATCAAATGTGCTAACAAAACAGGGCGACATACCCGGTGCATCTTTTCCTTGTCCTTGGTGGCCCGAAGTGTCTTCAATGCAACAAGCTTATCCGAGTCGCAGAATTACCATCCAGAATCCAGATATCACCAAATCCGCCTACGTCCACGGAAGTCTCGCTGACATCCATTAGGCCACGCACTTCCAGGCATTTCGGAATAACCTTCGACTCCACGGATACATGAAACATAGCGTCTGCAAGCACCGCCCGTAAATAGTTGAGCGCGGGAAGCGTGTCGACAATCTGTCTCCCATTAGAAAATTATTATCAGCACCTGTCTCAGAGTCTCCATTACTAGATTTCACTATAGACTGACCATTTGTACTAAGGTTGCCATCTCATCATTCAAAGTAAGTAATTAAGGACTATTGTCTGTGTACGACGACCTCGCTGTCGAAGTCCACAAGCTAAAGGTCTCATCATATAAGCTCATCATATCTGTTGATATCCCTGCAACACCTGGGCAGATACTACTAGACAAGCTCAACACTTGATAAATTTATTGTAGCTTTATCAGTGCAACTGCTGCAGAACTATAGTAGGATGAGTCTATCTGATGCACGATTGACATATAATCAGCATCCTTCACATCATAGCACAGTGGTTGAGCATCATGCCTAAAAACAGACCCAGATTAGGGATCTGATGTCAAGTACTCATAACAGCTTTGAGCTTGCAAGTCATGGATATGAATGTATTTGATGAATGACCAGTACTAGTCGGTGTGTGTACATTAGGCAATGAGAAAAAAGACATAAGGAAAGACAAAAAAAAATGCACCCTTGAGTGATTGAACCGGTTGTACCGCCGTAGCAATCCATTTGATCCCGTTCTGATCACCCATATTAACTGCTAGACCACTAGTGACCTTAAAAGAATTCTGTACATTTTGTCTTACATTGCACTATTTACCGGAGAGTAATAAAAAAGATACCACAACAGAATATATAGTTTAGAAGAATAAATGAAAACAAAGCTGACCTTCGAGTTATTACGCGCCACAGGCATTAGATCTCTACTCGTTGCTGACCCTGAGCACCTATTTTCATTGGATGACAGGCAAGCGGAGATGGATGTTCGCGAGTAAGCAACGTCGTGATATCAATGAGAGACATATTGACATTGTTAATTAGTGTGCTCTTCTCGTTTGTCAATGACGGTGCGAGGTGGGAGGAGCAGCAGCAACAAATACCAGGAGCGTGAGGCGGTGAACCAAAAGCAAACCAATGTACGCCGTCAACGATGTCTTCATTAGAGGCTTGTCGACATGGGCTGAGTCTCCTGAGGTGAAATTGTTCCACTGACCGTTGGCCCGAGTTCTTTGCGGCAGCTGACGATGGCATAGCATGCTCCAGCCGGTATCCCTCAGATCGCTTGTCAGCCCTCCTGCCCTGCCACAACCTGATGCCCAATCAGCGTTACGATGTCCACCTGCACAGTGGTCATTATACCGTGTGGTCCCTGTATAATGGCTTTAAAGGCATTACAAGGCTGGTATTCACAGATGTTGGTGCCGCTCAGATGCCACAATTGAGTTGCCAACAGCCATGGCATAGGATCTTCAAATAATAGGTCAGGCTGTTTCTTGAAGCCAAGAGCCTAATTAGTTGATATATCTGTGGATAGTTCGAGGAGTAACCTCGAATGGTGGAGGGTGGATGCCGTCGGTAGTCACGCAGAATGACGAAGACGCGTCGCTCGGTCTAATTCACGGCCTAGCCTTTCAATGATGGCTCAAATGTATATCTATGAGTGCACTCGACGAACGAGACCCACTTCGAGAAGCAGAAGTATATATTTTTGAACAAGATTGAGAAGGGGGATGCTGTGTACTTAATACTGTACGATATATGCAGTGCGATACAGTCAATGCTTGGACGCGAATGGTTTGAGTAGGTAAGCGCAGCACTGTTAAAGGCGGCTGAAAGACATCGACTCAAATAGTTCAAATCTTGCCAGCGACCTGCTCCTCGAACATCCTGATAGCCCTCTCCTTATCATCCTCAATATCTGTCGTCCACGTCCACTTCCAATTCTCCACCGCCGCGTGTCCAATCTCCCTCAGCTTCCTCGCATCCACCTCGTTCAATTTGCCTTCCTCCACCTCTCCGAGGTCCAGATTCGCAAAGCGGGGGTCTGCAAACTCATACATCTTCCCATTCAGACGAGAAAGACGTTGAACATAATTTCCATGAGGCAGACGCTCCGCCTCGTACACCTTGAGAGCCTCGTGAAGGGTGTCGAGCGTGGTGAGTGGGCGTGCGAGGAGGGCCCCGAGGACATAGGCATCCTCGATAGCTTGACCTGCACCGGAGCCTAGGTGCGGAGTCATAGCGTGGGCTGCGTCTCCCGTAAGAGCGACGTGATCATGAACATTTATCGGGAGGCCCTTAAGAGCGTTGATGACCCAGCGAGAAGGTTTTTCAATGCACTACGCAGAACGCAATCAACGCAAGATCGTATGAAACAAAATAACTGTATACCTGCAGGATTTGCTGCACTTCGTCCTCCCAGCCGACATACTGTTCGAGGAGCTCCTTCTGGGTTCGCTCCTCGACCATTTTGCCCTCGAAGATAGTGCCGTCTTTCTCGGGCCAAGAACAGAATGCGACAACATTGATCAGACGGCCTTTCGAAATGGGAAACACTATGAGATGCTACGCAAAGTTCATGAAAAGCTGTCAAAAGGTGCGAATTGAATCGATGTGCCTTATTTTTTCCCATATACTGCAAAAAAAGGCACGTATCAGCGGTCGGGACCAATGGGCTCGATGAAGCTCTACTGACGTTCTGAGGTGATTGTATAGCCCTGTGGTTTGAATTCAGTTTTTCGAGTTTTTCACGAGGTATCACACCCCGATAGGCAACACTGCCACTCCAGACAGGATCCACCATTCCACGAAGCGTCTCAGCTGCTTTCTTCCCTTCCTCACTATCGCTTGCATCAGCATCCCGCGCCGCGAGCTCATACATCCTGTGGCGAGTCGCAGAGTGGATGCCGTCGCAGCCTATGAGAACATCACATGTCGCAATCGACCCGTCTTTAAACGATAAAGTTATCGGAGACTTTGAAGAAGTCTCGGACGCAAGAGTGTAGGAGGTGAGACGCTTCGAGAAGTACGTCTTTGTGATCTTTGGGTCAAGCTGACTGGCAAGTGCATTAAGAAAATCAGCGCGGTGAAAAGAAAGGACTCCCACTGCAATTTATACAATCAGTGTTAGCACGTGAATAGATAAAACGAACATACTCGGAACGATCATGTCATAGAATGAGACACCCTTCGCTTGATCGGACTTGCGCATCTCGAAAGCAAGTTCTTCAGAAACAAAGTATCAGGAACCATGCAGTTGAGAGATAAAAGGCTTACGAGGCTTATCTTCCGAGCTAGGGATCTCAACGAGTTTCCCAAGCTCTTCCTGGAGACCCAGACTTTTCATCGCCCGCCAAGGCCTGCGCCACATACCGACACCAGCACCAATTTCAGTGAACTCATGCGCAGCTTCGTAAATGTCGACACGGATGTCTTTCTTCTCTGAAGAAAAGCGAGAGAGGGCGATCGCAGTTGTGAGACCGGCAATGCCGCCGCCGCTACAGAGCGAGTTAGCAAGACAAAGACGAGATGAAAAGTACAGACTTCAATCACTAGACTGCCACAGTAAACTTCGGAGTGGTCATCGTTGAGCAGGAGTCAGCTCCTATGCGTGGGTGACGACGTAGGTGGGTTTCGAGTTGATGAGAAATTGCCGTGACCCTCAAAGGCCCTCAAATAACCCTATGGAAACTAACTGTCGACGATACAGCCGTGGACAGAGCGGCTCCGACGTGCGGCTCTTACCAAGACCATCAGTCAGTGTGACCGTTGCAACCGCATCATCTGCGGCTAGTTGAGCAAGGTGCTTGACTTTGAGGATTAGAATACTCACGGTTACTTCGTCCGATGGCACGCGGATAACCTTCATCCAATAAAAGAACACGGTTTTGATACTGCTGAATGAGTACACTCTGGTCCGTCCGATCGAGACGTACGGAAAGCGTGAGCAGCGCTTGTGAGCAACACATTCGATTTCACCGACTCGGAACACGCACCGTGGTCAACATGATTCTATTTTTGACTTCCTTAGGCTTGACAGCGCAGGGCGCGGCGTCGATAGAGTTTGGATTTTAGGAGTGATGACAATGAACGTGCGGAGTCTTGAAAGCATAAGACGAGCCTTTAAGTAAATGAGTAGTACAGCGAGGTAGCAGCGAGGTCCGGCTTGACACTATGTAGTAGTACTTGTACAATTTGTAGTACTGTGACACTGATAGGTACACGACCCGGTTCGGCCCGGACTTCACGTGAATTACAGTTTACTGCTCACTCAAAACGACACACAGAGTTGTACATGTGGCTAGTTACTCTGCTCCAGCGCGTTGGTGTCGAGAGAGCGTTGCGAACGTCACGTTGATGCTTGTAAACGGCCGCCAGATGCTTCCAACATATTCTTCACCGGCTTGATTATTTCTGCAGTTGGGCTGTTCATACGTCACGATGAGGTGAGCCATTATCTGGGCTCTTTTGTAGATAGTCTGTTTGATATAAGGCCTTGGTCTGTTGTAAAGGTATGTGTTCTTATTACCGTTAATATACTCCTGCTAATTTTTTGCGTCAGCCAGATTAGCAAGCAAGGTGTACACTGTTCGCTTTGATTTTGTGACTCATACACCGACCGGAATTACGGAACCTCGATATAATATGTTTGGGTATAACGTTACAGGAGGCACGCAAAACCGCGGATATATCGTAAGGTGTCTAATCATGTCATCAGGCTTGTCGCTGAATTATTGGTTGTGCTTAGCGTGCTCTGATTATGCGCAGGAGTGTATTTCAGTCTAGTAATCTCAGCCTTGCACCGATTCGATACTGTGCAACCGCTCCTGTGCTCGTCAAGCTCATCGTATTCGCAGGATAGCCGGTCTTTCCCTACCGACCCAACCGTCCGTAACCAAATCTTCGTCTTGCACAGTTCGCTAGCGTCATGCAGAGCACCTTTGGCGGAAGCTTCCATTGTTCTCGTGCACCCGCTGTTCACACCGTTGCGAATCGGCTGCAAATCACATTCTAGGGATCTCTACGTAAATGGTTTCATTTACAGACATCTTTGAGAAAGGGACGACCAAGAAGCGCGCTGTTTTGCACAGACTTGAGATTGGTTGTTTTATCGGAGACTTCCCTTTGAATTTGGAGTCGTCTATTCTTCAGTGTGGATGTTCTTGTGTCATTGCATGTGCTTCACCTTGTGTGTGTACTGCAAAGCTCTTCTGATAATGTCTCGACGAAGTCAGTTTTTTTCTCTCCGCCCTCTCATCTTGACGGAAACATTCTCAAAGTTTGGTGCATTTCAGATTTATTTATATATCGAAGTCACAAAGAAGACACGTTGCCGCCCACATTCCAAAAACATTATTCGTTTTCACAGAGTTTGGAGCTTGATGTTTGAATAGGTGCGATTGCACCCAGGGTCTTTAACGGAAATATACCATGGGCGAAATACACACTCGCCGTTTGAGGACCCTACGCGTAAAATGCTCCCTTGCTCGTCAGTAACTCCGGGCCTGCTCTTATCTTCAGTCTGATACACGAGTGCGTCTGCTACAGATGGCATATGTCGCATCGCACGAGAAAGAAGGCGAATCAACACCTGGACGATACCAATGCCATCTGTCTCAAAATCAGACTACGCGTCACACTTGATCACGCTCCGGTGTGATCACATCTGCCTCGGGTGGGAGAATGTTGGTCGTGCGTGGCTTCATCATCACTCTTTCTTCCCCCTTGTCTGTGCGCTGGCCTTCGCGCGTGGATGGCTGCCTTCTTCCCACTAAAGCCCTATTCTTCACCGGACTGGAGGTATAAACCCTCCGCCTTGCTCCTCTCCTTCAATTTTCCTCCCTGTCTCTTTCCGTCTCATTTGACTTAAGCTCGCTATTCCGCGACCCTGGATGAACTTCCTATACACGCGTCTCGGCGATCACGTCATATACTGACGCCAGGTCCATTATGTCATTGCACGTCGTTGACCTCAACGAGGAGAAGCGGCGCCATGAATCTATAATTCACAGCCCTGACCCCCTGAAGGATGATGCCGAAGAAAGCAATGGTCCGTTTTCTTATTAGATGAAACATATGTCCGGGTCGACTTGCTGACAAATTGATGCTGCAGTTGTGTGTATCATTTTTCGATTGAAATTTCATATTTTTACGTGAACAACAGACTATCCAGAATCTTGATGTATTTGACGACCCAAATATCGATAAGAATGACGTTGTTCTGGATGACGATTCTCCGTATCCAGAAGTTCGCTCTGCAGTCGCAAACACCGATAATCCTTTTATCCCTGTGAACACATTCCGCGCGTGGGTCCTAGGGATTGCCTGGGCAGTCGTACTGCCCGGAATTAACCAGCTGCTGTTCTTCAGGCAATCATGGCCTTCACTGCTTTTACTTCGTTTGAGATTTGCTAACTCTTGTTAAGGTTTCCGGCCGTTACGGTATTATCGGTATGTACTCCTTACATCAGATTTGTTAATCACAATGTCGAACCATTGCCGCATTCTTTTAGCTAGTTGCTCAGCTTCTCGCATACCCGCTGGGACGAGCATGGTCTGCCTTACTACCGCGATGGACTGTTTTCGGCATAGCTATCAACCCGGGCCTTTTACCGTGAAGGAGCATGTCTTAGTCACAATTATGGCTGGCGTCGGCGCCCAAAGTGCTTATGCGGTGTGTTCTATTTTCTATTCAGCTATAACATATGCACGTAACTAAGCTGCATTGACACAGACAGATATTATCGCTGTACAGCGCGTCTACTACAACCAGACTTACAGTTTCATGTACCAGTGGTTGATGGTCATGTCGACACAGCTCATTGGATTCTCCATTGGCGGTATAGCAAAGCGATTCCTCGTCTCCCCACCATCAATGAGTGAGAGTTTTATTGCTGTCTGATGCGTGTATCAGCACTTAGTCTTGCATTGTTTTTAGTTTGGCCCGCGAACCTGGTACTATGCGCATTGTTCAATACGCTCCACTCGCAACATTACAGTGGGATGGGTTCACGCGGTGGCATCTCCCGTGAACGGTTCTTCGTCTATGTTTTCACTGGTGGAACATGTTATTGTACGTCTTCTTTCTTGTGATCGCGTTTCAAGTCGAAGTGTGCTGATGTTGATATACGGTTCTACACGGATAGACTTCTTTCCCGGATATATTTTCACTGCTCTCTCATTCTTCTCTTGGGTGTGTTGGATTGCACCGGATAATATAGTAAGATATTTCCGCGGCTTGCACATTGTATCTATATTGATCTGAACTATTTCGTATCGCAGAAAGTCAATCAGCTCTTCGGCTACTCAAGCGGACTGGGGATGAGCGTTTCTGACTTTTGACTGGGCTCAGATTGCTTTCATCGGTTCGCCGTAAGTATCAGATACTCGCTGCGTCCTGTTGAAGCTAATTGCATCAAAAAGACTTGCAACGCCGTGGTGGGCCGAGGCCAACATCTTTGCCGGTTTCCTCTTCTTCTTCTGGTTTTTGACCCCTGTCCTCTATGTGAGTTAATAATCCTTCTCGTTGATACTCAGGAATCCTGACATCGAAATTATCTTAGTATAAGAATGCATGGTTCAGCCAATACATGCCAATCCTTTCCAGTGGATCATTCGATAATACCGGCGCACCTTATAATGTGACTTTGATCCTGTCCGAGCAGACGACCCTCGATATCGACAAATATCGCAGCTACAGCCCCCTTTTCCTCTCCACGACATTCGCAGTCAGCTACGGGTTAAGCTTTGCGGGAATTACGTCAACTATCGTCCATGCATTCTTATATTACCGCAAGCAAATCTGGATACAGGCATGCCGCGCACTACACGAGCAACCGGACATCCACGCGCGCTGATGACCCAGTATCGTCAAGTTCCGGAATGGTGGTACGCAATCATCTTCGGTGAGTTCACGCACATCGGGCCAGCGCACATCGGGCCTTCTTCCAAAAATTGAGATTGAGAAATTCTACTATAGCGTCGATGTTCGCCTTCGGTGTCGTTGCAATAGAAGTTATGGCCGACTCAGATGCCTGTCTGGGCACTTACACTTGCCCTCATTATCGGTGATTTTACGAGCGAATGTGGATTTACGCTTAAAAGAAACTAACTGCGCCTCTGAAGCCGTCGTCTATATCGTCCCTATTGGAATGATCCAGGCGATCACAAACCAACAAGTCGGGCTCAATGTCATTACAGAGCTTGTGATCGGTTACGCTCTTCCCGGTCGACCTATTGCAATGATGATGTTCAAAGTAAGTTATTTCGATCTATACATGTTCCGAAACGTTGAACGCTTAAATCTGTAGACTTGGGGTTACATCACTATGGTCCAAGCGCTACAATTTACTTCTGATTTCAAACTTGGACATTATATGAAGATCCCTCCTCGCCCAATGTTTTGGTGTCAAGTTGTGGCTACCATCATCGCCGGCACCGTGCAACTGGGCGTCCAATCCTGGATGTTTACAAATATCCCGGATATGTGTCAGACGCATCAGAAGGATGGGCAAGTATTGCGCTCTACTCCTGTCGTATATTCACTTATTGTCAACAGGTTCACGTGTCCGAGTACTAGAGTGTTCTTCACTGCAAGCGTTATATGGGGAGTCATTGGTCCAAAGCTTCAATTCTCGCAAGGACAAACCTATTAGTAAGTGTCTTTCTTGAATGATCCGACGAATCTTGACTAATTCTTTTCGCTTGTCTATAGCCGTTCGTTTTTTCTTGTGCAAGACTAATCCTGCATTCGTGCTCAAGCGCATTGTCTTTCTCATAGCTCTTCTGTTCTTTTTCCTGATCGGAGCTTTCGCCCCCTTCGTACCATGGATGCTCGCGAAGAAATGGCCGAACAGTATTTTTAAATATGTCAAGTGAGGAATTGGCCTAGTCTGCTGCCGACCTATCTGCTGACCTCAACAAATCTTTAGTGTCCCCGTAATATTCAATGGAACAGGTTTCATCCCGCCTGCGACTGCTGAAAATTATGTTCCGTGGTCGATCGTTGGATTCATTTTCCAATATATCATTCGACGACGCCATTTCTCGTGGTGGTCGAAGTATAACTGTATGTCGTTCATGCGCTAACTTTTACAG